>JAJHZJ010000128.1:13821290-14375657 GCA_023548195.1 Bettongia penicillata ogilbyi | reverse complement strand
ACAATCATAACTGAAGGAAATACTGAATTTCTGTTAGAAATTAGTGAAAATAAAGACTTTTTTCCCATTAAAGTTCACAGATTCCCTAAACCCCACCCAAGAACCCCTGGTTTAGAACTCTTCCCAGCTCAAATAATCTACAAGCCAGTTGGAGAGAACAGGTGTGAAGCATAGTAAATTGTATCTCTCTAACAGGTCTTGTTATCTACTACATCACCACATTTTAAGCCATTCAGCGCTACAGTTTTGTGTTCTCATGTCTCTTCTACTTGTAGCATTCTGTGTTCTAAAAGCCCTCCCAACTCTGATATCCTATGTTCTAAGGACCCTCCCAGCTCTGGCATTCTGAGTTCTAAGGACCCCCACTCCCAGCTCTTATATTCTGTATTCTAAGACCCTCCAAATTCTGATGTTCTGTACTCTAAGGACCCTCCCAAATCTGACCATTTCCATGTTCTGAGTCCTCTCAGTTCTGACATTCTGAGTTCTAAGCTCCTCCTCCACTTAGCTCTAACACTCTTTAAGTTCTGTTATTCTGTGCTCTAAGGGCCCTCCCAGATCCAATATTCTGTGTTCTAAGGTCCCTCTTAGCTCTTACACTTGCTAAAGTCCCTTCCAAACCCAATATTCCACATTTTAAGGTGTCTACCACCTCCAACATTCTGTCTGAAGGTTCCTTTCAGCTCTAACATTCAGTCTTCTCCCTTTTAACTAGTAACATGTTCAAAGGTCTTACAAGCCCTTACAAGACTCCACCATTCTTCCAGATAGGGCTCTAGAGGACACCATCAGAGGAGCGTGACACAAGGGAAAGCGCCCCTGAGAGATGGGTCCTACCTATTCTCCAGAAGTATCTGTGCAGACTTTGAGCATGACTTTGCCTCCACTTATGTAAAGACTATTGGTCTTTAGGTGAGTAGTGGGAGTGTAGGTGCTGTCTGTCCAGATCTCATGCAGTAAATAAATAAAAGAAGGCTCTGCTATAGAAAAGAACTTGGAGTCTTCTGGGTAGGGAAGAAAGGACATCTCAGTGAGTCTCACCCCTGCAAGTTCCACTCCAACCAGGCCAGTACCTTCAATGTGTTTTGCCCCATGCCACGTACATCCTTACCTCATCTATGCCTCTTCCCTATAACCCAATTCTATTATGGACACCATTTATCCTCTCTCTGTCTCAGTTTTTTCCTCTGTGAAATGACAAGGACAGACTCTACCGCAGATATCCCTTCTAGCTTTTAATATGTTGTCTTAAAAAAAATTCTGTAAACATTCTGAGATAACCAAAAGGTAAACCCCAAGAGAGACCACTGAAAAGTCGTCTACTCACCTGAGAAGTGGAAACCTGTGGGAGGAACAGAAAGGCAAACTGAGGGAAACATAAAAGGGGGACGAAAGGCAGGGTTTCATGAGACTGAGGTAGAGAGCTATGGAATGAAGTTAAACAACAGTCTTGGGCAAGTTTTGATCTAGCTTGGGGGAAGAAGCCAGTAAGAACTATATTGTATAACTTATTTTGTTTGGCATATATAACTCTTATTCAGGTGTCTTGTATCTGCCTCTCCCATCTCTGTTACTGAACACAAGAGCTACTCAGTGAGGGTTGTTGAATACCATTGATTGAATTGGACAAACTGACCCATTTGCTGCTCACTGTACACAATGGTTTATCTCTCACCTTTGTTTCTTTGCACAAGTGGTGTCCGATTCCTCGAATATACCAACTGCCCTGCTTCCACCCCTTGACTTGCATTCAATAGTCATTTCAGAAGCTAAGTTCCATTCAAGGTCTTACCTCATCTCCCAAGGTATTACAGCTCTCTCCCCAAAACGAAATTCTATTTTGTATTTATTTTTCACTGAATGTATAAATAAATGAACTAACAAATGATGTCTCTCAAAACTTGGACTCAGTATATGCAAATTCGGTACTCCATTCCCCTCTGGAGGAGGAGAAATCGACATCTCTGTTGGCCTTGTAACTCCTTCATGATCATGACAATATGGCAACCACCAGAGCAGGAATTCCCACCCCTCACTCCATGCTGTTGAAACTGAGGCAAAGAGAGTCTGGAGTCTGAGTCTGGAGAACAGGGTAGTGTAGAAAATGGGCAGAGCCTAAAGAAAACGGAGGCATGAGCCTTTTGTTTCTTTTGCTCCAAACCCCTCTGCCTTCAGCCATCCTCCCCATATATTTCTGCTTCAGTCTCAGAGGGTGAGACCCTTCCCTTTCCAAGTTAAACTCCCCCTTGTATCATTGATCCCAATCCTTCCCATCTTCTTTGGATGTTTGTTCCATCACTTATGTCTCTCTCTCTTCCTTTTCTATTTACTCACTGTCCACAAACATGATCAGATCTCCCTTAATCTAAAAAATAAAAGTAAAAATGAAAACCAAAACCCTGTAGTTGCTTCAAGCTCTTGTTGCCTGTAGGGTCCCCTTTCACTGCCAAACTCCTGTAAATAATAGTCAACACTCATTTCTTTAGCTCTTTAACTCCCCTCCCTCCCCATTCCCTTGCAATCTGATTTCTGACTTCATTCCTTGACTGAGTCACTCAACTGAAAATGCTGAATTGTTTGACAAAAATGGTCTTTTGGTCAGTCTCATCTTCACTCACCTTTCCACAGCTTGAGATTCTGCTGATGAGACCTAGTGGTTTCTGGATACGCTCCGCTTTCTTGGCTTCCACAATGTTTCTCTTAATTCTCTATCTTTCTGTCTCTGTCCCTCTCTGTCTCTCTGTCCTCTGTCTCTCTCTCTCTCTCTCTCTCTCTCTCTCTCTCTCTCTCTCTCTCTCTCTCTCTCCTCTCTCTCTCTCTCTCCTTCCCTCATTCTCTAACCACTTTTTCTCAGTCTTCTTTGTTGGATTTCCTTTTAAGGTTCTGTCCTGGGTCATCTTCTCTCTCTCTCTACCTCCTTATCCATGGTAACATCATCATTACCTTTGTATTCAGTTCTCTCTATTCAAAGACCTTCCTACCCAACATCTCTACATTTAATCTTTCCCCTCAGCTCTAGGGTCTCATCTCTAGTTACCTATTGGGTGTCTCCACCCAGAAATCCTGCCTCCACCTCAAACTCAACACATAAAAGAACCAAATCAATTGTATTCCCCTAACCCCAGCCCTCTTTCCAACCTTATTTCCATTGAGTATACCAGTATTTTGCCAGTCACCTAGGTTCAAAACCTCAGAATATTTTTTGACCTTACATTTTACCTTTGAGGAGTCTAGGTGGCTCAGTGGATAGAGCCCTGGACCTGAAATCAGGAAGATCTGAGTTCAAAGATGGTCTTTGAACACTAGCTGTGTGAGCCTTAGGGAACTTACCTAACTTCTGTCTGCCTCCATTCCTTCACCTGTAAAATGGAGACCATCACAGTATGTACATCCTAGAATTATTGTGAATATGAAATGAGATAATACTTGTAAAGTACCCAGCAGGGTGCCTGGCACATAGTAGGCCCTTATTAAGTGTTTCCTTCCTTCCTTCCCTCCCTCACCCTTGCCAACCCTTATTGATTCTCTTTTCTCCATTGATATAACCATTGCCTTATTTCAAGCTCTAATCACCTCTCACCAGGACTATGGCACTAACCTCCTTAATAATGGTCTCCATACATCCAGCATCTCCTCTTCCTATCCATCCTTCACATGGCTACTAAACAAATCTTCCTAAAGAACAGTTCCTACTGTGTGACTCCTCTGCTCAAACTTTCCATGGATCCCCAGGCCTTTAGGGTAAAATAAAAAACAACTCTTTAGCCTGTCATTGTAGGCCCTCCATATTTAGGTCCAACCTACCTTTCCAGTCTTCTTCCACATTAGTGCTCTCCATGAATTCTATTTTCCCACCACAGATTGGACTATAATGGCTATCACATGAACTCAGCATTCCATTTCCTTCCTTAATGCATTTGCCCATGCTACCACCATGCCTGCAGGATGCTCTTTCCTCATCAGTACCTCTCAACATCCTTCTTACTTCAGAGTTCATCTCATGTGGCTCCTTTTCCATAAGGAACCATCCTTGGTCCCAACCCTCACCCCTTTAGTGAAAATGTTTCTTCTCCCTCCATTTTTCCTTTTACGTGGCTGTCTCCTTTACCTCGTCAAATGATACCTTATATTATGCCTGTCCATGTGTCCTTCCCACTGCCAAGTAAAATATAAGCTTCCTGAGGGAGGGGACCATCCCTTTTTTCATCTGTATATCCCCAGGGCCCAATACAATGATTTATATGTGCAATTCACTTAAAAAGGAAGGAAACAAGCATTTATTAAGTACCTACTCTGTGCCAGGCACTTTATAAAAAATGATCTCCTTGATACGGGGAGGGAGGTGCCATTATTGTCCTCATTTTACAGTTGAGAAAACTGAGGCAGACAGAAATTAAGTGACTTGTCCACAGTCACATAGCTAGAAAATGTCTGGGTCAAATTTCAACTCAGGTCTTCCTAAGCTAAGCACTGTAGTCACTATACCACTTAGCTGCCTTAATATAGGTGTTGAATTGAAGTGAGAGTTCAAGTAGAGGAATAATCAGGAACTGGTCTGATAATGATCACCCCTCAACTAGGTTCTATTATTTCCTGCACTATTAACTTGATATGTGACCTTGGGTAAATCATTTCCCTCTTCTATCCTCCTCTGCCTAAGGGGAGAGTTGAGCTAGATGGTCTCTTCCAGTTCTGACATTCCATGAGCTTTGAATTCTGTTCTTGGGAAAAAACAACACAGGCATGTCTGTTCCTGTACCCTGCTAGGGGCAGCTAGATGGTGCAGAGGATAGAGCACCAGTACAGGAGTCAGGAGGACCTGAGTTCAAATCTCCCCTCAGACACTTGACACTCACTAGCTGTGTGACCTTGGGCAAGTCACTTAACCCCAATTGCCTCATCCTGGGTCATCTCCAGTTATCCTGATGAATATCTGGTCACTGAATTCAGATGGCTCTGGAGGAGAAGTGAGGCTGGTGACCTGCACAGCCCTCCCTCACTCAAAACAAAGTCAAGTACAAGTCATGGTGTTATTTCTCTGATGGCATAGTCTTCTTCAAGCAATGAAGGATGAACACACAAACTTCCCTGACTCCCCCATTTCCATGGTTCTGTGTCTCCATGGTTCTGTGCATGCACTAAGTATCATAGAAGGGCCTCAGAATGGGAGGGAAGTGGAAGTTTTTGGTCCTCAGAAAAGTTAACCACTGGAGAATTCACACCTCAATAATTGAACCAGTCATAGAGAAAGCTTTAATGCAATTTTAATGAAACCCTTCTCTGTTTCATATGGAAAGCAACTATACCTGGCCCAGAAGCCTGGTCCACCCAACCTTTTTCCCTCCACTTAGGCCCAGCTCTCCTGGGCTCCCCAGACCTAGCCCTCCTCTCAGGCTCCATCAGAGGGGCCATCCACCAGGCCGCTCAAACCTTCATCAGAAGCAATAGCCAATAGGGAAATGATTCTGAAGGAAGGAGGGGGCATGATTCTGGTCTCGAGCCTTCCAGACCCCACCACCACTACAGTTGTGGTTGAGGACATGGCCCTATGCATTCAGTCAAGCAGCAAAAACACATGAATTCCAGGGCTGGGGTGGCTGTTGGTTCATTCATTCACTACAGTTTGATTGCAATGAAAACTATTTGAATTAACCATTGTGGGGCTGAAATGACTCATCCAGTTATTGACCAAATTGTCCAATGGATTCACCTAGGAGGCAGCATGGCAGCCCTGTTGATGGAACACAGAATTTAGAGTCAAAGGATTTGGGTCAGCATCCCAGCTCCACCATTTATTATCTGTGCAACTCTGGGCATGACGCTTTCCTTTTCTGGACCTGAGATTCCTCCTCTGTAAAATGAGAAGGTTTGGAACAGATGATATGAAACGTCCCCTCTAACATCAGCCACAACAGTTCCTCCTACTGGTGGCTATCAACAACAGACCCTGAAGGGGTGAAAGAGACCAGAGTTCTACCGGGGTTGGGAGGAAAACAAACACATCTGGAAGGAAGCCGGACAGTAACTGGGGGCCACTTAAAGCAAAGAGAAGCATCTGTAGCAACGTGGCCGAGGGGAACAGGGAACTACATGGCTCACACGGCCGAGTAGGGGGGCGGGGCCAGATCCTTGGCAGGCATTGCCACAGCTTCCTCATAGGTCGGCAGGAGCACCTAGGAGGAAGAGATGGATGGATGATAAATTCAAGGAAGCTGGGACTCATTCTTGGCCTCTGCTACCCAGCTGGGTCCCAGCACCAGAAATTCCTAGAGAATCCCAGGACCTCAGAGTGTTGAGGGACTCTAGAGACCCCATATGTGATCAGGAGTGTTCTCTCCAACACCAACTTTCCTTCAAAAGTCATTATATGACCTCTTCTTGAAGACCTCAACTCACAGGAAACCCATTACCTTTCAAGGCAGCCTGTTACACTGTCAGTCAGTTACCAAGCATTGCTTAAGTGCCCACCACATACCCACAAAATTTTTCTTTATGTTATGCCTCACTATAAGTTCTTTCTATTTCTGCCCTCTAGGGTCAGGCAGAAATAAACCAAATTCCTCTTCCTTGAAGATAGCCCTTCAACTCCTTGGGGACCTCAGTCTTGTCTTTTCTCAAGTCTACTCTCTTCCAAGAGAAAAAAAAAACTCACTTCCTAAAACTAATAGACATTAACTTGTCCTGTTTTAGCTGTGATTCAGTTATTTCAGTTCATTCAGTTGTTTCTGAGTCTTCGTGACCCCATTTGGGGTTTTCTTGGCAGAGATACTGTTGTGTTTGCAATTTCCTTCTCCAACTCAGTTTACAGAGGAGGAAACTGAGACAAAAAACAGGGTTAGTGACTTGTCCAGGGTCACACTAAGCTACTAAGTGCCTGAGGTTGGATTTAGACTCAGGCAGTCTTGACTCCAGACCCTGTACTGTGTGCACTATGGCACCACCTAGCTGTCCAGACTTGTCTGAGATTCCTTCATTATCTTGCCCTCCTTCCTCTGAAAATCTACCTTGTCAAAAATCTATCCTAAAATGTGTTTGGCCAGAACTAAAAATACTCCAGAAGTGGTCTGACCAGAGCAGAAGAGAGATGACTAGCAACTGTTCACTTCTATATTGGGGATGCCTGAATTTCATTTACTCTTACAGCTGCAAAGTCCCAGCTGACTCATAACAAACTCTTGCGAACCACCAAAAAAAAACCCCAATCTTTTCCCCATGAACTGCTTTCTAGTCACCTCCACCCTTGAGAAATCTATTATTAGTGCACATGAATTTCTTTCTTTTGTTTGATAGAAAAGTCTTCTTCCTTCAATTGTTCTGAATCCGCCTTCCCCCTCCCCCATGTCTCCCCATTGCTCCCACGTCTGCACTCTCTGAGGTCAAGGAAACTACGTCTAATCCTAGATACATATATATGTATATGTACATATATGTGTGCATGGAGGCACATGTGTGTATTTACACGTACACGTATGTGTGTATACACCTATATAAAACTACATATGTATATATGTGCAGTTCATTTAAAAAACAATAATAATTCAAGTGTAGAATCTTGCATTTATCCCCATTAAATTCCATTTGATCAGCTTTGTCCCATGCATTCCAACCTGTTGAGACCTGGGAGTGAGCATATAGGCTATTGCTTAAATCTTTATGTCACCAGTAGATTGAATAACCAGGTCAACTATTCATTCATCCAAATAATTGATTTTCAAAATTGAAAACAGAACCCCAGGAAGTCCTTATTAAGTGAGGATCCTCAGTTATTTGACCTGGGGTCCATTTTAGACAGTTCAATGTAGAGGAAAAACATTGGCTTGAAAGGCAGATTTCCTTCTAGTGCTGTGATCTGTGAATTTGCTTAGGCTGATTTCAAGTATTTGAAGGACAAACCAGGGAGTAATGGATGGAAGTTCCAGAGAGGGAGATTTAGAAGTGAGATCAGTCAGGAAAATCTTCACAGTTAGAAGTGTCCAGCTATATGATTCAGTGGATAAAGCACTGGACGTGGAGTCAGAAAGTTGTTGCTGTTGAGCGGTTTTTTCAGTTGTCTGATTTTTTGTGACCTCATCTGGGGTTTTTCTTGGCAGAGATACTTGAGTACTTTGCTATTCCTTTTCCAGCTCATTTTACAAGTGAGGAAACTGAGGCAAAGTGACTTTGAAGTGAAGTGACTTGTCTGGGGTCACCCAGTTAGTAGGCGTCTGAGGCCAGTTTTGAATTTCAGGTCTTCCTGATTGCAGGCCTAGTGTTCTAGGCACTGTCACTTGGCTGCCCAAAGGAAAGAGGACATTAAAAATGTAGGTGGGGCCTTTTGAGAGACAAATGAAAACACTGGTTGAATCTTGTTTTAAGACTAACTTCAGGGGCAGCTAGGTGACACAGTGGATAGAGCACTGGCCCTGAGGTCAGGAGGACCTGAGTTCAAATCTGCCCTCAGATACTAGCTATATGACCCTGGGCAAGTCACTTAACCCTAATTGCCTCAAAAAAAAAAAATATTTACTTCAGCTTCCCAGCACTCACTCTCTCCCCTTCCCCTAAGGTTCCTGAAGGGTCAAATTTAGAAGAGGTAGAACTAGCCATTTCCATGCCAAGGATAAGCAGCACCAAACCTGCCCTCAATTCAGTTGAAGTAGGATAGGGAGAAGAGACTGAGGCCACTGGGGGTAGGGGAGGGAAGGAAGAGGAAGCCAGACTTGGGAGGAGCTTAGTTAGTCAGCAGTCACTGAGAGTAGGAAACTGCTACCAGACATTTTGCAACCTATTTTGACTGATTATTCTTGCTAATCAAATTCCAGTCACCATATTTTTTTTTTTACATTGCTACAGAGTTGAAAGTATTAAAACACCCCTCAAATATCTCCACCCTAAAGCAAAACCCTCCTTGTCCCACCCTAGTTATAGCTTAAGCTAAGTGCTCACCTTCTGGAAGATGTTGGTATTGACTTTGTCCTCAACTCTATTTAGGGATTTTATGTACTTATAGCATCTCCAAAACACATTTGAACATGTAGACCTGAAAAAAATTGACTAGAGTTCAGAGTATGAATTATAAAACCCCCACATCCTGCTGGGGATGGGATGGAGAGGGAACATATTCAGTACCTAAGACCTCAGTGTAATCGATTTTATTAGATCAATACTGTTCTAAATAGGATGGATCTAGAATACTAAGAGACTTCTTTGGTTCCCCTGGGATGGTGGGAGACAGAAGGAGGAAAAAAAGTCAGAAGGAGAGGCAGAGGCAAGGAGTGCCAATGATAAATTTTGCCCTTTTCAGTAATTTGCCATGAGCTATCCTCGGGCCCCACCAGCCCAGACCTCTGGGACTCAGAATTCTATAATGTGCAGTGTGGCGGAGAGGGAGGGGCAAGGCAAAGAGGAACATTACATACCTTTAAGATAAGGACAATGATGAATGCAATGGAGAATCCAATCATCAGCTTGACAAATTGGTCTTGAGCTATGTCTTCTCGACTTGGGAGATAATTCTGCAACAGTCACAGGGACAGATGTCATTGACTGTTATTTCGGGAAACCATATGACAACCTGAATTGAGCCACCATCACTTCTAACCCAGGATCTTCACCACGCCTAGGCACCTTAGTGGTGGATGTCTATTTCATCCACATCCTAAGTAGCTCAGGCCAAGGTCAACGCTAAAATCCTCCAGTGAAAGCACTCACCATATGGTTCATGGACTTAAAGTTGAGATACGTAGGGACCTCCATGTAGGAGCTGCAGAGGGTCAAGATGCTGAGACAGAAATCCAGCAACTGTAGAGCCATGAGGGGGACTTTGAAGGGACCCCTTTCTGGAGAATAAGGGAAGAAGAGAAAGGAATGCGAGTTGACGTTACTTGACAGACTAATCCAGGACCAGGAATGAACTTTAGGCACATAGTAGAAACTCATCAAATGCATGTTGAAATGGTTCGAAGATGAATCAGAAAAGTATTTGACTGTACTTAAACATTGCATTTCTTTGAATCTTGTTCTACTTGCATATTCATTTAAAAACAGTGATAAGATGTTATGCTTTCTTCTTGTTGTTTTAACAAAGAATTGTTTTTTAGAGAGAAAGCATAATTGGTTTGGAAAATATTGTTTTCTTGTTTCTCCTGGCTATGAGGCTACCTTTTTTTAATTTTGAAGCGAATGGAGCAGCTAGATAGGATGCTGGACTTGGAGTCAAGAAATCCTGAACTCAAAAGCTTACATCAGACACTTAATAGGTGCCTTATGCTGGTGTCACAGAGGCAGAAATGGCTCACTGAGTTCACTGAGATCTGACACCCTGAGTTCAAATCCAGCCTCAGACACCTACTGGCTGTGTGACCCTGGGCAAGTCATTTTACTTCTGTTTGCCTCACTGTGCTGGAGAAGGAAATGGTAAATCACTCCAGTGTCTTTGCCAAGAAGTCTCCGTGGGCACTATTGGTGTCCATGGGGTTCACAAAGAGTTGGACATAACTGAACAATAAAAATGGACATAGTAATCCCTACTTCTCAGCATTGTTGGGAAGGATCAAATGAAATAATATTTATAATGCACTTTACAGATCTGAAACACTATATAAAATGCTAGCTAACTACTGCTACTATGACTCAGGAACTCCTGTCTGTCAGATAATAGTGGAAAGGGGAAGACATAGCACTTAATGAGGAAATAATCAGCCTGGTTTTACAAACCTACATCTAAAAAGTAGTAACAAAACCTGGCAGGTAGTGATACAAGCCTATAATCTCTTCCATCTCTGCCTCTCCATCTTCTCTCTTGGGGGGCTACAAATCCTCAGTTCCTTTTACTGATCCTTAGGGGACCCAGGTTTCCAGGGTTCTCATAATTTTGATCACTCTTCTCTGGATGTGATGCTGTTGGCCAATGTTGTTCTAAATCATAATAGCTAACATTTAGACAGGACCTACTGCATGTGAGACACTGTGCTAGGCACTTTCTATAATTTAATCCTCACAATAACCCTGAGAGGATGGCACTATTATTATACCCATTTTATAGATGAGGAAACTGAGACAAAGGTTAAATGACTTGTCCAGGGTCACACAGCTAGTACATCTCTAAGGTCAAATTTGAACTCAGGTCTTCCTGACTCCAGGTCCTACACTCAGTGTAGACAGAGCTCTCTACCTGCCCCATGTCTTCTAAATACCATTGGTGCCTAAGACTGAATCCGATACACACCAGAGATGGTTGATGCTGCACCTCTACCATTGTTACATGAGATCACATTAGCCTTTAGTACTTCCATATCACACTGTTGATTCATAAGGAGGTTATGGGCATCTAAAATCCCAAGTTTTATGACAACTGTTTAACGACACACCACTTCCCCCCTTCCTACCCCTCCAATCCTATACTTGTGCAGCCGATTTCTTTCTTAACCCAAATGTCAGGCTTCACATCTATCCCCTATTAAATTTCCTGTCATTAGAAGCAGTCCATCATTCTAGCCTGCCAAAGTCTTTTTGCATCCTAATTCTGTTATCTAACATGTTAGCTGTCCCTGCTGGCTTTGGACCATCCAAAGATCTGACAAACAGACCATCAATGCCTCCATCAAAGAGACAGTTGAAAATGTTGAGCAGAAAAGAGCTGAGCCATGATGCTCACCCCCTGCTCGCCTCAGTGCCAGACTCCACCTGACTGCTTAATTAAGGCATTTTTATCAAAGGTTTTGAAGAACAAGGATTGAAACAAAAAGGGTGTATGCTCTGTAATCTGCTGGGACTATCTCACGCTATGATTTTGTGGTCTGACATTTTCTGTTCTAGTGTTCTATGGTCTGAGCTTAAAATCTTCCCAGTCTAACACTGTATGAGTCCATAGAAACGGACTTTCAAAGTGGCCTTCAATTAGCCAGAAAATTCAGATCGTCAGGGCAATTGATTCCCCCAAAGATTCTGATAGTTCAAAATATCTGAAATTTAAGAGAGAAGTGGGCTTATATCCAACCTCCGGTTTTTCTCTTCTCATTCACTGCCCACACCAACTTTTCAGGAAGATTTTAATTCACCCACTTGCCAGTGACTGGCCTGCTGGCTGGTTACTTTGCTCATTAACCCTATCCCCTCCATCTGACTGCATCCCACCTGCCTTGCTATAGAGCCAGAGACATCTGTCCTGTATTTTCTTTGTTCAACCAGGATACCCACCCACACAGAGTTCCTGTAATTTGCCCAGAACTGAGTTCAGGTAAGAATCCTTAGGCAAAAATCTGAGAGTTGCATGCCTGCCCCTAGCCTGATCTTCTGCATAATACCGAGGATTTAATGTACCACAAAATAAATTTCTGTGAACCATAGAGAATGAATTTTTCTGGTATTAAAAAGTATGCATTTGCATTTCTCTTTTTTTTGTTGGAAAGGTGGGAGTCTATGGACGTGGAATATTACATGTACTGTCCAATTAAGTCAATGTTTTGGCTTGTGTTCAAATATTTTTTCCCCTTTCTTCCAAAGGAAGACTCCACTGGAAGATGGAGAGGAAACAGTAACATTTTGAAAATTATGATATTAAAACAAAAGACATAGGTAAAACTTTAAAAATAGTTTTTCAAATAGAAAAATATAAGATGACAAAAACTTCCTATGAATTAACACTGTTTTAAATGCATTTAAATGCTGTTGATGAGAAAATTTTCTGCTTTATAAAGTAGGTAAGCATACAACCCATATGGCTTCCTCCAGGAAGGACATCTCAATCCAAAAAAAAAAAAGTTTCTATTTCATTTAGAAAGACCAGGAAAAAAAATGCTTTCCCAATTTGCCATTCCCTTCTCCAGCTTATCTTACAGATAAAGAAACTGAGGCAAACAGGGTCAAGTGACTTTCTCAGGGTCATACAGTCAGTAAAGATCTGAGGTTGGATTTGAATTTAAATTCTCCTGACTCCAGGCCAGCACTCTATTCACTGAGCATATTTACCATTTTTACCAGTGTTATCTTATAAAGCATTCCTACTGATTCCAAAGATAAGCATCAGTCAGAAGAGGATGGAAAGGTGGATATGAGTAGCCTGTAACATATAAAGAGTAAGAAACTCCAAAACGGGACAAGAGTAAACAGTAATTAGTTACATATCAATAAAATTAATTAAATAGTGTCATCAAGGATCAACATGGTCTGGTCAGGTGGGAAGAGCAAAGGTGAACAGAGCACTCCACTGATAGCCTTGTGACCTCGGGAGAAACGGAGGAAAGGCTCCAAAACACCAAGTGGATCCTCTGGGACAAATGTTGGGGATGACAAAGATAAGAACTCAGTTGTATAGGAAAAGTAGGCATGTAGGAGTTTCAATCTGCATCATTGATGGGAATTTCCAATTGATGAATCACAAATCCAGTGGAGTAGTGAGCCCAAAGAAATCACTGAAGAAAAGAAAACTTTTACCAAAGAGAAAAAAAGAATTTTTTTAAATAAAAAAGGAAAAATGTGCTCTCACCAAAAGTCACCATTAAGAAGTCTTGTGCCCCCACGAAAATATACCCTGTGTGTTTAAGCTGCCCTGCCTCGCCAACCTCAGTCCTGTCATCATCCCAACCTCTACCTATGGTCCAGAACTCCAGGCATAAACTGGTCTAGGAGGCTGGTTACTCACCATTCGACTCCGGGAACCAAACTTCAGATAGGCGGGGAGTTCAATATAGGAACCCAGCAGTGTCAGGAGACACAGGAGAAAATCCATGATTTGCAGAGACAGGAAGGGCAAAAGATGTCGCTCCCGGTTCTAAAGAAAATTTAAAAAAAAAAGAGTTTTCGGACTGCCAGTCTGCCCTTCTTGAAGAACAGATGCTTCCAATCCTCACAAGAATACCACCAAGGAAAGAAGGAAGGGCATCAGTTAACTAACTGATCATGAAGGAACCTTGAGTCCAGAGAAGGGAAGGCCTCTCAACTTCTAGAACTATCGAGTGCCTCTGGATGCCCAGCATGGAACCAATGGATACATCGGAAAGAGCACTCAGATCCCACATCCGAAACTTTCTGAGTAATCTTGGTAAAGTCATTCTGGACCTCAGTTTCCTCATATGTAAAATGATGGGTTGGAATAAGAAGGGATTTGGGATCTCTTCCAACTCTCAATCTACAACCTCATGATACTTACCAACAAACCATGGAAATGGTCTGCAAAATTTAGTCCATTGCCGGGCTTTCTAGGCAAAAAGGTTTTGGAGGGGGGTTTTGTCCTGAATCATCCTAGGGATGGATCACTGTCTAGTCTACAAATGCCTGTGCCACTGCTCATTTATTGCCCCGACCCCTTTCTGACCTCTTTTTCCACTTGGCAGACCTAGAACCAGCCTAGGCATCCAGGGCCATGATGTCACCCTGGTTAGGACAGAGTCAACCTTGGCCCCCGCCTTACATCATTCCTTCTCCCTCTCTCTGTGTTGTTCCCCTCCCCCACTTCCCAGAGTTGCCTCATTTTAGAGTCTCAGTATCTTTTGTGGCTAAATATACTTGTGTCCAACGTGAAAGGAGTGAAAGGACCTAGATTCTAACCCCAGTTGTGCCCTTTGGGCAAGTCTAAACCTCTGTCATTTGGTTCCCTCATCTATGAACGAAGTAGTTGGACTGTGATTTTAAAGGCCCTCTCAGCTCTAAATCAGTGACCTGTGAAACCACCCAAACCTTCCAATTGCTGTGCAGTCATGTCTGACTCTTCATGACCCCATTTGGGGTTTTCTTGGCAAAGATGCTGGAGTAGTTTGCCATTTCCTTCTCCAGCTCATTTTACGAATGAGGAAACTGAGGTAACCAGGGTTAAGTGACTTGTCCAGGATCACACAGCTAGTAAATGTCTGAAGCCGGATTTGAACTCAGGAAGATGAGATTTCCTGACTCCTGGACTGACACTCTATCCACTCCAATATCTAGCTGCTCTGGAACCAATACAGGCCTTCTACTATCAAACTCTAAAATGATCTGACCTTGTTCCAGGCCCAGAGCCTTCATCCTTTAGGTTCCCTGATTTATCCAATAATACTGCTAAAAAGCAACTTATCTCATGGTTGCTGCTAAAGTATGAGTAATAAGTAGATTATAGGTGTTTTCCTTCCCAGAATTCTGTGTGTTTGTTAACCCAAAGGGATGACTATCTAACGGTCTAACCTCAAGCAATGTGACAGACAGACAGCTTGCAATTATCTAATGGTAAGGGGAGCCGACTGTTTGATCCCTGTTCCCTTTGGACTCCCTTTTTCAGGACCTCTCTCCCCACTGATGTCCTCTGAGGTATATTGTTTATTGACTCTGTGTGTTTCCTGGGTTGCAAAGGCAGAGAAGAGAGAGATAGTTCCTCTTTCCAATGATGCTGAGTCAAAAGTCCCATGATGAGGCCCCACAGATGCAACAGAACACCAGCCCATTGTCAGTCTCTCCTCCATTTCCGGAGCATGAGATAGGAGCTTATCTATTCTTTCCCCTAGAAGTCTCATGGCCAAAGAGAGGGGGCAAGTAGGGTTTGTGTGATGGGAAAGAAACCTTGGCATTGCCTTCATGGCCTGAGGACCTAAGCCCCAGGCCAGGGGAGGTCCGCAGATCAGTGGGGGGGGGGGGGTAGGGTCTAGTCAAAGCACCACTAACTCACTATGTCATGTTAACCTAGCTATTTCTCTTCCTGAGTCTCAGGTTCATCCTCTGTCCAGTAAGGATAATAATCCCAGATCGCAGGGTCATTGTGAGGGATTCAATGAGATTAGCTATGAAAGGGTTCTAAAAATTATTGGTGCTACATTTGTGTAAGGGCCTAATGTTATTAAGATTAATGATTATCCCAGTCTTTTGATGAGTTCCCACCGTAAACTCATGACCAGGATGCCACTACAGCTATCCAAGACCAATAAAGACAGAAACTGACTCTTGGGTCCAGTGGTACAGAGACTTTTGAAGATTTGCTGGTGGACCCTTGGTCTAGGGCCATACCTTGATGAGCCCCCAAATAATCCATTGCAGGTTACTAGGCCTGTGCCAACAGGGTGGCTACAGGGAACCAGATTCCCTCAGGAATATGGCTACTCCCTCCCCAATGGGATCCAAGTGGTAGTTCAGTGGTCAGATATAACGGTGGCCCCAAAACAAGTTTCCATACTAGTACCCAAATTGTTATTTTCATGGTGCTGTGTAGACATCCTTTAACACAGCTCTCTGCCTATAATTGTGTCCTTAGGTCTTTTTCAGAATTTGGTTCATTCTCAACATGCCCCATTTCCATTACTTGCCCGTCGTTGATCAAGTCTACAGCACCCAGGAAGTCAAGGACATTTGTCTTTTCGAGCCTTTGTGTGCCTGCTCTTTCCTCTTCAGTGTCCCAACTTCCTGACAAGTATCTAGTGTCCTCAGAGGACATTGGCGGGACCCACCCAGGTCTGCCTGACTCCAAAATAATCCCTCCTACTCTCTTTCTTCCTCCCACAAAAACTTCCTTCTCGGTGGCTCTACTCTCAGTAATTGCCAGGAAACTAAGACTCCCCTTAAGAAACTCACTCATACTTACAGAGAAATGAATAACAGTTTCCTGTGCTGTCCCACCCAAGGAGGTTTGCTTTGCAATAGAGAACACATGTCTTAATTCAAAGAAATGAATTTCCATTAATGGGATTTCAAACATTCTGGTGGGCCAGTAGAAGAGAAAATTTGGAGTTAATGTGGCAAGGGCAGGGAGGCAGGGGTTCCAGAAAGATAAAAAGCATTTTAGCAATTATTTTCTCATTTTGATCTCCACAACAACCCCTAAGGCAGGCAAGGCAAGCATTACTTTATCCATTTTAAAGATGAGTAAAACTGAGGCTCAGAGGGAGAAAGTTAGTTAACCAAGGTCACAGGAAAAGTAAAGAGTTTAACCCTGATCTACCAACTTCAAAACTCCTGTTCTTTGCACTATTACAGTGCCTCTTAGTTAGATGAGATAGTAGGTAGAAGTAGGAACTTGGAGATAAGAGAGTTTAACTTTAGATCCCACCTCAGACACTTAGAAGCTGTGTGACCTGGACAAGTCATTTAACCTCTGTCTGCCTCAGTTTCCTCCTCTGTAAAATGGGAATAATAACAGCACCCACTTCCCAGGATTATTGTGAGGATGAAATGAGGCATTACATGTAAAGTGCTTTGCAAATTTTAAGTTATATAAATACTAGCTATTAGTATTCCTTTGTATCCCATAGATGATCATCTATTGGATGTATCTACTTATCTATGTGAGTTCACAAATAATTCATTGTAGATCCACTCAGGTTACCAGCTCTGTAGTAAGAGAAGGCCACAGAGAAGCAGATTCCCTCAGGAAGATGGCAACTCAATCCTCAATGAGATCCAAAGTGGTTAAATATAATGGCGGCCTCCAGAGCCACCCAGCAGAGAATTGAGAATTGGAGTCATCTGGGCTTCCTACCTACATACACACACACACACACACTCTCTCTCTCTCTCTCTCTCTCTCTCTCTCTCTCTCTCTCTCTCTCTCTCTCTCTCTCTCTCCCCCCCCCCCCCCGCCCAGAATCAATGAACCTTTGAAGCCAAAGGGTTCTGCTCCACTGTGAGCTCTCCAAGTAAGTAAGCTTCTGAGCTGTCCAGCTCGTCAGCAGGATGGAGAGGGTACTAATGGACTGTACCACTGGCTGCCTCTTACCTTGAGTACGCCATAGAGCAAGCTCACACTGATGACAAAGAGCATGACGATGAGCAGGAAACTGGAGGCAATGTCCGCTGCAAAGCAAGGGAAACGACAGTCAGGAGCCTGGATGCCAATGAGGGTGCTGCCTCTTTCTAGCTCTGGGATCCATAGCTCAGCAATCTAATCCCTCTCCTCCTCGATCTTTTTTCATGTGTCTAGGGTTTCTTCTAGTTTTACATTTGTGCTCTGATCTGATTTGACCTGATCCAAGATGAGCAAGGTCAGGGAGTAAAAAGCATTAAGAGATCTAGGTTCTATTACAAGCTTAATGTGTGACTTTGGGGGAGTCACTTACTCTCTTTGAGACTCAGTTTCCTCACCTGTAAAATGACAGTTGGAATTGAATCATCTCTAAGATTCCCTCTCTATTAAACTGGTCCAGTTAATCAACAAGCACATACTGCACACCAGCTACTTCACTAGCCGCTGGGGATACAGAGACCAAGGGAGAGATCATGTGCATAGAGAGGGTCTTTGAGGTCCCTTCCAGGCTAGAGCTCTGATCTTTGGTATGTACAAGCTACACAGGGGGCAGTGAGATGGTATCAGAAGGAACTGAGTTCAAATGCAGCCACTTAATAGCTGGGTGACCCTAGGCAAGTCACTTGATCTCTGCTTTCCTCATCCGTAAAATGAGGATGACGATAATAGCAACTATCTCCCAGGGTTGTTGTGAAATCTCAAATCAGATAATATTTGTAAAAAATTAAAAAATCACTTAGCACAGTGCCTGGCATATACTAGTCACTACTTAAATGGTTGCTATTATCATTGTTATTAAATACAAGACAACTGTGAGGAGGGTGAGAGGCACTTGTAGCTGGGTTTTAAAGGAAATGAGATTCTAGGAGTCCAAGATGAGGAGGGAGGGCACTTCAGGCATGGAGAACAGCCAGAGCAAAGACCCAGAGATGGGAGATGGAAGGTCATGGTGCTCAATGGTAAAAAGGGCTGCTTGCAAACTTTCTATCACTGGAAGTGAATCACCCAGAAAATTCATGAATGACCACAGCTGTGAAGGTCCCAGGACCCCTGACTCCTGGCTGCAAGGATTGACTGGGCTGCCCCCCAGACAGCCCTAGCTCAGGTACTGTTCCTCCTCCTTCTCATCTTTTTCTTCCTCCTCCTCCCGCTCCTCCCCCTCCTCCCTCAACCTCCACCCCTCTTCCCCAGGGACATACCAATCTTGTAGTAGGATGTCTGTAGGATTTTGCAGTATCCTTTGCCAGTAGCCACCTCCACTGAGTGCTCAATAAGAAGCAGCACACTCATCACCTAAAGAAGACAGAACAGAGCTGGTTGGGGGAAGCAAGGTCACTGAGCACCCACTTCTAACTGGGTCAGCCCTTTAGAAGCCAGTGGTGACCACAAACTCAGAACATGGAGTGATGGATCAGAGTAGGAAAAATGAGGGGAATGGGAGGAGAACTCCAGTGGTGGCAGACCTAAGAGCCCTGGATAGCCTTGGAGTCTCAGTACCCCCACCCAGTGCCAATCACAGCCCAAAGTACAACTGAATTCACCTCAACATTTATTAAGTTGTATTTAGAGTCATCCCAGCTCTATCACTTGAATCAATCAATCAGCATTTATTAGGCACCTACCACCCTCCAGGCCCTATGTTAATCAATGGGGTGCAAGTACAAAGGAGAGGTAGGCTTGTTGTTAAGCAACCTACATTGTACTGGAAGAATACAACATGTTTGAGGGTAAGTAAATGTAAAGGGTGTGTGTGTGTGTGTGTGTGTGTGTGTGTGTTATGGGAGAGTGGGGCTAGCAGCAACATCTGAGTCATCATAAAAAGTCATTTGAGGGATATGGCATGTTGAGCCAAGTACTTCTCACCTATACAACCCAGGCCAAGATATCTCTCCTCTTTGAGATTCATTCCTCATTTGTCAAATAATTATGACAGTGTTGTGTGTTATCCAGCATAAAGCCCCTTTTATTATAAAGGGGTTGGACTGAGTGACTTCTTCTAGTTCCCAGGATCTAGCTGTGGCCTGTCTCAATCAGCATCCTGCCTGAAATGAACACCATCCTCCAGGTGTCATCTCACCAGAGCAGAAGAGAGTGGGGCTATGGCCTCCTTCCTTCTTGAAACCGCTCCTATGCACAAGCCTCAGTTTATCTCAATTAGCTTAACTTAGTCTCTTGGGCTATCATGTCATATTTCTTCCTCCATTTCTTCCTCAGATCACAGTTTGTTTCTAATTTTCAGAAAAGTTTGTCTACTTCAGTGAAGACTTGGAATTGCAGAACACAAAATATCAGGGTTGGAAGGGACCTTAGAACACAGGATAGCAGAGTTGCGAGGGGCCAATGAACACTGAATATTACACCTGGGAGGGCCCTTAGAGCACAGAGCATCAGAGGTGGGAAGGTCTTAGAACAGAGAATGTTGGAACACAGACCATAGAATGTTAGAACTGGAAATCACCTAAGAATCTAGAATGTCAAAATTGTAATACGCCTGAGAATATGGAATGTTTAAGCTGGAAAGGACCTTGAGACCCCGTTGATTGAGGCAGAGAGCAGAAGTTTTATTTTCATTTATTTAGTTCAGCTCCTTCAGTTGAATCCCAGAAGGAGGAAGCAACTCACCCAAAGTCACACAAAGTCAGTCACTGAGCCAGGCAAAGGTCTCAGGGCCCCAAATGTCTCCTCTAGGGAGTTTTTAACCAAAAAGCATTTATGAAGTGCTTCCTGTATACCAGGGACTGTGCTAGGTATTGGAAATACAAAAACAAAGGTCCCCTAGGTCTGGGACCTCTTTAGAGCTTACATTCTAATAGAGAAAATGACACCTACACCTCTGAGCACAGACAAGACCCTTCCAAGGCCGATCCAAGCAAGTAACTTAGATGGAAAGGCACCAGCAGCAGTAGGAAGAGACACTCACCTCCCCCTTCCCTTTCATTTGGCCCTCTACAATGGTTGGCCCTCCAGGGAATGCCTCCCTGATCTGAAGCCTCTTCTCCCCAAACTGGCCTGAAATTGCTCCCCTAGACACGTTAGGGCTCAGACTTGGCCTGCCAACGATCTTGATTTCAAACCACAGAAACATCCGCACACAGCGGATGTTTCTTCCGTAGCAGGAAAAGCTGGGCTAACTGGGGCAGAAGGAAAGGCTGATGAGAGAGAAAGGAGAAGTGAGGCTGCAACACGAGGCTGTCATGAACTTGTCATGTACAGGCCCAGAGGCCCTGACCCTTCACTAGACAATCCAGATATTTCATCAAAGGAAGAGAGTTCTTCCAGTTCTGAAATCCTTCCTTCTAAGGTTCTTCTCTGAATTCTGTGTCCTAAGGTCCCTCCCAGCTCTGATGTTGCCTGTTCTAAGGCCCCTCCTAGCTCTGACATCCTGTGTTCTAAGGATCTTCCCAGCTCTGACATCCTGTGTTCTAAGGATCTTCCCAGCTCTGACATCCTGTGTTCTAAGGATCTTCCCAGCTCTGGCATCCTGTGTTCTAAGGATCTTCCCAGCTCTGACATCCTGTGTTCTAAGGATCTTCCCAGCTCTGACATCCTGTGTTCTCTGTTCTAAGGTCTCCTCCTTCCCCTGATGTTCTATGTTCTTACCCTTCTTCATTGCAGCCTTCTTGCTCATCCTCAAACCAAATTGGTTATCTGGACACTTTCTCTTGCTCTCCCCTAGGCCTGGAATATCCTCCCTCTTCATCTCCCCTTCCTGACTTTCTTCAGCTAAAATCCCACTTTCTACCGGAAGCCTCCTAATTAATTCCTCTTAATTCCAGTGCCTTCCCTCAGGTGATTTATCCAGCCAAATTTATCCAGCCTCTAGCTAGTTTGTCTATAGGTGTTTGCAAGTTTCCCTAGCCCCCATTAGACTGTGAATTCCTTGAGGCAAAAACCTTTGACCTTTCTTTGTATCCCCAGCATTTAGCACAGAGACTTGCATGCAGTAAGCACTTAAGAAATGTGTATTGATTGACTGCCAATATTACAAGGTCTCTTTCAACTCGGGCCTTCTTAATACTAAAGATATGATTTAGAACCGAAAGGAAACTCAGAAGTGACTTCATTTTACTTGTTAGACACAGAGACTGGGGCAGCATCTCCCTGGCACCCACTGAGGCCCAAGATACACCACCTGGCTAGTGTGAGCATTCTCTCCTAGAAAGATGGATACTGGCTAGAAACAGACAGTCTTCTCTTAAGTCTGCCATAACCAGGATGGAAAAACCCACAGAGCCATCCCAAGCTTTTGCTCAGACCTCAGGCTTATCAATCCTTCTTCTGATGGTCAGTTCCATTTGCCAAGTCCCTGGAAAGTATGAACATTAATATTCTAGTCACTAGAAAAGTATGAAAACTCATGGATTTGATTTGTTAGTGTAACAGGATTTTAAAGAGCTTTGTATCCAAACTCCCTCATTGTACATATAAGGAACCTGAGACCCAGAAAGGAAAAATAGCTTGGCCAAGGTCACCTCACAGGACCTTAGGATAGCTGACATTAGAATAATTAACTTAGAATACCAAACATTTATATGGCACTTTAAAGTTGGCAAAGCAATTTACATAAAATACCTACTTGAGTGGATGCTGCTATTATCCCCATTTTACAGATGATGAATTTGAGGTTGAGAGAGGTAAAGGACTTGCCCAGGGTCACACAAGTAGCAACTATTGGAGGCTAGATTTGAACTCAGGTCTTCTTTCTTCTAAGTCCAGCACCCTATCCACTTCAATGCCTACTATCAAACGTCAAAACTAGTCAGGGTCATAGAAATTATCTCATCCAACACCCTCCTTTTGTAGATGGGGACACTGAAGCTTAGAAAGAGAAAATGAGTCAGTTACAGACCCAGGACTCAGGTCCCCTGACCCTGCTCCAGGGATATTTCTATTCATTCTAAATTAGCAAAAGAACAGGGGTTGGAATCCATGTCTCTGAGCTCCTAGACCAGGATTTACACCTCTCCAGTGCTGTCTTTGTCTATGCCTCATGCTCGCTCTTACCTGGCCCTCTAGGGTTCTAGAGGACCAGATGAAATAATAAGTCTAAAGAACTTGGTACAATGCCCATGTAATGCTTTGTTCCTTTTCCCTTCCTCCCTCTTCCCTTACCAGGGAATAAATCATAAATTAGACTTCTTGTTTACAGTTCACTCTCCTTGGAGTTTACTCAACATAGATTAGCTCCACAAAGCTCAATCACTCCTAGGGCCATTTCCAGAATTCTCAGACCTGAGCATTTAATGGGACCTTCCTTGATCCTATTGGAGGCTTTCTGTCCAAGAGACAAAGTCTGGGCATCTTCTGTCTTTACCACCCCGTATCTCCCCAGCACCACCTATGGACCCAAGAGCCTACTGAGTTAGTGGACAGTGGGTTCCCTGGGAAGAGAAACTTTGGACAAGGGAGGGGCAAGCGCTGGTATTCTAGAACCCTGAAGGATTAAAGAATCAAAGATTCCTGGAGTTTAAGGACATGTCAGAGGTCATCAAAGACTGCCTATACATGACCTAGAATTCATTCTACCATCTTCCTGATAGGGGCCATCCAGGTTTTACTTGAAGACCTCTAATGATGTGGAACTCATTACCTCCAAAGCATTTTTCCCCACTTTTGAACAGCTCTCATTTGATAAGAAGTTTTTTCTTTTATAGAACTCAAATCTCTACAAATTCTGTTAATCCTTGTTGTATTAATCACAGTTCCAGAGGATTGCTGATGAATCATGTTAACCGCTCCCCTCCCATAGAGAAGTAATGGGAGCAGAGTACAGATGGAAGTGATTACTTTTTTAGACATCGCTAATGTGAGAATTTGTTTTGCCTGACTAAAAATATATGTAATAAGTTTTGTTTTCCTTGCTTTCTCAATGAATGGAGGAGGGGCAGGTAAAAGAAAGAGAGAGAGATTTCAGAACTGAAAATGAAATAATATTGAATTTAAAAAATACAGTAAAGAACAGCAAAAAAAATCCTTGTTTTACCTTACACAGTCAAACAAATCAAGTCTAAAATCTCTTCCATAAAACAGCCCTCCAAATACTTGAACACAGCCATCATGTGCCCCCTGAGCCTTCTCTTTGGAATCACAAACTTCCAGTAATTCATAATTAGCTCTCAGCCTCCCCCGCCTCCCCAAGGATCCTAGTCACATGAACTGTTGTCCTGCCAGGCTTCCTCCATCCTAGAGTCATTATAATTAATTTTACTTTTTATCCAAATCATAGGACTTTGCATTTACTCTGGTTAAACTTCATCTTAGGAAATTCAGCCTATCATTTTAGCCCATTGGGATCTTTTTAGGTCCTGACCCTGTCAGCCATCTATGCAAGCCATCACTCACAGCTTTGGGTCATCTACAAATCTGATGAGGGTAGCATCTATGTTTCTTCCAAGGCTTTGGTCAAAAGGACAAACAGCCCAGGATCAGAGGTAGATCCATGATGCTTTGTGCTTGAAATTCCCTTCCCAGGTGGACGCCAATCGTCACAACTCTTTGAGCTTTGGGTACATAACCTCATCTGAACCTTAACAGGTGTCTGACGGTCCTTTACCTTCCACCTGTATAAAATGTCCTGTGGAATTCCCCCTGTGACCATTTCAAACTATTGTTTCTCTCTTCTCACCACCAACTACATCTTGATTTTCCATGCTTAAAGCAAGAGACCCATTGCCTTACTTTAATGAGAAGACTGGGGTCCTATGATGTGAGTTCCTTCAGCTACCCATCATTCCTCAGATTCTCAGCAGCATCACCACTCTCCTTACCTGAGATCACCGGTGAGGAATCCCTATCCTTCAGTAAGTCTGACTTCTCTACCTATTCCCTTGATCCCACTTCTCCTCCTCCTCCTTCTTCTTCATCTTTGTGTAGTACTTAGCATAGTGCCCAGCACATGGCAGGCTCTTAATTCCTTCTTTGTTGACTTGTCTTAGTAGCTGTGAGACCTTGTCCTTTCACCTTTCTCTTCTCAGTTTCCTCATTCATAAAATGGAAGAATGAGACTTAACACTCACTAAGGTCCCTTCCAGTACAAGTACCTTATATTCTAATGGGGCAGGTAGTATTCTATAAGATGCTGTACATATATGCAGAGTCAGTGGAGAATAACTTTAGAGGGACAGGTCTTAACAGTTCTTCTCGCTTATCTATGCATCCTACAATCTTCAAATATTTGAAATGCTGTTATGTGGAAGAATAATTATTCAATCAACCAATCATACACATTTATGAAGCACCTCCCCTGTTCCAGTCATTGTTAGCCACTAGAGATACAAAAACAAAAGTGAAACAGTCCTTACTCTCAAGATGCTTACAGTCTATCAGGAAAAACAATGTGTACATAAGTAGCATATCCAAAAAAAATAAAATAAATATGATGTAGTTTATATAACATTGATTGTATTGTGTGTAATTTGTATTATTTTATAATAAATATCTATATAACTATATTGTGTATATTATAATTGTATATTATATATAATTTATATCACATTCTCTATATCACATATAATTTACATTGCATTATTTATATCACATGCAATTCACATTACATTATCTATAGCACATATATTACATTATTTATATTATATGTAATTCACATTATATCATCTATATTACATGTGACTCATATTGCATTATTTATATTGCATGTAATTCATGTTACATTACTCCCATTACATGTAGTTTATATTATATTACTTATGTAATGCATAATTCATGTTACATTATTTATATTGCATGTAATTTATATTGAATTGTTTATATCACATGTAGTTTATATGACTTATATCTCATGTGATTTATGTTACAGTATTGCACATATACATGAGGGGAGGTTCAAGCAGCTGGGGATGGGCACTCATGTAGAAGGGAGTAGATAGTCGGAGGGACCTTTGAAGGACACCAGAGAGGCTAGGATATAGAGTGGAGAAAGGGGTACATTCTAGGCATGGCCATAGCTTGGACAAAAGCACAGAGATAAGAGATGGGAGTCATATGTGAGGAATGACAGAAAGACCAAGGCAGCTGGATCGTTGAGTGTGTGAAGGGGAGTCACGTGTAATAAGGCTGCAAAGGTAGGTTAGCGCCAGGTTGTGTTGAACTTTAAATGTCAAACCATGGCCCTGGCATTTGATCCTAAAAGCCCTAGGGGCCACAAGAGTTTTTGGAGCAGGGGAATGGCCCGGTCAGACTTGGACTTGAACAGTAATTCCACAGGACTTCTGGGAACTAGGAGTCTGATAGAAAATTGTCCTCTGCCTAGTTGTAGCCATTACCCACCCATCACATCTTTCTCAAAGAGACCTTGTCAAAGGGTCCATTTTTAGCATCTGGAAAGCACCTTACTTTTCCAGTTTGCAGGTGTTGGGGGGGCCAAGGCAGAGCAAATTGAAAACATCAATGATTCTCTGTGGGTACTGAGATTCTTTGTTTCCCAGGCCCTTTCTTTCCTCTCCCCACCTTCACTATTCTTACTAATAGATAGGCAAGCTCCCTGAAAGGAGGCATCAGTGAGTACAATAGTGGGTGAAAGTTAGGTCTGATCTAGGCCTAGTCTCCTCTTCCCCTCAGCTTTCAAGTAGGAGATAAGCCGTACATAGAGGGAGAATAAATGACCACCTAAGTCAGCAAAGGCATGGTACTCGGTGCCTTGTAAATGGTGGAGTTTAGTCAATGCTTGTTGAATGGATAGATGAATCAATTTAAAATCGGACAGCCTAGGTCTGAATTCCTGTTTATACACAACTAGAAATTCGACCTTTGGCAAGTCATTTCCCCTCTGGGTAAAATGGAGATAAAAATAGTGATGGAGTTGTGATATGGAAGTATAAATATTAAGGAGTTATAGAAACATAAGTTGCAATTTTTGCAGTGTCATTGGAGGAATAATTGGAAGGTCCCCTCCCTGACCACCCCCTGAAAAGAATTCTCACCTTCTTTGTGTTTCCCTAGAGCCGTTTTCGGATACCTCCTTTATGGACACAACCTACCTTGTATCAATCATCCTTATCTACTTGCCTATCTGACTACCTCTCCCTCCATCCCAATAGATAGGATTAAGTTACTTTTAAATTTGTATTCCAAGGGCCTTACAGACTGTAGACGCTTAAAAAAACAACAACCATGTATTAAATCCATGTTTCTCTGTCTCAGTTTCTCTGGCTCTGTCTCTCTGACTCTATCTCTCCATGCATCTCTCTCTTTGTCTCTGTCTCTGTGTCTTTCTGTTTGTTTCTCTGTCTCTGTCTATCACACACACACACATACACACACACACACACAGATACACACAGATACACACACACAGACACCTTCCATTAACTGAAGTTAAACTGAAATCCCACCTACTACAGGAAGCCTGTCCCAAATTTCTTAATTCTCGTGCCTACCCTCTCTTAATCAGCTCCCCTTTTATATAGCTTTTCTACTTATACAGGCCTTATTTGTTTGCTGTTATCTCCCCCATTAGACTATGAGCTCCCTGAGGGCAGGGACTCTTTTTGTACAATGCTTGGCAAAAAGTAAGTGTTTAATAAATATTTATAAACACATATGCATATAGCCACCATCAAGTGTGAAAAGGAAAATTCCGGTACCTAATCAGTCAGTTCTTGCCTTCTGTCTCCACAATCTTCTTCCAAATTAAATAAAAAGCAGTTGCCTGGGAGGATAGCCCATTAATCTCTTAGTTCTCAATGGGCCTATACTGTGCATTCCCAGAGCACGCCAGTGATGTGGTCATCCTGCAAACTATCCTACTCCCCATGGGACAGAGTTTCCCCCCAACTCCTCTTCAAATCAGGAACATAAGCAAGAAATCAGTCTTTGCCCACCTATGTAGCAACAGCATGAATGCCATGTTTCCATCACTTAAGTGAAGAGTCAGTATGGTTTATGGGATAAAATGTTCTACTTATTGAGTTTCAGTTTCCTTTTCAGTAAAATGAGGGTGTGAGCCTCAATGATCTCTAAGGTCTCTCCCAGCTCTATGAACCTATAATTTGATGGATTAATAATTAATAATTTGATGGATTTCCCCATGGATCCGCAGGGCAATCAGATCCTAAGAAGCAAAGTAGCTGTCTTGGGAAAACCAAAGAATAGCAGATTTAATCCCTAGTGTGACCTTGGGCCAAGCAGCCCCCACCAGACTAGGGAGAAAGGGCAGAAAACTCCCTGGAGATCACAATTTGGAGGGCTAACTGAGAGCCCCAAACTTATTATCTCTAGATTTAGCTCAGTTCCTTAAGAATATTTACAGAAATTGGGCAGAGACCACTAACATTCAGGGACCACTGGAGGAAGCACTCGCATCCATGAAATCAGGTGTCCATTGGAGTACATCATACTCTATCAGGTAAACCCTCTACACTCCTCAGGAGGGACACTCAGAAAACTGGAAGGAGACGTCAGAAATCAAGACCAATCTCCTCATTTTACAGATGAGGAAGCTAAGGATGGACTTGTTTAAGGTACCACAAAGAAGGGCAGAGGCAGAATGAGAATCCAGAATTCCTGACCCTCAGACCAATGCTCTTTACAGGAAAGGCTTCACCCAATAGAAGCTCCCATGTAAGATGAAGGAGGACCACTGATCTGGTCAGGAAAAGTGGCAACAGCAATAAATATGACGCAAGACACAGAAGTAGCGAGATGGATCTGTTTTGACTTTTACAACAAGCATAAATTCAGCCAAGGAACCCCAATTACTTCACCCTACTCCCCAACCTTTTTTTTTCCCATAAGGATCAAATAAGCAACAAAGTACCGTGGATAAAACATAGTCTGGGAGCCATGAGACCTGGGTTCAAATCTCCTCTCAACCACTAATCTCCCTGTACTCTGTGATTTTCAAATAAATCACTAATCTTCTCTGGCACTAGGTTTCCTTAATTGTCAAATGAAGGGAGTTGGACTAGACGATCTCTAAGGCCCCTTCCAGCTCTGAAATTGTGTTCTAAAGTCTCTGTTCTGACATTCTGTGCTCTAAGGGCTCTCCCAAATCTGACATCTGGTGTTCTAATAATCTAATCTAATAAATCATAGATGTGGAGCTGTAAGGGACTTAAAAGACTTCTGGTTGAACACTCTCATTTCACTAATGAAAAAACAGAGGACTTGGGAAGTTAAGTGACTTATCTAAGGTCATAGAGATATTAAATGTCAGAGATCAAATCTGAACTCAGGTCCTCTGACTCCAGAGACATGTTCACTCAATTGTCCCATGTCACATGTATACATATGTATATATGTGTGTGTGTGTATGTACATATGTATGTGTATGTATGTGTGTAAGCTATATAAAATTAATAATAATTAAGAATAAGAATTTATAAAGCACTTTTCAAATATCACCTCATTTTATCCTCACCATAATTCTGAGAGGTAGATGTTACTATTATTCCCATTTTTATAGATGGGGAAACTGAGGCAGACAGCAATTAATTTACTTCCTCAGGGTCATACAGCTAGTAATTGTCTGAGGCAGGATTTGAACTCTCTTCCCAACACCAGTCTGAGCCCTCTATCCACTAGGTGCCTGGGTGAAACTGAGGGTTCCCCTCACCCTCCTGTTCCCTTTCCTCCACTCCCATTCTCACACCCCTACCCAGAGCTTTAGGGTTGTCTGTGCTGGGGGACTCTCTAACTGAGCTGCCCCTGGGGAGGCCAATATTCAAAAGCAAGGCTGAAAGAGGGACAGTGCCACATGTGATATTTCTCTTCTCCATGGGGTTGATACTCCTGCTCTCCCTACTTGTTCTTTCTATGTGCCAGGTGCACCTAGGTGCGAGGGAGAAACAGGTTCTCTTCCTGAATTCAGGAGGTAAACATCTAGCCATGGACAGGAAGTACTGAGTCCTTTTGACATCAAACAGGGAAACCACACAAAAAAGAACAGAGATGGAAAGAGATCTCCCTCAGGAAGCACAGCAAATTTATGGTAAACCAGGGTCACCTAACAAACCCGCTTCCCCATCTCTTATTTATCAACAAGTATTTATTAAGCATTTACTGTATGTCAGGCACTGAAGTAAAGACTGAGGCTACAAAGAAAGAGGAAAACAAAGTCCCTGGCCTCACAAAGCTTACTTTCTAAAATTTTAGAAAGATACTTTGTATATAAATTGTAACATGCAGTCTGGATGGAAGATGGCCTTAGAGGAGAAGGTATTGGTAACACTATCAGTCAGTCAATAGACATTCAATAAAAGTTTACTATGTGTCGAACATTGTGCTAAACACTAGAAATAAAAAGAAAGGCAGAAGATCCTGGAGTCTCCTTGAGAGCAAGTACTTTTTCTATTGGGAGAGACAACACGGGAACAACTATTTACAAATAAAATATGGACAGGATAAATTCTTGATCATCACCATAGAAAAAGCACTGGAATTAAGAGGGATTGGGAAAGGCTTTCATTGGAAGGTATTCTCAGCATCTTCCAAACTACATGGGGGTCCCAAAGCCCTCAGCCCCTTCCCTGACAGGTCTCCTCCTATTCTCCTCCTTGAGTCTTCTGTTCTCCCAAATCTGGTTTCCCTTATTTTCAGATGCCCTCCCCTCCCACCCCCTATCTCCCTGCCACAGGAAACCAGTAATAACTGTCTGTGGAGCTGCAATCAACACTAATACTATTGCCTTATTACTGGATAATCTTTCCAATTTCCCAGGTCCTCTTGTTCCAAGATCCGGCCGGCTCCTCCAAGAAGTCTGCATTCCTTCCTTCCCTCCAGCCAGGCCACAGCCTCCAGATGCCTGAGAGGTTTAGGTCCCTCCTGATCCAAAGAGTTTCCCCTGACTAAGGTCTCCTTTCCTTTTGTAGTTTTCCTTCTCTGGCCCCTCCACATTCTCTCAGCCCAGACACCTAAGTCTCAGACTCACAGTCAAGCAGATGGAGCCCTGATTCCCCAGGTCATGGTCAAGCTCAGCCGCCAGCCTGGTAACCCTTTTCCATACTGCACATTATAGTTGGAGGGGGCATAGGGGAACCTGCACAGCTTCTCATCAAGACCTGGACAGGGCTCACACATCAACTCTGTGTTCTGGAAGTCTCTTGGCCAATTGTTTGCCACATAATCAAGACACCAAGAGGAAATGGGAATAAGTTAATGCCAGAGAGATTCAACCAGGATCTCCGGGATAATGGAATTTAAACTGCAGATGAGACAAGAGAGGATACAGCCCAGGAAGATGACCGTCTCATTGTCTTCTGCCCTGGTCGAAGGCCAGGTGGAGTATTGGGGTCAGTTATGGGCACATTTAGGAAGGACATTGGAGAGTTTCCAAAGGGAGACAAGTCAATCAGCAAATATGTATCAAATATTATGGTTACAAAGAAAAAAGAGGGAGGGGAGGAAAAGGAAGGAAGGAAGGAAGGAAGGAAGGAAGGAAGGAAGGAAGGAAGGAAGGAAGGAAGGAAGGAAGGAAGGAAGGAAGGAAGGAAGGAAGGAAGGAAAGAAGGGAAATGGGAGGGAAGGAAGGAAAGAAAGAAGGAAGGGAGGAAGGAAGGAGGAAGGAAGGGAGATGGGAGGGTAGGAAGGAAGGAAAGGAGGGAGGAAGGAAGGAAAGGAGGGAGGAAGGAAGAAAGGGAGGAAGGGAGGGAGGGAAGAGGGAAGGAAGGAGGGAAGGAAGGAAGGAAGGAAGGAAGGAAGGAAGGAAGGAAGGAAGGAAGGAAGGGAGGGAGGAAGGAAGGAGGGAGGGAGGGAGGGAGGAAGGGAGATGGGAGGGAGGGAACGAGGGAAAGGAGAAAAGAAGGAAGAAAAGAGACAGCGAAAGAGAGGAGGGTAGGAAAAGAGGGAGGAAGAGAGGGCAACAGCTCAAACAACAAAAGGAAGAAAAGGTTTTTAAAGTTCCTGCCTTCAAGATGCTTTATATTCTGACTGGGGAGATATCTATGCATACAGATAATTGCATCTAAGAGAATCTCAAGATCTTTCCATAGGAGTGTCTGGCAAAAAGTCTAGTGATATTTAGCCTGGAGAAAGGATACCAAGAGAGGGGTGGACATGGTAGCTGTCTTCAAGGATTTGAAGAATTATCAGAACAGGGGTTAACTTTACTCTGCTTGAGCCCCTGAGGGTAAAACTAGGAACACTCGATGAAAGGTTTAGGGAGACCAATTTCCTTTCCATGTAGAGAAGAAGCATTAGAGCTATCCACAAGTAGGATGGGCTGCCCCCCAACAGGTAATGGGTTCTCTCTTCCTGAAGATTTTCAAACAAAGGCTGAAAGATTACTTGTTGGGAATGTACAGAGGGGACTCTTATTCAAGTATGTATTGGGCTGGACCACCCAGGGGTCCTTCCAACTCAGACATGCTTTGATACTGGCATACAGAAAGGGCTTCTGACACTGATTTCTATAAGAAGTGCAATAGTCATCAAAATGGCAATGGATAATGATAATAAGTATTGTCTCATAGCCATCCTGGGAGGCAAATGTAATTATCATCCTCATTTTACAGATGAAGAAACAGGCAAAGAAGAGTGACTTGGCTTGCCCATCACTCCACAGCTAGTAAGTGTCTAAGACCATATTCGAACTTGGGTCTTCCTGACTCTGTGCTACCCATTGTCCCTCCCAGAAGTCATTGCTTTTAATCACTGATCTGGCAATTTGGCTCTTTCAGGCACCTTACCCACAGAAACAGGTGACCATCCTAGACATATTCTTGGGGTATGAATGAATAAATAAATTAATGGATGGAGGGATGGGCAAATGACACATTTATTACGCACTTACTATGTGCTAAACACTGGGGAGAAAGAACAAAAAAGTCATAGTCCCTGCCCTCAGGGGGCTCACATTCTGATGGGGTAGACAACATATACAGAATTTTTGAGCAGAAAGTCAGATGCAGAAGTCCTTAGGGCACATTTGCAAAGCAGATGATAAAGCCTTCTCTTTTGCAGCCTTTCCACTAATAAAATTCTATCAGTTTATGACATTGGATGAATTGATTGGATTTGTTATTACTTTTTGACATTTGCCAGGGACATGCCCTACACCAGACAGGCTGGAACATTCCTCTAAGCTTCCTCCCCAAACTCTCAAAGGTCACAAACATTTTCTCCAGGTGGCTAGGACCCAGGCTTGGCCCCAGACTCAGGCCAAGAGGAGGGATTTATTGTACAAAGGGTGATGCACTTTTACAGGAAGTCCTAGGGGAAGAGTGCGTCATCTCTCACACTGGCTTTACATATTGCCCAGAATACGTTCCTGGTTCCAGGCTAGTGCCCCCCAGGTTTAAAATAAAGCCCTGGCTTCCTGTGTATATGTATCACTGTGTGAGGTGTTGGGGAGAATTGGGGGGGGGGGAGGAGGAACATAAGAACTCCCAACAATAATCCCATAACTGACACCTGGGTACATGTGGAAGGAACATTAGATTTGGAGTCTGGATAGTTTCGCCATTTACTAATTATGTAACTTTGAACAGTTCATTTAATCTCTCTGTACCTAGTTTCCCCGCTATAAAATGAAAGTGTTGTTAAAAAATATTAATGTCTTTGGTGGGGGACTCTAGATGTGGAACACTGCTCCTACTGTCAAAAGAGGTAAATGGACTGGCCACTTTGGTTGGTTGCTGCAGTTGCTCTTTTGTAACTGTTAGAATCTGGCCCTTCTTCAGAATAACTATGGAGAGAAAGATAATTTCCTAGGATTCCACAAGCTACTGATGTCATAAAATCGGGGGGGGTTTGTGGATTGTTCAAAAGGAATTTGGGGAGAAAGAGGAGAGAAGAAGTTGTCCTCCATCTTGTCCCCATGTGGATTTTGCAGAGTCAAGCGTTCTGCTCCTTGAAGATTCTGAAAGGTGCCAGTGGGGTCCTGTCACTACTTAAAGCTGAGCACCCTCTGAGCAATGATTTAGATAAGATGGACTCCATTTTTCCCTCCTTGACTCAAGAGTTGGCAAGGATGTTGCTCCTCTAACTGTACTATTTCCCCAATATCACTTCAACTTCCAATCCATGAGTGAGAAAGGGACCCAGCAGAGGAAGCCTCTCCAGCTGCTACATTCAGAAGCATTTTTATTGGCTGTTGTTATTTCCAATAAACTTTTGGCCAGTCCTTTCATGACACCCTTCTCTTTCCATGCATTTTTTCAGACTTTCCTTGGCTATTCTTTATTCCATTGTTATATAAAGAAATGAACAGTCCATAATCCTTGTGTCATGTTCAATGTCAGAGGCAGTGGTAGAGGCTGGGAAGAGGGAATTCTAGAACAAAGGGGAAGATGCCTTAAAGATAGATAGGATGGGAAAAGAGCAGAAAAATGATTCTTCTCCAGGAGATCACATGTATTCCTTAGCCAGTTGAAACTAATATGCGGAGAGGGAGCACTTTGCCTCTTCTCTCATTGAAATTTTTCTTCTGCATGCTGAAATTTCTCCCATTTTCACCTATCTTCTTTTTTCCCCACCTGAATGCTAAGATAAGGCATCCCAGTGCTCACCAAAGCTAACCCTCACTCTAATGCCCTCCATCCCATTCCCTCTTATCACCAGGACCGTTGTCTATCCACCATTCCCTCTCTCCCTCTTCTCTTTAATATATCTCTCTGTTGCTCTTTTTCCTCTTCCTAGAAATATTTTCAGAATTCATATGTCAGGGTTGTTTAAAAAAAACTCTTTCCCTTGTTTTTCCTGTTCTTTAAAGCTCTAGTCTTGTCTTTCTAATAGATCTCAAAGTTAAAAAGAATTCAGAGATCATCTAGTTCAACCTGTACATGCAATAGGAATATAATATCACTGTATAATTGGCATGTAAAACAGAAATATAATGTCTATCAACAGACATTTATTATGTGTCCATTTATTTAGTGCCTACTTGTGGCAGATGGGGAGCTAGGTCCTGGGGAAAAGTATTCTTCATTGAAGAATTCTGGTGATGGAGAAGCCAACATTTCCCAGGATGGTTCACTTGACTATACCCAACTCTAATTGTTAGAAAATTCCCGCTTACCTAGAACCTCAATCTGACCCATTGCTTGGGTGGAAGTGGCATCAGTTCTGCCCCCTTAGGCCAAAAAGAATGAGTCAAACCCCTTCCCACTTAACTGCTTTTCAAATACCCAGATAAGTCCCCTCTAACTCTTCCATGATAAATATTGCTCTCCTTGTAGGGGAGGGTGTCCAGTCTCTTCAACACATTAATAGTGTTGCCCTACTATGCTTGTGATCCTGTTCTTTACCACTAAACTTCTAGACCAAACTTTGGGGATCCATAAACTTGGTTTCTTAACATTTTGATAACTGTATTTCAACATAACTGGTTTATTTTGTTGACCTATAGATTTTATTTTATGAATTTAAAAGCATTATTCTGAGAAGGGATACATAGACTTCACTAGATGGTCAAGTAAGTCCACAACACACAAAAGTTTAAGAACCAGGTTCCAGAGAGATATTTTGTTAAAGGCCTCCAGTGTCTCACCTCCCATACCACTCCCTAGGCCTCTGAAATCTGACTTTCCTCCTTGCCGTTCCACTGAAGATCATCTTTCCAGGGTCACTGATGATGTCCTAAGCTCCAGATCCAAAGGCCTGCTCATCTCCTTTGATGTCTCTGCAGTACTGGATGGTGTTGACCTCACCAGTCCTCAATGGTCTTTCGTCCCTTGGCTTCTGTGACAATATTGAGTATCTGCCTACATCTCTGACCATTCGTTCACAGTCCTCTATAGTGATTCCCTCTCCTGACTCCTAAACATTGGTATTTCCCAAGATTTGGCACTATATCCTCTTCTTTATTCTCTCTCTACTCACCTCCTTGTTTATTTCATCCACTCTTATGATTTCAATTAACACCTCTATGCATGTGATAATAATCACTGGGATTTTTATAGGGCTTTTAAGATGATAAAGAATTTAACCTGCATACACTCTTTTGAATCTCACCAATAACCCTAAGAATAGGTACTATATCTATATAAATCATAGTAAATAACTGAGGTAGGATTTGAACCCAAGCCCAGCACCATGCTTCTTCTATTAAGCTGTGTGTTTGTGTGTATGTGTGTAAAAACAGAGACAGAAAAAGAGACAAAAAGAGAGATGGGGAAAAGAAGAGGAGGAAGGAGAGAAGAGAAGGGGAGAGATGAAAAGAGAAGGGAGAGGAGAGGACAGGACAGGACAGGAGAGGATGCCACAACCTCTCCACAGAGCTCCATGCCCGTGTCTCTAATTGCCTGCTGAACATGTCCACCTGGATGTCTTACAAATACCACAGACTCTACATGCTCACAGTTGAACTCATCTTTCCGCACTAAAATCACTGTCCCGCCTAATACTTCTCTTTCTGTTAACAGTTACAAAATCCTCCAAGTTACAAAAGCTTAAATTCTTCATTACATCTCCCTTGTGTCTCTCCCTTCTTTACATATTGGACCTGGCACAGAGTAAATGTGTAATAAATGCTCATTGATTTGACAATTTTCACCCACCCCACTCCCCACAGACAACCTGGTAGTTTGCCAGGTCTTTTTGGTTTCACCTCTTCTGTATCTCCTGTGCTCCTTCCTACTTCTCCATTCACACATCACCATAGCCTTAGCTCAGACCTCCAGAACTGCTCACCCAAATTCAAGAGCCTCCTTGCTTCTCTCCCCACCTTCTATAATCCATACTCCACACAGCCACCAAAGGAATCTTTCCAATGCACAAATCAGATCCTATCCCTCTAACAATCTTCATTGGCTTCCCATTGCTTACCAAATAAAATAGAGATTCTTTGGATTGGCATTTAAGTCCCTCCACAGCCTTGGCTCCTAACTGCCTTCCCAGTCATAATTCACAGGACTTCCCTTCACACACTGTATGTTCTATTCAAACTGAGCTATTAGACAGTCCTGATTTCATTCTGCCCCCTCCCATTTTCATGTGCAAGCCAGCCTCAGGACCAGAGTGAGATCTCATCCCCACCCTCATCTCTCCATTTCAGATCCTTCAAGACCCCAACTCAGATCCTTCATCCTCCATAAAACCTCTCATAGTCTCTTTAATTAAAAATGATCCCTTCCTACTTGAGTGGAAACTAGAGGGACATTAAGTAGTATTTCAGGCTTAAAGTCAGAAAGACCTGGGTTCAAATCCTGCCTCAGACATTTACTCCACTGTATGTTGCTGGGAAATCATTTAACTTTCATCAGCCTCAGTGACTTCATCTGTATAATGGGGTTAACAATAGCTAGCACCTGTCTTATAGGATTATTGGGAGATAATATATGAACAAGAGTCTATGTGGGACAGTGGATAGGGTGTTGGATGTGGAGTCAAGAAGAACTGAATTCACATTTAGCCTTAAATGCTTTACTAGCTACATGATTCTGGGAATGTCATTTAACCAACTCTGTGCCTCAGTTTTCTCATCCATAAAATGGAGATAATCATAGCACCTAACTCCCAAAGTTGTTATGAGGATCATATGAGATAATTATGAAAGTAAAGCTCTAAATGTGAGCTATTATTACCATCCAGGGAGCAATGAAAGCTTTAAAGGGTTATATAAATTCTAGCTATTATTATTCACTACCTTCCTCTTCCTCAATGACTTCTTGCAGATAAGGACTACGATTTTTCCTCTTTATATCCCCAGCATTTCATATAGTGCCATATGAATCCCAGGGAGCTTCCTGAGCGAAAGGAAAAAGGAAACATATATTTATTTAGTACCTATTATGTGCCAGAAATGTGTGCCAAACATTTTACAAACATTATCTCAGTTGGGAAGTTAAGTGACTTGCCTGGGGTCATACAGTTAGTGAATGTCAGAGGTGAAATCTGAACCCAAGTCTTCATTACTCCAAGCCCAACTTTCTAGCTATATTTGAATGCTTCTTCCTCCTGCACATAGTAGGCCAACATAAATGTTCCTTGATTTTCCATTTGCCCTTGTTCTTTCTCATCCCTCATCCCAGTCAATCTCCAATAATCAGAACACATAAAATGCATCTACCCATCCCTGGAAATATTTGAAGAAAAACTTTAAGCTCTGCCCCCTCTCCCACCCAAGTCTCATATTTTCCAGGCTATATTCTCCCCATCTATGTGGAACCTTGGAGCCTGGGGTATAACAAGGATTCAGTGTCCACGATGCTCTTTCACAAGAGATACAGGGCACACGCATAACACTTTCATCTTCCACTTCTTGGCCTTTGCAATGCTTTCTTCCATGGTCAGAATATTTCCCCTACTCATTCCCACCTCTTAGAATTCCCAGCTCCATCCAAGGTTGAGCTCCAAGACCATTTCTCACACAAGGTCTTTCCTGATCCCTCCAGTGGTTAAGAACTCTTCCCCTCTTCCCATCTTGAAAAATTACTTTGTATAAATATTTTGTACATGCATCATCTCATCACCTCTTGCCTGGATTATTGTTATAAACTTCTAACTGCTCTTTCCCACTTAAATCTTTCCCAGCTCTTATCCATCTTCCATCCAGCTGTCAAGGTGATTTTTTTTTTGCTTTTAATTAAATGTTAATTTTCTCTCCCTTTTCCCTGCCTCTTCTATTGGAAAAGAAAATCAAAATCCTGGTAACAAATATTCATAGTCAATCAAAAACTAATTCCTACATTGGTCATGTCCAAATATATTTATATATATGTGTGTGTGTGTGTGTGTGTGTGTGTGTGTGTATAATTCTGCATCTTGAATCCTTCACCTCTCTGTCAGGAGAGAAACAAGCAATCTTTTCCATCAGTCTTCTGGAATTATGGTTGGTCATTACATTGCTCAGAGTTCTGAAGTCTTTCAGAATTGTTTGCCTTCACAATGTTATTATCATATAAATTGTTCTGGTTCTGGTCACTTTGCTTCAGCCCATGCAAGTCATCCCAGGTTTGTCTGAAACTGTCCCTTTCATCGTTTCCTTTGGCACAATAGTATTTAATTTCATTCACATGACCTAGTTTGCTCAGTCATTCTCCAGTTGATAGGCATCTTTTCTTTTACCTTTTATGGTATATAATTTACCCTTGTATATTTAGATGTGTATGAAATATCTATAACTTTTAGTGAAAGGTATTTACTATAATAGAGAAAAGCAGTATTAATGCATGTTGGCACCATGGTCAATAAATGCATACAACTCATTTGCCTATGCATGACTTCAGGATGCATCTGTCCATAGTACTAAATTTTCATGAGTGTATTTTTATTGTGTTGTAAATTCTTAATCAACCTGTCTTACTAGGTTATATTCAATTTTCATGTTCAACAGTCACACCAATCTTTTACTTGCTGTATGATCGAGAAGGTTCCCATAAGGCATGTGTGTTTTAAATTAAATACAGTGAGCATAGAGATGAATCATATCCCAAGCTTGAAAAATAAAGGTTGTTTCTAGTTCTTTGCCACAAGGTGACTTTCCTAAATTATAGGTCTGATAAACAACTCAGAAAAATGTAAGAACTTGATCAATGTGATAACCATGCATGGTTTCAGAAGACTTGTTAGCCATCTCCTGACAAAGAAAGGAACACTCATTGTGAAGAATGAGAAATATATTTCCAAACACAGTCAATGTGGGAATTTATTTTTTTTAACTTTGAATATTTGTTGCAAGAGTTTTAGATGTCTTTCTTTTTCCGATTTGCATCAAACATTGACTTTTCCACATACCCATCGGAAGGTACAGGAAGTTTGCTGAGAGTAGACTTTCATTTTCAGTTTTTACAACTGGGGGAAGAGAAAAATGGGGGGGAGGAGAACTTAAACCCTTATTAATTTTTTAAAATATTTTTGATGTAGGTCTGACCATATCGTTCCCCTTCTCAGTGAACTCCAATGAAATCCTGTTACAACCAGGATCAAATATAAATTGCTCTATTGACATTGAAAGCCTTTCACAAGGTGGCCCCTTCCCACCTCACTAACCTTCATACTCTTGGTGCCTTTCCACATGATCTTCCTGCTGTTCCTCAAACACAACACTCCATTCTCTTGGCACCATGCCTTTGCACTAGTGCCTGGAGTATTCTCCCTCCTCACCTCCATCTTTTAGTTTCCCTGGCTTTCTGCAAGGCTCAGTTTAAGTGTTTAATAAATGTTGATTGTTTGATAGATTGATTGATAAACTGAAATCTCACCTTCTGCAGGCAACCCTTCCTGGTTCTCTTAGCTGCTAATGCTTCTGTGCTCAGATTCCCTTCCATTTACTCTGTATATAGCTTGTATGCTATATACACACATGTGTGTGTATGTGTGTGTGTATATTATATATATATATATATATATATATATGTAAGTATATATACATGGTGCTGTGAGCACCAATAGAGTGTGGGCTCCTTGAGGGTAGAAATTTTTTTGCCTTTCTTTGTATCCCTAATGCTTAGTCCCTGGCACGTAGCAAAAGTTTAATAAATGCTTGTTAGATTTTTGAACAGAACCAGGGTGAGAACTTGTTTTACTTGACTGTCTCTTTGTTAGAAAGGTTTTCAATTTTGTTCCTCACCCCAAGGGAAGAGAGAAGTAAGAAAAAATAGATTTTTGTTCCTTGAAAAAAGTCTAATTAAAAAATTTAATTTAATTTAAAAATGCTTGTCGAGTGACTGATTGATGGTACAGATTCACTCAGAAGCACAAGAACCTAACCTGACTTTGAGTCCCTGCCACAGGACACATAGGCCAATTTCAAATAGTGAGGGATCCAGGAAGGACCCAGAGGTTATGAAAACTTCCAGGGAATCTGGTCTAGAATAGAAGCTGCTTGAGGGTAATAAGAGGGCATAGAGAAGGAGACAGGAACACACTGCACCTACAATCTGTCTCTGGTCTTCCTTGATGGGCCACCCCACTAGGAAGAAGAATTGAAAGTAGAGCAGCTTCGCCCTCTCCCCACCCTTCCTTTGGTTGCTCCCCTGATCATTATCATTGCAAAAAAGAGTTGAGCAAGAGATAAAAAGGAAGCACCCAAACTGGCAAGATGGGGGTTGCAGGAGTCCTTTCTCCTGGGCACATAGGGCGTGCCTGAGGGGGATGCTGACTTCCTCTAGGCTAGGCTAAAATAAGGGCATTGGCTGCCAGCAGATGTGAGACTGTTGCCCCTGCCAAACAGACAGAAGCTATTTTTATCCCACAAACATCAACTTTCAAATGTCACTCAGGAAGCTGCCCAGAGGCTGTCGGGCTTTAGTTTCTACCTTCCCCAAAGCGCGTTCTTGTAGTTCCCATAGACTGTTCAGTCTACTCATTCAGTCATTCAAGAAACCCTGGGCACTGGTTGTATTCAAATCTTCATTGGGCACAAAGAGAGACAGGCAGATCACACCTGGGCTGAGATAACAGAATTATAGGACAGGTGACGCACCTGCCATTTGGAAGAACAGGCCATGAGGTTTAGAGAAAGAGAATGATTTTAGTTACAACCATAGGAAATATGGGACATTTGAGGGATATTTCATAGATGGGCAGCCCTGAAGATCTGGGACAAGCAGAAACATTTGATATTCAGGCTCCATCCTCACCATGAACGCTGAGTTTCCGTTTCTGACACTTTAGAGACAAAGTTCCTGCCATGGTGTCCGACATTGCAAAGGGTCCATTAGAGCATGTAAGCTCTAGGATTATCCAGGGTGGAGGTCAAGATAAATAAAGTGAATCCACACAGTGAGGCAGAAGGGACACTGATCTGGGGGCCAAAAGAACGGGACTCTCATACTCCTCACCTTATCATTCTGCAGAATCTAAAACAAACTGTTTTACTTCTCTAGGTTTCAATTCCCTTGTTTGTATGAAGAATGTGATAGCAAAGGTTCTTTCCAGCTCAGACATTTTAATTATCCATATTCTAAAGTGCCTACTACCCCACACTTCAATGTTCCATGTTCTAAAGGCCCTTTCAGCTCTGACATCCTGTATTCTAAGGGCCCTCCCAGCTCTGACATCCTGGGTTCTAAGGGCCCTCCCAACTCTGATATCCTGTGTTCTAAGGGCCCTCCAAGCTCTGACATCCTGGGTTCTAAGGGCCCTCCCAGCTCTGACATCCTGGGTTCTAAGGGCCCTCCCAGCTCTGACATCCTGGGTTCTAAGAGCCCTATCAACTCTGATATTCTGGGTTCTAAGATTGCAAGGAAATCACTTTTTTTCTGACCATAACAGAAATGCCACCGCCACCATCATCATCATTAGGATTAGCATTTACAAAGTACTTTAAGATTTACAAAACACTTCCATAAATATTCTCTCATCTTTATCCTCAGAATAACCCTGGCAGATAGGTGCTCTCATTATTCCCATTTTAGAAATGAGGAAACTGAGGCAGATAGAGCTTAAGTGACTTGCCCAAGGTCACTCAGGTAGTAGCATAGCTGAGCCGGGATTCTAACTCTAGTCTGTACACTTTCCACCACACCATCTGATCTCTCATGTCTCTATCTTGCTCAGGTGATCCAGGATGCAGACCCAGGTCTTCTGATTTCAGGCTGGTGGTTCTTCACTTTCCCCTGCTGTGATATCTCTCTGTGAAGCAGCTCCATTCAGCTCTCTTCCCTTCCCCTATGTCTTGATGCCTCCCTGTGGGACACACCAACCAGGCCTGTCTTCCCTGAACAGTGGCTCATGCTTGAAGATGATATCCCTTTCCCCTCTCCCATCCCCCCCACTCCCCACCCACCCCTGCCCACTTTGCCTCACAGGAGAGCAAGGAGTATTGGGCACAAGTTTCAAGGATGTATATTTAAGCTTGAAGTCATTAAAAAATACAACAAAACATTTCCTAACATTTAGCACTGTCCAAAATGGGAAGGAGATGCTGGATAATCATTGAAGTATAGATTTCAAGCTAGAATAGCCCTGTGGGAAGGATCTGCCTCCAGTCACAGAAGATCCATGTTCAAAGCTTGCTTCTGCCTCTTTCTTCATGGGTGACCTCAGGCACTAAGTCACTTCAGCTTTAGGAGGCTCAACTTCCTCATCATCAACACAAGAGCTGATCTCTTATCTAACTAACCCTAAACTTCGTTTTACAGATGAGGAAGGAAGGAAACAAGTATATATTAAGCCCCTACTGTGTGCCAAGTACTGCGTCAAACTCTATAAAAATTATGTCATTTTCCAGTTGAAGAAACTGAAGCATGTATAGGTGAAGGTTCACCCAGCTAGTGAGAGTCTGAGGCAAGATTTGATCTCAGGTCCTCCTGACTCTAGGCTCAGTGGAGAAAGCACTGAGCCACCTAAGCAAGACCCAGAGAGGTTAATTAACTAGACCAATGGTCACACAAGGTTGTAAGCAGGAAAGCTGTAGAGAGTCTTGTGACTCCAATACATTGATTCCCCCTTCAAGCATGGGTTGGACTAGGTGACCTCTGAGGCCCCTTTCTGCTTGCCATTCTGCTACGATAACAGTGACTCACATTTATGTGGGACTTGGCAGCCCTTTCTTGACAGTAAGGCAACTATCATTCCATCCTCGTTTCACAGGAGGGAAGCTGGGTCTCAGGAAGGTCACCTACTTTGCCCGAAGTCACACAGCTAACAAGGAGACAGGATTCAAATGCAAGCCTTTGATGACCAGGGCATTGCATGGTCTCTTTTTCATCTTAGACCAAAGCAATGAATTTCTAGGTCATTATTGGCAGCACCTCAGGACCCAGTGGAGACAATGATTTTAGTCTCTGCTCTGCCAGCTCCCCTTGCCTCTTGCCTCAAATGATGTCGTTGTCATCTGATTCGAAATGGGAGTTAATCTGATTTGGAAACATACACACACACACACACACACACACACACACACACACACACACACACACCAGACTCTGTTCTGCAGAAACCTCCCCAGTCCCATTGTCCCCCTACAGCAGAGCCTTTCCCAGCCCCAAGGCATTGGAGGTGACTCCCTTCCCTTGCTGATCTCCCCAGAGGTAGATCAATGAATTAATTCTTCCTGACAGATCTTCCTCAATAGTCGGTATGGGCAAAATGAGTAATCTCAGCAGATCCTGGCGGTTTTACAGAGGTTCATTGCCTCTTAGTATCTGTGAACACATTTCAGAGACCAAAGTCCTTCTTGCATAAGACTTGGACTTAAAATATTGGAAATTTTAACCCATTTGGCCACAAATAGGTGACCTCCCATACCAGTGTCCTTTAGGGTCATAAATCTAGAGTTGAAAGGGGCCTCAGAGATCATCTAATCCAATCCCTTCATTTTATAGTTAAGGAAACTGTTGCCCAGGAAGTTTAATTGATTGCCCCAAGTCACAAAGCCACCAAGTGTCAGAGACAAACTTTGAAGTCAGGCTTTCTGACTCCAGAGCTATTTGTCTTTCCACTGCATGTACACACTGCCTCCAACAATCATGGAGTTGGTCTGACTCAGGGATCTTCCAGTTACAGGTCTCCTGGTCAGGTGTGGAGAATACACTATGTCAGGGGCCACAGTTGGCAAAGAGAAGACTCCAATTTGCGTTATGATTGGGTACCAGCAGGCAAATCTGGCTATAGATAGCAATTCATCTGAAGAAAAATCTGGGGGTTTTAGGGGACCACAAGTTCACTATGAGTCAACTGTATGATATGGCAACCAAAAAAGCCAATACCATCTTGGGCTACATTCAGAGAGGCATGGCTTCCAGGAACAAGGGGGCAATATTCCTTTCCCTCCACACCCCATCACTTACCCTTGAAAGACTATATTTGGCCTATGGATTGTGTTCAGATCTGGCTACCACTTTTTAGAAAGAATGATGATAAGCTAAGGAAAACCTAGGGAAAATCGATCAAGATGGTGCCCTATTGGGACTGGTTGAAGGAAATTAGAGTATTTAGAATGGAAAAGAGAGGATATAGGGGAGGACATGGTAACTGCATTCAAGAATATGAAGGGCTATTGTGAGAAACAGGGGAGAACCTTGCTCTGCTTGGAAAAACCAGGAATAATGGGGGAAAGTTATAGAAAAGCAGATTTAGGATCCATCAAAAGAAAAGCTTAGCAGTTGGAGCTGTCCAGAAGTAAAGGGGGTCTCTCCAGAGGGAGTCACTTCCCCTCATTAGTAGTCTTCAAGAAAAGATAGACCCCTTGGGAATGTTGTAGAAAGGATGCTAGATCAAGCACAGAGTTGGACTGGGTGACCACCAAGGTCCTTTCCAATTCAGTTGTTCTATGATTGTGTGTCCCCCAGGCAGGCTGAGCCAACCATAATTACCCAGGTGAGCCAGGAAAACCATACCCTCTCCAGATCACAGGGCTTAGTCTCTGTAGACCCAAGGGACCTTTTCTTGTGGTAATAGCTGCACAAATGACTGGTCTGTTGCTCCCGGGAGGGTAAGGTTCATGAGTAATAACGGCTAGGCAGAGTCTTGAGTATGTGACTGAGTGTGGGTGACTTGAGCTCTAAACAAGGCGGAAACATCTGGAATGACTGCATTTTATTTCCATCCAGATGCCCGCTGCTGTGTCAGCCCAGCACAGGTGGGTACATACACATCTGTCACCTTTGAGAACACTCTGAAAATGTTCCAGGTTTGTGAATGTCATCCACTGCACTTATAGGATATTTCCAGGGAATAGATGTAACTCAAGAAGATTGCCCCATGGGTCAGATGACCATTCACACCCAGAGTCCTGGTCTTTGTCTCTCTCTTTGATTATTGCAACAGCCTCCAGTCTAATCTCCTGCTTCCTGCTGTACCTTTCCAACCCAACCCACAGAGACACTAGAGAGCTCTTCACATGCTAATCTGATCATACCTACTCAACTTTCCAACTCTCAGTTTCCTCATCTTAAAAATGGAGATGATAATAGCACTGTCTCACAAAAGATCAAATCAGATTTATATATTTATAAATGTGTGTATATGTATATATGTGTGGATGTATGTGGATGTATATATGAATACACACATATACATATATACATGGATATGTACATATGCACACATACATATATACATATATATTTTGTGTGAAATGTTTTGCAAGCCTTACAATGCCATATAAAGGTAAGCTATCATAATTCTTCAGGATCTGGTCACCCTCAGCCTTATCTCATCTATTCCCCACTCTAGATCTCATTCTTCTGTCCACTTGGGTCCATCACTATTGCTCCAATACTCCAGATTTGTTCCTGCCTTTCCCCATTACTTGTACCATTCCACCATTCCATGATGCCTCTCTCTCTCACCACCTTTATCCAGTCTTTACCTTCTGAACCTTTAAGGATCAGTTTGCCACCTACGCCTACCTTGTACCTTTTCTGGACCACCACAACAAGTAGTGATCTTGTATATGAACTCCTAGAGCACATAATTATACAAGGCTTCCTATCTTCTCTTTCCTCTTCTTCCTCTGTTTTGTGCCCTGCTTAGACTACAGTCCCTTTGAGGGGAGGACTCATCTCCATATGACCAGTGGAACCTTACCACTTGTATTGTTATTGAGCCCTTTCAGTCCTATCTGACTCTTTGTGACCCCATTTGGGATTTCCTTGACAAAGACACCAGAGTGGTTCACTGTTTGCTACTGCAGCTCATTTTTGATAGATAAGAAACTGAGGCAAACAAGGTCAAGTGATTTGTCCAGAGACACCCAGCTAGTATCTGAGGCCAGATTTTGAACTCATGAAGATGAGTGTTCTGGTTCCAAGCCCAGGGCTCTATCCATTGCACCACATAGCTACCCAATCACCCCCAACAGCTTTGACCAAACATGATCTTGGGGACCCCTCCCTGTTGGTTGCCCTCATCAGGACTTGATAAATGTCATCAATGCCCTTCCTGATTACCTTTAATACATGGATTCAAAGGCGTAGAGATTCAGAGCTGTAAGGATCTCAGAAATCACTTAATCCAACTACTTCATTTTGCAGATAATGAAACTGAGGCCAGGAGAAGTGAATGATTTGCCAGAGGTTACAAAGGTGCAAATGATAAAGTCAGAGTTAGAATCAAGATCTGCTGCCTCCAAATTCATCTTATTTTTTTTTCCATTAAAGCTGAAAAGAATCTCAGTCTGCTCAAGGAGTTCAGGGCTCTTACTACACCCCCCCCAAAAAAAGAATGCATTCTGCATTGAACAGTTCTCTCCAATTTTCCCTCCTCAACTCTCTATGCCCAGGTAATTAGAACTCTCATTTTCCCCTGCTGGCCTCCTCCTAGGAGGCTTAGATACAGATGATAAAACTGTGATGGAAACCAATACCAAACACTTTCCCTTCAAGTCCTTACAGGTCTCCTTTCTTCGCTGGAGCTGAGTTGAAGGTGGGTCCTATCATCTCTGAAGCATTAAGGAGAGCAAAGCCATGAAGCGTAGGAAGACAGAACCAAAGCAAAATGGCCAGGAAACAAGTTTGGAAAAAGTGAAACTTAGGAAAGAGAATGTTCTTTGGCAGCTTAGCAACAGCAAAGGAGGTCTCTGGAGGAAAAAAATGATGTCCCTTCCAAGACCAGCTCTATCCATCTATGGATTGCACATCCATCCCCAGCTGAGATGCCCGTCTAGATCGGGAAGGGACCTCTTAGATCATCTAGTCCAATCTCCCCATCTTGCAGATGAGGAAACTGAGGAGGAGGAAGGGAAGTCAATTGCCCAGGGTCACATGAACTTAGGACACCAGGCATCTTTTGGAGCTAGAAGAGACACCAGAGATCCAAGTCCAACACAGAAAGAACATGACTTTTAAAAAGCCTTGACGTGAACCGATGGCCAACTCAGGACTAAAACTGAGACGTACCAGCCCAATCATCTTATCTCCTCCCATCCCTTCTCTGGCCCAGCACCATATCAACTTCTGTGCTAATGTGATGGGTATGAGATACATACAGGCTGTTAGAGGTAATGGTAGACAAGTTACAGTGACAAGTTTCTGAGGGTTCACCCCAACTTGTAGAAGAGGAGTTGTCCTCAGGTCCCAAAGAAAGACAGGTGGCTTCCCAGCTGAACCTGGATTCAGGGAAGTATAAGGGGTATCACTTACCACATGGTAGATGCCCAGGGCCGTGGTGGCAATCCTGACATTGAAGCAATAGCAGATGCGCTGGGTTGGGATGACTCTGAGGGCCATGGTCACTAGCTGCCCAGCCTGGCAGTGCCCCGCCTGTCTTTCTGCTGGGCTTCTGACAAGGTCTGCTGAAGGCAAAAGAGGCAGCCTAGACTCCAGTGCAAAGAAAGGAGAAGTCACCTCCTTACCCCACCCCACCCCAGCCCCTTTCCACTTCCTTCCTCTTTGGAGGCTGAGGCCAGCCTGCTGAGATGGGGTTTCAAGTCAGTGGGGTTTATGTCCAATTCAATTCAATTCAACTATCCATGAAGTTTCTGAGAGCCTACCTACTATGTGTCAGGCACTGAGCCAGGATGCTGAGACAAAAATTATATGGTCCCTTCTCTCAAGGAGTTTATATTCTATAGGGGAGAAACAAGGCATACAGAGACAAGCAAATGCACAATATATACAGTCATGTCAAAGGACACCAACAACTAAGGATAAGGAAAGGCCCCATAAATAAAGTGACCCTTGAGTTTAGCTTTGAAGAGAACTAGGGGACCTAGGAGGTGAAGGTGAGGAGGAATGAATACCTAGGCATGAATCACGACCTGTGCAAAGATCTGGAGGTGGGAGATGGAAAAAATATGTAAAAGGAACCAACAAGAGGGACAGTTTGGCTGGACTGAAAAGTAAGTAAAGGTGAGGAATGTGTGAAAACTCCAGAAAGATATGCTGTGTTGTGAAGCACGAGGAGTTGGGCATTTTATTCTTGAGTAGAGGAAGGCCATCATCAAAACTGTGCTTTAGGAATATCAGTTTGGCAGCTGGTTAGGATGAACTGGCAAAAGAAGAGACTTGAAATGGAGAAAAGGGATGAATGAAAAAGAATTCATTAAGTATTTACAACAAGCCAAGCATTGTACTAAGTGAGGGAGCAAGGATAGGGAAGTAGTAAGGATATAAATACAAAAACTGTCCTTGACCTCCAGGGGTTTACTTTCTAATGGAAGAAATGGTGTATAAAGGGGAGTAGTGACCCGGAGGTGTGTTTTTGTTTGGAAAGTTGCAAGTATGGTGAATGGAGGGCTTAGTTTTTTGAAGAAGCTTTGTGTGACAAATGAGACTCTGAGAAGCCACTAAAGAGCAACCCCCCTTTGAAAATCCAGATGCTAGTGCTTCCTCTCTGGTAACTACGTATGTATATAATGGTCAGACAGTTGGATCTGTCTGTTGATCTATGATGTATGTATTGCTTATGTCAGACAATTGGAAGTATGTCTGTTGACTTTGATTTCTCTATATTTTCTCTGAAGTTCAGAGTGCTGACTTTTCCCCCTGAACTAAGTGAATGATAAATGGACTTGATTAAAGTGATTGTTGACCCCTCAAAAAAAATAAGTATAGTGAATGTAGTCTAAGAGGAGTAGATTGATCTAGCATTTCCAGTAGCAGTGGCAGTATTAATTTGACCTTGATTGTAGAATTGAAAAGAGGTGGGCATGGGCATGGGGGCAGAGGGCACTAGCAGAGAGCAGATATTGATGAGAAGGCAGCCCAGGAGTACAAGAAAAATTGGAACCATCTAGATATAGTGGGTCACTCCCCATTGCATAGGGGAGGTCTGGAGCTACAAGGGTTAAGCTCTCCAGGGTATGGTCTCTGGTCCCAGCTCAGCTCTCATCACCCCCACCCAGCAAGGTAACTGATAAGGTCATGCTCAGGAGTAAAAGAGCAGACTTCTTAAGGGATCTTTCTGGAAGATGCTCATATTTTACAGATGCATGTCAATTCTCTTGATGAAATGAAGTTAAATGTGAATTACCCTGAAGCACAGTTCAATATAGCAGGCCTGACCTGGGATCAGCATGGCCCCATGAAACATGGAGGCAAGCATTCTTTTGTAACCCCAGTCCCCAAACCCATTGGTATGTGACCCTCCTTGTTGGAGGAGATCCATATTCTGAGTCTGGGTGAGAGACAGGATTAAACTGGGGAGGGGGAAGAGTGCCTGCTCCTCAGTCTTCTTTGAGTCTCTAGACTTTGCCCACTTTTGGCTTCCAGTTTCAAGAGAGAAGTTAGAAGAGGCCAACCTCACGTCATGTTGCTGAAAGAAAAGACTGAGAAAAAGTCAACAGAAGAGGAGCTGGCAGACTCCACTATGTCCCCATCCCCAGCTTACTACACTGAAGACCTGGGAGAACTTTCCTTTGGGTGATACCTGGGACACTGTCTGCCTGACTTAATCTCACTCTGTCTCTGTCTCTGTGTTTCTCTGTCTCTCCTCCTTCCCCCACTCCCACTTTGTCTCTCGTTCTCTGTCTCAGTCTATCTGTGGGTCTGTCTCTGTTGAATGTGGTTATCTCATTCCCAGTTGGACAGCTCCTTTTCTCTGTGTTGTCTGGTATATATTCTCCTATGTATACTTTCTCTGTTTTTTTTTTTATTTGCTACTGATTTGAATGAATGTGTTTTCTTTGATAATTGCTTTATGCATTTATTGTGGAACTGATATTCAGAAGGAAGGGAGTCAAATCTCAGATACAGAGCTTGGGGTTCTTCTCCTTCCCTCCAACACTGAAATAATAATTAGAAGTTAGCTCAAATCTAAAACTCACATCCCTAAAGTAGGACTATTAAGGAAGTAAACAGATTTACTTGTAGCCCAGGACCTCCCCTCTCTGAGGAAAGCAGAGTGGTGACCTCTGCCCCTAACTTCCTGCTTCCCCTTCTGGCAGGAATTAAAGTCTCTGTTGGATAGGATTGGTGAAGAGACTCAAGACATCAATTTTGCCTCCTTCCCTTCCATTCACACAAGACCACCCCTGTGCCACATGGGAGGGACAGCCCTCACAACGTGAGCCCCTCACTATACTGTAGTATCTCAGAAATCCACAGGATTACAGATGGTGTGGGAAGCAAGGAATTGTTAGGCACCAAGGCTATGGAAAGGCAAAGGAGATAGCCACCTGGCTATCCCAGTCCCATTGGTATGGGACCCTCCTTAGTAGGGGAGATCCGTGGAAGGCAACCTACACAGGGGAATACAACAAGGGACAAATAAAACCTTTAAAAAATAAATTCATAATTTAATACCAAAACATTACACCAAAAGGGTTTTCTTTGGTGATAAAATTAAATCTCATGTGCTACAAGAAATAATTATAATAATAATGTTGACATTTATATCATTATGCCTTCCACATCATGATTTTCCCCACTGTCATTTTGATACATGGCGGGTCAGCATAAGAAATTAAATGGGAATTTGGGGGGAGCTTTGCGGAAGCCACAGATGACATACAAAGGCCAGCAGACAACATAGAAAAAGTTTGGAAACTCAGAAATGCATAAAATATATGTATAGTGTTGTATAATATAGCCTATGACCAAATATTTAACCCAAATTTTACAATAATATACTGTACACACCCCATAAAGGAAAATGAACTAGGAAAAAAAAAATTCAGACTTCTCTGATATGAGGGAAGGGCCAAAAAAATGTTATGGGATTTTCCAGATTGCAGAGGCAGGGGACAGGGGAAGGGGTGCCATTCCCCTAACCTTGCCTCCCTACCCTACATGGAAGAGATAACTGTAGGCACACATACTCTCATTTGAGTAGCACAACTTCAGGAGACAGGTGCTATTATTATCTACATTTTACAAATGAAGAAACAGAGTCTCCAAGAGTTAAGGTAAATTGTCCCAGGTTGTATAGGGTCAGGGAGCTGTCTTAGGTGGAATTCAAAGCCATACCTCCCTGACTCCCATACTCTCTCCACTGCAGTACACTTATCTCTCCAGGGTGTGGCTTAAAGCCTTAGGTGGAAAATAATACACTGGGGCTGCCATTCTGGAACTTGGAAAAAGCTGTAAAAATGCCTTTTTCTGGCTGTGTCCAAAAAAAGCTTGGAGATAGTGATGGAGTGTGATGAGAGGGGAGTGGGGATCCAAGGAGGCCAGCTTGCTTGAAACACAAAAGAGGAGTGAAGAGGAGTCACGTGTAATAAACCTGAGAGTCAGGCTGACTCCAGATGGCCAATGGCTTGAAATACCTGACAGAGGATTTGATCTAAAGGCAATAGAGAATCACTGGAGTTTCTTGAGGAAGCATGCTAAGTAGCACAGTGGATAGTGGATAGAGCCTCTGTCTTCCTTAGATTCCCCATAAAATAGAGACAACACTAGCATCCACCTTCCAGGGTTATTATGGGGATCACACGAGATGATATTTGTAAAAGCACTTGGCAAACCTTAAAGCATTACATAAATACTGGTTTGTATTATTCATCAATTAATTAACAAGGAGCATGATCCGGTCAGGTCTGTGCTCGTAGATTTCTGTTTCGCTGCTAATTTCGACAAATGTGTTTCTTTACTATTGGGGGAGAGGGAGAATATCAGTTTGGTGGACTGTGGAAGATGGATCTAGAGGCAGAAAGACCAGTTAGGAGGATGGTAACCAAGTTAGAGGTGAGTTAGAAGAAGATCTGAATTCTCTAGAGGCTGTTGAAGAAAGATAGCTGCCCCTGATCCCAAACAGAATTTACCTATAAATGACAACCAACCCCTTATCTTGATGGAACCTGTTACCTTGGCAAAATCCTTCTCTCATTCTGTTCCTCACAACCTTAGATTGAAGTGGGGAGTGTATGAATATTGGAGCCACTTTCCAGATGAGGAAACTGAGGCTGGGGGCATTAAAGGCTTTCTTGCATATCTTTCTGCCTCAGTGCAACAAAATGCAGATAAATATTTAGAGAAAGGGGAAAAGGAGCCCCCAACACACCAAAGAAAAAAATTAGGACTGGATCATGCCCAAGCACCTTAGCTAGAGGAGGAAGGAGAATCCTGAGGGATATGCTGTGGGCACATGGTGGATCATAGCTCTTACACTGGAAGCATACCCAGTCTGACTGCCCAGTGTGCACCCAGGGTAGTCCTCCTCCTCAAAAGCCTTTACTATCATCCCTTCCATGGCTGGAGGTTATTCATTCAGCCAGGGATTCTCTCTGGGGGCCTTTTTTTCCTGTTTCCCTATTCCCCCACCTCAGTTCCTTGGGCACATCTGGATCCAGGGGTCAGGAACATGAATGAAAAAGCCCCTTAGAGTGGGCCTGGACTCCAGGCTGGCTGCCTTGAAGGCCCCTTGTTTCTCCCCTGGCCCCTCGTTCACAGAGACCCCCTTGTATGGGAGGAAGCTAGGACGTACTGTAACCAGGCTAGGAGCAGCCAGGGAGCAAACATGCTTGAGCCAGCCCCTGTCACTCACCCCCAGTGACTGAGGGCCATTATCCCTCCTAGCCCCACCCCCTGGCCCACCCCACCTTCCTGGCCCAGGAGAGTCCCAGAGGTATGAGGCCTGTACTGGGGACCTGGAGAAAGCAGCAGAGGTTGCCCAGAGGAAGCTGGCTGTTTCCCTGTCCTAAAAAACAGCCACAGGCTCTGATGTTCCACACACCCCTCCAGTACTGCCTCTCTTCATCAGTCACTTTCCAAAGCCACTTTACCCACCTCCAGCTCTGGGCTCCTAGCAAAAGAGATCTCAGACTTTGAGCTAAAAGAAACTTAGATCGCATTTATCTAGTCCAACATTATTAAATTTTTGCATGTCCCAGTCTCTTTGGGAGGTCTGGTGAAGCCCCTGGACCCCCTCTCTGAACAAGGTTTTTAAATGCATAAAATACATAGGATTACAAAGACAACAAATCATATTGAAATAAGTTCATGAATCCCAAATGAAGAACACCTGCTCTAGACTAAACTGCTCATTTTCTGGAGGAGTAAACTGAGACTCAGGAAAGTTAAATGCCTGAACATTTAACCCGAGTGCAGGTTCTCAAACTCCAAACTCATTGCCCTTGCTGCTACCTTTTGCTTCCTGAACAGAAAGATACCATAGAGATGGCCTAGTCAAAGCCCCTCATTTTACAAAAGAGGAAACAGGGAGAGGGGAGAAGGGAAGGGACCCCAACATCACCCTAGCTATTCAGTCTTAAAGTCATGGAGCAGAGCCTGGCGCCCTCTCTTTCAGACCTGTCCTCTCCCACATTGGGAGGTGCAAGATCTGAAGGAGATGCCCAAGAGGACAAAGACCCCCCCTCCCCCAAGACAAGAGTGGGAGAATGGAAAAGCCCAGGAAATCTGAAAGCAGGCAGAGGGGAGGAAAGAGCAGAAACATCCAAGGGACTGCCCATGGGATCTCATAATAAGAACAATTCCCTTTTGGAGAACTCTTTAAGGCTCATGGAGCCATTTCTTCACAATACCTTTGGCAAAGTAGAGAGAAGCCAATTCTAGGGGTTTGGAGAGATGAAAGAAACCTGTAGCAGAGTAGACAGACAGGCTAGGTCCCTGAGAACAAGGAGAAGTAAGTTGTAATAGAAAGAACATTGAACTGGGAGACAAGGAACCTAGGACAAATTGAATGGGAAGGAGAGTGGAAACTATGGCATACAAGGATCAATGGAAAGAACTGGGGGTGTTCATCCTTTTTTTCTAATTTATTAATTTATCTTTAGTTTTCAATATTCATTTCCATAAGTTTTAAGTTTTATCCCCCTCCCTCTCCAAGATAATATGCAATATGATATGACTATATACATACATTTCTATTAAATACATTTTCACATTAGCCATGTTGCACAGAAGAATTATAATGAATGGGAGAAACCATGAGCAAGAAAAACAAAAGAAAAAAGAGTCTACTTCACACTCCATAGTTCTTTCTCTGAATGTGGATGGCATTTTGCATCACGAGTCCTTTGGGATTGTTTTAGGTCCTTGCATTGCTGAGAAGAGCTAAGTCTATCAAAGTCGGATCAAAGTTTATCAAATAGCACAATGTGGATGCTTCTGTGAACAGTGTTCTCCTGGTTCTGCTCATTTCACTCAGCGTCAGTTCATATAAACCTTTCTAGGATTTTCTGAAGTCTGCTTGCTCATCATTTCTTATAGCACAATAGTATTCCATTATATCCATATGCCACAACTTGTTCAGCCATTCCCCAATTGATGGGCATCCCCTCAATTTCCAGTTCTTGGCCACCACAAAAAGAGCTACTATAAAAATCTTTGTACATGTGGGTCCTTTTGCTGGGGATGCTTACCTTAAAGAAGAGAAGGATGAGAGGGAACAGGAGAGCTATAGTCAAATGTCTTCCCTATTCAATATTGTTTCTCCATAACATATAATAAAACAAAACCTCACCAGAACTTCATGTAATCTCATCATTACAACACTTTATCAGTCTTCTAAGATGGTCACCAATGACATATGCAAGTGCTTGGAGTCATTTGTCAGATGTCTGATGACATCTGACACTACTATGCCAGAGAAAGTAGAGGAAAGTTCAGGAGGTTTTCATCACACATCCCTTTGGTGGTCTCTTTTGCCCAAGACCTCAGGTAGCACAAAGACATCCTAGTACACAAGACTTCTCCAGGAACAGAGATTCTGAGATACTTCCCTTCCAGAATTACCAAAATAAAAATGAAATGAGCAGATCTAAAATGAAAGATGGCAGAGTGAAGTGAACATTTTTTTTCTGAGCTCTCCCAACATATTCCTCTAAACAATTTTAAAAAGGAAGTCAACTAAATTCTAATCAGAAAAACCAATAACAACAAAAAATTACAGTGAGTCATTTTTCCAGCCCAGGGCAGCTTAGAAGGAAAAAAAGAGAGATCTGTGGACACTGGAGTAGAGGCTGGTCAGAAGCAAGTTGTGATAGAAGCAGCACTGGCTGTGGGCCTTAAAGGCAGTGGTGACAGCATCAGTGGTGCACAAGAAACCTCCAGCATACAAGGATAGCAAAGGAACTGAACATCTAGTCCAAAAGAGATTCCATGTGACCCCAGTGCTATCTGGGCACAAAATGAGTAGCAATCTTGCAGTTTTACCCAGTTCCATGTCCCAGTTCCAGGGTGAAGAGTAGTTATGATCACTAGGAAACAGGAACCCTATCATGTAAAAACTAGAACACAGATCAGGAGAGGAGTGACCAGATCTCTCCCTGAATCACATCACTTTGAAAGCTCCCAAAAACTTGCTGGCACCTACTGACTCATAAAAGCAGCAGAAGCTCATAAAAGACAGAAACTAAGTCTAGACATTCACCAGGCACACATCCAGAGGTGAACAGAGTCCATCTCTAACATAAAGTCCAAAATCAAGAAATAGGATGGTAAAAAAAAAACAAATAAAAAATATAAAAAGGTGCTATGAGAACAGGGAAGTACAAGATACAAACTCAGAAGACCATGACTTTAAAATATCAATACGTAAATCCTCGAAGAAAAAAAAGATTGGGCACAAGCCCAACAAGAATTCCTAGAAGAGCTAAAGAAAGAGCAATAAAATTATTTTAAAAATCAAATAAGAGTGATAGAGAAAAAGTTTGGAAAAGAAACTAAAGCTATGAAAGAAATTTGTGAAAAGAGAAGTAACAGCTTGGTAAAAGAGGCACACAAACAATACTGAAGAAAATAACTCCCTAAAATCAGAATTGGCCAAATAGTAAAAGAGAAAATCTCACTGAAGAAAACAACTCCTTATAGTTTACCTGTTAGGTCTATGGAGAAGGGAAGAATTTATGACCAAACAAGAGATAGAAAACATTATGAAACACAAAATGGAGATTCTGATAACACTAAATTGAAAAGGTTTTGCACAAACAAAGTCAATGCAACTACTATTAGAAGAGAGTCAGAAAACTGGGAAACAATTTTTACAGACAGTGTCTCTGATAAAGTGTCATATCTAAAATATATAGAGAACTGAGTCAAATTTATAAGAATATGTCATTCCCCATTTGATAAATGGTCAAAGAATATGAAAAGGCAGTTTTCAAATAAATAAATTAAAACAATCTATAGTCATATTTAAAAATGCCCTAAATCACTATTGATTAGAGAAATGCAAATCAAAACAACTCTGAGGTATCACATCATACCTACTAGGTTGACTAACATTACAAAAAAGGAAAATGATGGATGTTGGAGAAGATATGGGAAAATTGGAACACTAATGCATTATTGGGGAAGTTGTGAACTGATCCAACCATTGTGGAGAACAATTTGAAACTATGCCTAAAGGACTATAAAACTGTGCATACCCTTGGACTCATCAATACCACTTCTAGATCTGTATCCCAAAGAGATCACAAAAATAAAAAAAAGACCCCCATGGACAAAGATATTTATAGCAGCTCTTTGTGGTAGACAAGATTTGGAAATTGAGGAGATGCCTATCAATTGGGGAATGGCTGAACAAACTGTGGTCTATAAATGTAATGGAATACTATTGTGCTGTAAGAAATGATGAGCAGGCAGACTTCAGAAAAACCTAGAAAGATTTATATGAACTCATGCAAAACGAAGTAAGCAGAACCAGGAGAACATTATACACAGCAAAAGCCAGATTGTATGTGACTAACTTTCATAGACTTAGCTCTTCTCAGCAATGCAAGGATCTAAGACAACTCCAAAAGATTCATGATGGAAAATGTTGTCCATATCCAGACAAAGAACTATAGAGTCTGAATGCAGAGAGAAGCCTATTGTTTGCTTTCTGTTGTTATTTTCTTTTGTCTTTTCTCTCTTGTGGTTCTTCTCATTGGTCTTAATTCTTATTTACAACATAACTAACATGAAAATATGTTTAATATGAATGTATATGTAAAGTCTTTGCTCTACAGATTGCGCACCCTCTTGGGGAAAGGGTTGGAATCTGAAAGAATTGGAAGAATTATAAGAATTGGAAATTGAGGGGATGCTCATCACATGGGGAATGGCTGAACAGGTTGTGGCATATGATTGTGATGGAGTATTATTGTGCCATAAGAAATGATGAGTGGAATCATTTAAAAAACCCCACATGGCAAGACCTTTATGAACTGATGCAAAGAAAAGTGAGAAGAACTATAGTAACAGCAATGTTGTAATGATGATCAACTGTGAAAATCTTGGTTAATCAATCAATACAATAATCCAAAACAAGTCCCAAAAACTCATGATGGAAAAATACTATCCACCTCCAGAGGGAGAGCTGATGAATTTTGAGTACAAATTGAAATAAAATATTCTCGCTTTCTATTTTTGGGGGAGGGGAGGTTGTTGATATGACTAATATGGAAATATGTTTTTCATGTTTTTGCATGATTTTACTGTATAACTGATATGTTTACTTGCTTTATCAGTGGATAGGAGAAGGAAGCAGGGAAGGGAGAGAATTTGGAACTCAAAATTTATGAAGGAAAGAGTTTTTTTAAAAAAGGTCCTTCCAAATCTACCCTTCCAAGGTTGGACTTGATGGTCACTAAGGGCCCTTCAGAGTCGATGATCCTTTGAATGATGAATGAATGGGGTGAACCAGGAGGGATTTTCTGGAGATGAGGTGGGACTTGGTGCATGTTCATCCTTCATTGTCGAAGAAGAACATGCCATCAGAGAAATAATGACATGACTTGCTCTTGACTTTGTTTTGAGTAAGGGAGGGCTGTGCAGGTCACCAGCCTCACTTGTCCTCCAGAGTCATCTGAATCCAGCGACCAGATATTCATCAGGATGACTAGAGATGACCCAGGATGAGGCAGTTGGGGTTAAGTGACTTGCCCAAGGTCACCCAGCTAGTGAGTGTCAAGTGTCTGAGGGGAGATTTGAACTCAGGTCCTCCTGATTCCTGCACTGGTGCTCTATCCACTGCACCACCTAGCTGCCCCTATATCTTAGCTTAAAATGAGAAACAAAGCATTTAGTAAGTATCTACTATGTTCTAGGCTAAGTTCTTTACAAATATTATCTCATTTGATTCTCACAACAATCTTGAGAAGTAGCCATGTTATCCTCATTTTATAGTCAAATGGAAGTTAAGTGACTTGCCCAGGGTCATATCACTAGTAAGTATCTGAGGCTGGATTTAAAGTCAGGTCTTCCTGACTCCAGTCTCAGCAATTTATCTCCTCCATCACACAGCTTTTGTTGTTCAGTTGTTTTAGTTGTGTCCAAATCTTTGTGACCCCATTTACAGTTTTTTTAGCAAAGATCCTGAAATGGTTCACCATTTCCCTTTCCAGCTAATTTTACAGATGAGGAAACTGAGACAAACAGGGTAAAGTAACTAGCCCAGGGTCACACAGCTAGTGCGTGAGATCAGGTTTGAATTTGGGAAGATGAGTCTTCCTGATTCCAGGCGTGGCACTGTTTGCATGGTACAATAGAAAAGAGGTGAGATCAGAATTAGAGGATCTGGCTTTGAATTATCAATCCGATATTCACTAAGTGTGTGACTTTGGGGAAGTCATAACCTCCTGCGGGCCTCAGTTCCTCCTCTGTAAACTTAAGAAGTGGAGCTCTATCTCCTAGAAGGCCTCAAGGAAGGAGGGAGGTGGGGGGAGTGGGAGTCAAAAAGAAATGGAAGTAAGGAGGGTATCCTTGGTAAAAACAACAGGAGTTAAGCCCTAAAGACTCCCCTTCCGTGGCAGAGTAATGGACTTAAGATGCAGAATTAAACATTAGACACTGGGCATAGTCAATAAAGGAGTTGGTTTTTCCTGTTACAAATTGTATTTATTACAAGAATTTTTTTCCTCTAATGAAGGAATGAGGTTGGAGGGAGAGAAAATTAATAGTTGTTAATTAAAAAACAACTTAATTAAAACAGAAAGAACTGGAGGTGAGAATAAACAGAGTAGGATATGTTTGGTGAACATCTTGCACCCAGTTAGACCAGATCAGTGAGAGTCAGGAAAGAATGTCACAGAAGTTTGAGTGGAGATGGTGAGGGCAGGGCAAATCTCAGAGGCCTTGAATACCAGAGAGAGGAGTTATGATGTGAGTTAACAGGACTTTGTTAGTAGATGGTGAAACAAATACAAGAATCTGAGTCAGAAAACCTGGATTCAAGTCCTAAATCTCTCCACCTGCCATCTGTGTCACCTCAAAGAAACTGCCTCTAAGCCTCAGTTTCCTCATCTGTAAGATGAGAAAAATTATATTCAAATGACTACAAATCTCACAGAATTGTGAGGGTAATATTAAAGACAACATGTAAAATACATTCTAAACAACTAAGTGACATTTAAATTCCGTTATTGCGGCTATTATCAAGGTATTGGTTGTATGCAAATGGTAAATTATTCTTAGATAAAAGAGGAAATGCCCTTCTGGCTTCTTCAGGAGAAACCTCTGGGGCCCAGAGATGGTGTTACTTGTGTGAGGTGTTATACCAGGGCCTGCCTCCTTGGCCTTAACTTTTCTTCCACAAGAGAACCTCCATTCTTGGTTCCATCAATAGCTGCTTGCTCTGGTTTCTGTAGGCAGCTCCCTCTCCTCCCAACCTAGGCTCCTTGGGTCAGAGTCTCACCCTGCTGGAAGGTCACTCATTCTGCCTCCTATTCCTGAAAGGGTTAAATTGCAAAATCCCAAAGTCATAACCACCAGCCTTGGAGGTCCATGCAAATAGAAAGGGACTGAAACTTTGGGCCTGGTTCCCTCCAGCACTGCCCAACCTACCCTACTCCCTATCAGGGCTAATGCAAGCCCTTTTCTCTGGTAGCCCTCTCTGCTACTGCTCCCCACCTTGCTTAACCACCCACTGGGAGTGTTCCAGACTCCAGGATGAGCAACATGGAGGTAACTAAAAGCACAAAGGCTCAGCAAGAGTTTGTATATCTCAGAGAAATCCCAGATTTACACAATCCATGATGGCTATCTCCCTGCCTCAACTCAGGCATTCATAGGCTCAATTCATTCACAGACTTAGTGCTGGGAGGAACTTCAGAGGTCAGCTAGCCTACCCTATCCTTTGCTTTTTACACATGAGGAAACTGAGGCCTAGTAAAATGACCCAGGGTCACACATGCAGTAAAAAAAAGAGAGAGAATTTGAACCCAGATCCTCTCGCTCAAAATCCAGCAGTTTCCTATGATATCACACTTCTCTTAATTAACCTAATTCAGTTTTATAAGGAATTTATGCTAAGGGCTATGGTCCTTGGTTCTGGAGTTGCAAATGCAAAAATTAAACATTTCCTGCCCTCTAGGACCTTACATTCTACTGTCATAAGAGCTTAGAGCTGGGAGGAGCATCAGGGAACATCTGATCCAATCCATTCCAGAGCTGCATTCTCCTTCCTCTCCCACCACCCACATACTTGAGGAGGGCTCAGCCAGTGTCTGTTTGAACAGTTCCGGTAGGACTTGGGGTTTGAAAACTAAAGGGCACTCCCATTGGGAAACAGCTAAACAAATGATGGAATATAGATGCCATAGAGTATTGTTGTGGCAAAAACAATTACAAAATGGACCATTTCACAAAAAAACTGGGAAGGTCTCTGTGAACTGAGATGTGAGATAGATCAACAAGAAAAGAAGTAAAGAAATAATGCATGCAATGACAACAGCATTGTTGATAAAAAAAATAATAAAACAAATTAGAAAGAGCTTAACCTTCTGATCAATGCAAGTATAAACCACAAGTCGAGAAAACTGAAAATGAAACATAGCACTCATCGACCACCAGAGAGGTGATAGACATAAAATTCCAACAAGGACATATAATTTCAGATATAGTCAATATGGGAATTGGGGTGCTTGAGCTACACATGTTTATGATGACGGTTTTACTTTTAATGGTTGTAGGAGATCATGAGAAAGACAGATTATAAATATGCATAAAAATAAGCTAATTCATACATTTTAAAGCTTTTGCTCGATGCCCCACGTGGTGAGTTAGTAGAAGAAGGATAAAGGATGCCACAATGTCTACCAATCTTTGGCCTTGCACTCAGTCCTCTCATCCCATCTCCCCTTCCCCAGTGGAAGCATTAAATGTCAGGGATTGTGGTGACTGCAGTAATCACCGGGCCCAGATAGCTATCCCTCCTGGAGGTAAAAGGTCACAAAGGCCCTAAATCAGAAACCAGGCCTAGTCAAAACTGCTTCTTAGGCAGCTCACAAGTCTAAAGGGATAACATGAAAGTAAAAGCCAAGGGTTGCTTTAGGACAACTGCCTGCACACTCTTGGTGGTGTTGCAAAATGGTTGTTTTTCTCAAAAGATCTTCCTCTTTGAAGGCTTTCCCTTTGACTTCAGTGATTCCACCACAGCCTGATTCAGACAGTCCTGTCCAGGACAAGACTGGGGGGAAAGGGGTGGGGCAGTACAGTCATTGGATCCCCACCTTACCCTGCTATGTTGAGGATTCTGTGGGAATAGATATTCCAGAAATGGGAGCCAATCCTGGGCCTCTCTGCCCTGAGAAACAGGGAAGCTGTGGTCAGATGCTAAGGCAGAACTGAAATGCTGGAGTTCAGATCTGAAATTAGATATGGGACAAAATAGGGAACTTCCCTCCTCAAACTCTTTGTGTCTCACAGCAGTTCCTTTTCCATGACATCTCCCTTTACTTTTAAAAAAATTAATTTAAATTTTCAAAAGAACCAATATGTACAAAAAATATTTATAGCAGCTCTTTCATGGTGGCAAAAATTAGAAATTGAGAGGATGTCCATCAATTGGGGAATGGCTGAACAAAATATAGTATATGACTGTGATGGAATACTACTGTGCTATAAGAAATTATAAGCAAAATGCTTTCAAAAAACCTGAGATTTATATGAACACATGCAAAGTGAAGTAAGCAGAACCAAGTGAACATTGTACATAGTAACAGCAACATTGTATAATGTTCAATTATGAATGACAACTATTCTGAGAAACACAAAGATCCAAGACAACTCCAAAGGACTCATGATGAAAAATGTTATCTACCTTCAGAAAAAGAACTGCTAGAGTCCACATGCAGATTGAAATATATTTTTTTATTTTATTTTTCTTTGGGGGTTTTTGGTGTATTTTCTTTTGCAACATGGCTAATATGGAAAAATGTTTTGCATGACTTCATATGTATTATATACATCAAATTGCTTGACTTCTCAAGGAGGAAGGAGAGAAGAGAAGGAAGAAAAGAATTTGGAACTCAAAATTTTAAAAAATGAATGTCAAAAAATTTACTTGTAACTAAGAAATGCTTAATGAAACAAAAATATATCAAAAACAAAAGAATAAACTTTCATTTTTATAATGAATATACCATCAACAAACATATCCCAACATTCAGAGAAGAATAGAAAAGATTTTATATGCAACAATAAACTCTTATGTCAGTTTGTTTCTAAAAACATACATTACCTTTAATATGAAAATAACAAATCACCATGTCTGTCTCGTCCAGAACTTCTGTATTTTTATCCTGTGTACTTTTAATATTTTATTGATACTTTTTTCTTTCTTTCCTTCTTTCTGTCTTAATTTTCTTTTTCTTCCTTCTTTTCCTATCTTCTTTCTTTCTTCTTTCCTTTCTTTATGCCTTCTTCTCTTTATTCCTTTCTACATCTCTGTGACTCTGCACCTTTAGACCATGTCGAAGTTTGTATTAGAGTCATGAAAGGGAAAAGAAGAGAAAATTAAGTTCAGAAATGTGTTGGTTTTTTGGTTCAGGATGACCCATTCCTGATGCTTCCTTTAGAGGAGAAATGAGGACTCACTTGGGTCTTAAAACATCTTTCTTCTGACTTTTCTGCCCTCATGACTCTCCCATGCAGATCCACCAACTAGCATCCCCCAGAATAAGAGGTAAGTCTCTGAAGAGTTGGGGCCAGAGTTGAACATTAAAACCAACTATCCTTCACAAACTTATAGGTAACAAATTCCTCTACTACAAATGCAAATATTTTTTTTTTAATATCCTTGAGAACATGACAAATAAACTACATCGGAAACAAAACATTATCCCAAACAAAACCATTATCCACACTGATCCAGACAAAATATTGACATAAAAATTAAGAACGTTTTTGGTGGATAGTGCCACACCCAAGTCTTATAACCCTCCAAACTACATGGAATAAAGAGTTCTCGATATATAAAGACTAAGTGGAAGAAACCAAGGTTAGGTGGGAACAGGATGGTATGAACCACCATCTCCATCATCCTTGTCTGCTTTTGGAGTTGTCCCAAAGATGTTTTTCTTAAGCTACAGAAGAAGATCTAGTTTTCCAGAGTTTTTATTCAATTACCAAAGAACCCAATCAATTTACTAATAGTCTGTTGAGTGCTAAACAAAATAAAAATAGGATAGCACCTTGTCACAGGGCTTTTTTTTTTCTAAACTTAGTCAAAAAAGATGAGACTAAGATAACACTATGCAAATCTGTGATTTCAAAAGCGTAAGTGATCTCCACTAATCAAAGTAATTCACTAATGCAGTTGGTAGAGCTTTGTTTGGACCAGTCAGTCCAGAAAGCAATTTGGAACTATACCCCAAAAGTTACTAAATTGACCCATCAATATCACTACTCATTCCATATCCCCAGACAAATCAAAGAAAGAGGCCCACATGTACACAAATATTAATAGGAATTCTTTTTGTGGTGGCCAAGAACTGGAATCTAAGGGGATGCCCAAAAACTTGGGAGTTTTTGTTGTCCTGTTGTTTTTCAGTCCTGTCCAACTCTTCATGATCCCATTTGAGGTTTTCTTGGCAAAGATGCTAGAGTGGTTTGCCATTTCCTTCTCCAACTCATTTTGCAAATGAGGAAACTGAGGCAAATATGGTTAAATGGCAGGGTTAGGGGCAAGTGCCCAGGGTCACACAGCCAGTAAGCATCTGAGGCCAGATCTGAACTCAGGGAGATGAATTTTCCTGACTCCAGGCCAGGAGCCCTATCCACTGCATCACCTAGATGCCCAATTGTGGAACAGCTGAACAAATTGTGGTACATGGATATAATAGAATATCGTCATCCTATAAAAGAAATATACAGTAAATGGTTTCAAAGAAACCTGGGAAGATTCATATGGACTGATGCAAAGTGAAGCAAGCAGTACCAAGAGGACAATTTATACAGTAACAACCACATTGTAAAGACAAACAACTTTAAAAGACTTAAGAACTCTGATCAACACAATAACCAACCATAATTCCAGAGGACCCATGATGAAACATGCTATCTATATCCTAACAGAAAGATGATGGACTAAAAGTGAAAACTGAGACATATACATTTGGATAAGCCTAATGTGGGAATTTATTTTACTTGACTATATGCATTTGTTGCAAGGGATTTTTTTTTCTTTCTCAGTGGGAAGAGGGAAGATGGGAAGAAGAGAGAAAAAAGTTAATTTTTAAAATTAATACCACAGTGAGGCTTTGGAGTCAGACTTTAGCAGAGGTAGGTGGTAGAATATCATTATCTTTATTTTGAGATGACAAAATTGAAGCAATTTGCCCAAAGATACACAGCTAGCAGGTGGGAAAGCTAGAATGCCAACCCAGATCTTCTGACAACAAATCTAAAGTTCTTTCCACCCTTCTGCCCCTTGTGAGAAGGGAGAGGCTCTAAGTAGGTAAGAGCAAAATGAGGGCACTGGATGCCCAGGAATCCAAGAGAAATAATGGGGGTGAAAAGCAAAATGGGATGGAGACTGGAGGTGTGGGAAAAACGCAACCAAAGACAAATTTCTATTTCACAGTTTTACCTCTGACAGCCCTGCCTAAAACAATTTTGCCATTCTCCCCAGATCTGGCCCAGAACTTATTTACACACCTGAGAACATTACTTCCCAGATGTCCAACCTCAGAGCTCCCAGACATTCTCAACCCTGAGTTATTCTCATCTGGGTACATCTTGTAGCATAGCTCCCCCAGTCCCAAGAGGGCATAAGAAAGCACCTGAATGTCCTTGATGAGTTCATGTTTCCTATCTCAGATGAAATGCACCTGAGAGTACTGAAAAAAAAAACAGGACAGATATGATTACTGAATTGATGTTGAAGACCTTTGAAAGATTAGAATGAGAAACATACCACAAGAATGGAGAGAGACAAATGTTGCCCTGATTTCCAAGAAGAGGAGAAGGGTGAAGTCTATAGGTCAATGAACTTGACTTTAATTCTTGCCAAAATTCTAGAAGGGATAGTGAGTGAAAATTCAGAAAAGAAGCAGTGATCACCAGGAGTCAGTGTGGGTTTATCAGGGGCAGGTCATGCAAAAGGGGGAAAGAAGAAGAAATCATATCAGACTCACTTTACTTCCTTTTTTGACAGGACTACCAGATTGGTAGATCAGAAGAATGGTCCTATAGCTTACCTTAATTTCAGCAAAGCATCTCATGCTTTTCTTAAAGGCAAGAAGGGGAAATGTGGGCTACACATGTTTCGGTAGGTATATTTGGGCGTGTTTAGAATTGGTTGAATGCCCACCAATGAACCATACTCCTCACTACACTGCTGGCTCACTCTCTGGGCTATTCCATCTTCCCACTGGCTTTGGGTACTCTCCTTCCCCTACCGCTCCTTCTCCCCCTTCCCACAACCTATTCAACAACCTTTTAGTGTTTTGGCTTTCCTAATCAAATGTAAGCTTCTTCAGAGTAAGGACCATCTCTTTTTTAATACTTGGCACAGTAGCTGGTCTTTTGAAGTCAATCAGTCAGTAAGCATTTATTAAGCACCTACCATTCATGGCAGGTACCATGCTAACCCCTGAGAATACAAAGAAAGGCAAACGACAGTCCCTGCCCTCAAGAAGCTCATAGTCTAATGGAAGAAACGACATGCAAACAACTGTGGGCAAGCAAGCTATAGACAAGATGAATTTGGAAATAGTCAACACAAGGCAAGTACTAGCATTAAGAGGTAATCAAGAAAGGCTTCTTGTGGAAGGTGAGATTGTGTGTGTGTGTGTGTGTGTGTGTGTGTGTGTGTTCGTCCTTCATTGCCGAAGAAGACCATGCCATCAGAGAAATAATGACATGACTTGCATTTGACTTTGTTTTGAGTGAGGGAGGACTGGGTCACCAGCCTCACTTCTCCTCCAGAGCCATTTCAATCCAGTGACTAGATATTCATCAGAATGACTGGAGATAACCCAGGATGAGGCAATCGGGGTTAAGTGACTTGCCCAAGGTCACCCAGCTAGTAAGTGTCTGAGGGGAGACTTGAACTCAGGTCCTCCTGACTCCTGCACTGGTGCTCTATTCACTGCACCATCTAGCTGACCAAGGTAAGATTTTAGCTGGGGCTTGAAGAAAGCCAGAAGGAAGAGATGAGTATGGAAAGAATCCAGGCATGGAAGGCAGCCAATGTCGGTAACTTAATAAATGCTTTATCAATTGTAAGCACTTAATAAATGTTTTAGCTATCTATTTATCTGTGACCAGACCCAAAGAGCAATCATTAATTATTCTATGCCTCTTAGAAAAAAAGGCCCCTAGTAGATTGCTCCCAGGATTTGTATTTGAGATTTTGCTATTTGACCTTTTTGTCAGAGACTTAGATGGTTTCTCTCATTTGCAGATGACATAAAACTGGGAAGGACAAATGGATGATTACCAGTCTTCAAAAGAGCTTGAGAGGCTAGAATGTTGCACTGGATCTAATCAGGTGAAATGTATTAGAAGAAAAATACAAAGTCGTACATTTGCATTTAAAATCAACATCACAAGTACAAGATGGGGGAGGTATGGCTCGATAGCAGTTTGTCTGAAACTGATGTTAATTTTGTTACACATTAAGAAGGAAAAGCAAGTTATATCTAATAGAGGTTTACATTTTCATGTGCAATCCTTTCTGTTTTCCTTTCTACATGGAAATGTTTATCTCATTTAGCATTTAAGTCCAGAGAAAAAAGAAATGAGAAAAAGATAGAGAGAATTAACTATACAAAGTAACCTATACTTGGGGTAGCTAGGTGGTACTGTGGATAGAGTGCTGGGTCTGCTCTCAAGGAAAACCTGAGTTCAAATTCAGCCTCAGACACTCACTGGAGGCCTGAATGAACTGAAAGCTCTAGATGAGTCAATAGTGTGATATGGCAGCCAAGAAAGTATTTGCAATGTAGGATTAAATATAGATCCTCTGCTTGGCATTCAATGCTCCTCGAGACCTCACCCCTTCCTGTCTTTCTACACTTCTTAGACATCACTCCCCTCCATGTACTTTGGTGCAGCCATACTGGTCTACTTGCAGCTCCTTGCACACAATCCTTCATTTACATCTTTATGCTTGTACCTGGCTGTCCCCCGTATCCTCATCTCCACCTCTTAGATTCTCCAGGTTCCTTCAAAATACAGCTCAAAAAGGAAGAGACTTTTCCTGCTCCCCTCAGGTACTGATACTTTCTCTCTGAAGTTGCCTTATATCTACTTTGCAAGTATCTTTATATAGACACAGAAATACAGATTATATAGATACAGAATATACAAATGTAGAAATGTATGTTCATCCTTCATTGCTGAAGAAGATCATGCCATCAGAGAAATGATGACATGACTTGCGTTTGACTTTGTTTTGAGTGAGGAAGGGCTGTGCAGGTCACCAGCCTCACTTCTCCTCCAGAGCCATCTGAATCCAATGACCAGATATTCATCAGGATGATAGCAGATGACACAGGATGAGGCAATTGGGATTGGGTGACTTACCTGAAGTCACACAACTAGTGAGTGTCAAGTGTCTGAGGGGAGATTTGAACTTAGATCCTCCTGATTCCTGCACTGGTGCTCTATCCACTGCACCACCTAGAGCCTCAAAGGATCTTAGAGATCTTCTAGTCCAATCCCCTCATTTTACATATGAAAAAAAACTGAAGCCCATAGAGAGGGAATGATTTGCCCAAGTTCACATAGGTAGTAATCATCAGAGGTAGAATCCAGGTCCTCTGCCTCCAGACCCATTGCTCCTACCACTCTGCCATATTGCCTCCTTTATTTGTTCATAGTTATGTCCCTGGGTCTAGTCCCTTTACCCAGACTAAAATCTCCTTCAGGGTCCCTTCTGGGATGTCCCTATTGGTATCAAATGACAATCCTGGACATCTGTTCAGGGCCTTGTGTTTGATATTGAGAGGGCTCACAGATGAGACCCTACCCTCAGGAATCTTACAGTCTAATGGGAGACACAGGAAAAGAAAAGGAAAAGGAAACCTAGACAAATAGAACAGCTTTGAAAGTTAGGTGTTAATTTTGTTACTCATTAAGAAGGAAAAGCAAGTTATATCTAATAGAGGTTCATATTTTCATGTACAATCCTTTCTGTTCTCCTTTCTACATGGAAATGTTTATTTCATTTAGCATTTGTTAAGTCCAGAAAAAAAGAAATGAAAAAAAGATAGAGAGAATTAACTATACAAAGTAACCTATACTTGGGGTAGCTAGGTGGTACTGTGGACAGAGTGCTGGGTCTGCTGTCAGGAAAACCTGAGTTCAAATCCAGTCTCAGACATTCACTAGCTGTGTGATCCAGGGCAAGTCACTTAACCTCTGTTTGCCTCATGTTCCTCAACTGTAAAATGGGAATAATAGCAGCATCTACCTCCCAGGCTTGCTGTGGGGATTGACCAAGATAACACTTGTAAAGTGATTAGCTTAACGCCTGGCACATAGCAAACACTTAATAAATGCTTCCTTCTTTCCTATGCTAAGTTTCCAGTGAACAAGTGCCCCATGGAGAGGTAGAGACAAGTACACTGGTATGAGCAGGAGGCCTCCCTGGAGAAATTTGAAAAGCGTTAGAATGAAAAAAGAATGGATTGGGGTGGGGAGGAAAGGACAGCAGAAACAGACCTTGGAAAGGTAGAGGCAGATTTACGTGGTATGGCAACTTTCTGGATCCAGGTGGAGCAGAGTCTCAGAAGGGAATGACTAGAGGGAGGGATTGTACTCTGACTTCAAGAGCCTGGAAGGTGCAAGCACTGAGCCTAGGACTGAGCAAACAGGGGATGCTCAGGAATTACTTGTGGATTATCAATCAGTTTTGGGGGGAGGGGGGAAGGGGATGTGCTACACTAAAGTATAATCAGCCCAGCACAAAGAACTATTCAGGGTTGGCCATGCCCTGGAAAGGTCTCTTAGGGCTGAACTTTTCAATGGAAAGTTACTTGCACCTGTGATAAACACAATGAACCCATTAGAGGGAAACCTTGAGAACTGTGCTTTGATGAATGAGGAAGGCAGAGAAAAGCACCTGGCTTAACTCCCACATGGGCGATTGTTTGTTTACCCTGTTGATACGGAGCAGAAGCCAACCATCCCTGCTCACCTGGACTAGAACATTCTTTGCTCTGAGGTCTTTTCCAGTTCTAATGAATGAAGCCCCTCTCCCATGGATAGTCTATATTCTAAAGGCCCTCCCAGCTCGGTCATTCTCTGTTCTAAGGGTCCTCCCAGCTCTGTCATTCTGTGTTCTAGTGACCCTCCCAGCACTGACATTCTGTGTTCCAAGGTCTCTCCCAGTTCTGACATTCTCTGTTCTAAAGGCCCTCCCAGCAGGGTTCCAAGGGCCTTCCCTACTCTGACACTATGCTGTAAGGGACCTCCCTGCTCTGACATTCTGTCCACTAAGAGCATTTCTAGCCCTCATGTCTTCTGTCCTAGATGGCAATATTCTACTGCTAACGTCCTACCTACCCTTACTTTTGGTGCTCTGACATTCTCCCGTCAGGTGCTTCTATCTCTCACATTCTACATCCTAAAATCTTGAGTAAATCACTTGACTGCTTTCTGAATCTCTTTCCTCATCTGTGAAATGAGAGGGTTAGCACCTCTCATGTCCCTCTCAGTTCTGCATCTATGATCCTTTTAGCCCCAATGTTCCATGGGCCACATTTAGGGTCTGTAAGAAGGACTGGTCCTCAGTCACTATGGCATACCAACTGTAGCCACCCTCATCCTTCTGCCCAGACAAAGAGCCAAGTCATCCTTATCCCACTGAGGCTGATCTCTTCCTGACAGCCCTAGGGACCCAAGGCCCTTGGCCCATCTTCACCAGCTGGTCCCAGATATAGGCCAGTATCTCTACTACTCAAAACTTGAGTTCCCTCCCCTAAATCATAAATAAACACATATACGTATACTTGCAAAAAGAAAAAAAACTTCATCTTCCCTACCCACTCCTTATGGGACAGAGAGGTCATTCCTTCACCAACACAGCCTTCTTCCTGGAGACTTGCCTCTATCAGGAAGGTGGGAACAAAGAGGAGAGGCAAAAGAAGAGAAAGGGCTAGAAGTGAAATCCTAATGATTCTAATAAGGATGATAATTACTGATCATGAAAATAGCACTTTACAATTTGGAAAGAACTTAACATATAGTATTTGTTCAAGACAGCAACCCTGTGGGGTGGTTACTACAGCAATCATCCCCATTTTGCAGATGAGCAAACCAAGACTCCGAGAGATTAAATGATTTATACTGTGCCATGCATCTATACAGGGGTTCTTAACCTGGGGTCCATGAACTTGCTTTAAAAAATATTTTGATACCAGTGTTTCGATATAATTGCTTTCTTTCTGATTCTATATATTTTCTTTCATGCCTTTAAAAATATGATTCTAAGAAGGGGTCCATAGGCTTCCTTCACCATAAATGCCAAAAGGGGTCTAGGGTCTAGTGTTAGATGAAGGATTTGAATCCAGGTCTCCCTGACTCAAAATCCATCACTGTGGATCACAAAATTCCATGACTGCGAAAAAAAATCATAACCTGGGTGGGCCCTGCAAGAGACTTTTCCCAGACCCTCTTAATGATTTGTTTTGGTTGTTCAGTTATTTTGATCATGTCTGACTCTTTGTGCCCCAGCTTGGGGTTTTCTTAGTAAAGATACTGAGGTGGTTTGCCATGTTCTTCTCCAGATGAGGAACTAAGGCAAACAGGGTGAAGTGACTTGCCCAAGGTCACCTAGCTAATAAGGATGTGAGACCAGAACTGAACGAAGACAATGAGTCTTTTTGACTCTAGCTCCAACACTCTACATCACCTGGCTGCCCTTCACAATGATAGTACCTTCCTATCCAGATCACCTTTCATTTATACCATATGCTTCCTGTAGCTATGATTTTTTTGCAAGTATCTCTCTCCAAACATAAGTTTTTTGAGGACAGGAACTCTGCTTGCCTTCCTTTCTCCCTCCAGGGCTTAGCACAGTGCCTGGCACATAGTAAGCATAGTAAGCATTAAATCAATACTTGCTGACAGTGACTCATGGCTCAACTCTTTGCCACTGGTCATTTGGACAGTTTGGATTTTATCTAAACACTCTGACAGCCCTGGAGATTTCTAGAATCTTGTTCCTCTTTCCAGCCCCATCTGAGAGTCTGTTTTCCTATTTCTTATCAGCCTTTCCAATTACCATCTGCTACCCACAACCCTCCCCAGGCTCAGGCTGCTGGGGTAAGAGAGTCATGCCAACACAATTACCCACATCCTGCGTTCTGCCTTCTCCAGTCTCTTCCTCATGACCAGGAGAACCACCTCCCTGAGGTCTCTTTAGAAACCTTGAGTCCTGGGGAGGGTTCCTTCCCCTCCTTGATGCTGAATGACTGGCACCCTGTGGCAGCCCTGAGGCTGGATGGTAAGGAAAGTCACACTCCAGAGCTTCCACAATCTGTAAGCTTCTTGATATGGATCTTACCTCCAATGACACAGGTGAAACCATCCTTGTCTGCCAGCCCACCCTCAAGACTCTCCCCCTCATCCTCTCAAAATGTGGACCAGTCACTGACATCCCTTCCATACTTAAATTCTATGACTATTTTCTATGGTTTTCATTTTCTGTGATTCTATTTTCTAAGGTCTCTTTCTCCTCTGACATTCTAAGGTCCCTCCGAGCTCTAGTATTCTATGTTCTAAGGTACTTCCCATACTAAATGTTCTTTGTTCTGAAATCTCTTCCAGATGTAACATTCTTTGTTCTAAGTCCATTACAAGTTCTGACACTCTGTATTCTAAGGTCCCTTCCAATTCTGACATTCTGTGTTCTAAGATCCTTTCTATCTTTGATATTCTGAGTTCTGAAAGTTTTTTTCCAGACCAGAATGAAGCATAGACAAGGTTTGAAAGCTACAGGTTGGACTTTTTATATGCTTTAAAGGAACAGTAAGCTGCTTATCATAGAGATAATAGTTTTAGGTACAATCTTTTTTTTTGTTCTACTATATATCTAACAATGCTTGTTTTATTTGATGTTTAAGTTCAGAATAAAAATAAATTTTAAATAGTAAATAAAGTTCCTTCTAGCTCTAGCATTCAACACTTGAAGGCCCCTCCAGCCATGACATTCTGTGTTATAAGGCCCTTAAGTTCTTTTCAACACTTCTCAAATGAAATGAATTCTCCCTATTATCATTGCCAGAAATATTCATTTGACCCTTAAAACAGACTGCCTTCTACCATGACTTAATTGTGTAGGGTGTGTGTGTGTGTGTGTGTGTGTGTGTGTGTGGTCATGACTTTGAGCTCCCAGAAGGCCATGACATATCTGTGTGTGTCTGTATGGTCATGACTTTGAGCTCCCAGAAGGCCATGACTGTGAAAGACATCTACAGACAAGGAGAGCAAGCTGGGACTTCAGAAACCACAGACAGATACTAAGAGAAGATGAAGAAATGCCAAAGCCAGGGGAGTCATGAGCACAGCTGGTAGGGTAAAAGGAATAAGCTGAGCATCTGAGCAGCTGAGCCCAAAAGAGGTCAAGAGAAGACCGAAATGACAGACAAGGCAGTGGTGAATCACAGACCAGGCGGGCCCTGCATCAGATCTGTGGGAAGCAGAACAGGACAGAAAAGCTCAGCAGACACAAGGGAAGGAAGTGCACCATTGGACAATGGTCCTGGGACATCCATGAGCCAGCCAAGACTCTTCCTGGTCTCTTAAGGACATAAGCCACTTGAGATGTAGTGAGCAGCCTGTACAGGAGAGAGACCCACAGGGGAATAAATTTCAACAAGAAAAGCAACCTTGTTCTAAAAGCCAATGAGGAGAAGAATGTTTTAAAAAGCAGAATTAGTCAAATGGTAAAGGATGTTCAAAAGCTCACTGAATAAAATAGTTCTTTAAAAATTAGAATGGAACAGATGGAAGCTAATGACTTTTTGAGAAACCAAGATCACAGAGCAAAACCAAAAGAATGAAAAAAGGGAAGATAATATGAAATATCTCATTGGAAAAACAACTGACCTGGGAAATAGATCCAGGAGAGACAATTTAAAAATTATGGGACTACCTGAAAGTCATGATCAAAAAAAGAGTCTAGGCATCATCTTTCAAGAAATTATCAAGGAAAACTGCCCTGATATTCTAGAACCAGAGGACAAAATAATATTGAAAGAATCCATCAATCACCTCCTGAAAGAGATCCAAAAAGATAAACTCCTAGGAACATTGTCAAATTCCAGAGTTACCAGATGAAGGAGAAAATATTGCAAGCAGACAGAAAGAAATAATTTGAGTATTGTGGAAATACAATCAGGATAACACAAGATCTAGAAGTTTCTATATTAAGGGATCGAAGGATGTGGAATATGATATTCCAGAAGTCAAAGGAACTAGGATTAAAACCAAGAATCAACCACCTAGCAAAACTGAGTATAATACTTCAGGGGGAAAAATGGTCTTTCAATGAAATAGAGGACTTTCAAGCATTCTTTATGAAAATATCAGAGCTGAAAAGAAAATGTGATTTTCAAGCATAAGAATCAAGGGAAGCATGAAAAAGTAAATAGGAAATAGAAATCATAAGGGACTTAATAAATTTGAACTGTTTACATTCGTATGTGGAAAGACAATATTTGTAACTCTTGAAACTTTCTTTCAGTATCTGGGTAGTTGGTGGGATTGTATACACACACACACAGAGACAGACAGACAGACAGAGACAGAGACAGAAAGCACAGGGTGAGTTGAATAGTAAGGGATCATATCTAAAAAAATAAAATTAAGGGGTGAGAGAGGAATATATTGGGAGGAGAAAGGGAGAAATGGAATGGGGCAAATTATCTCTCATAAAAGAGACAAGAAAAAGACTTTTAAATGGAGGGAAAAAGGAGGGAGATGAAAGGGAAAGCATGAAGCTTACTCTCATCACATTTGGCTCAAGGAAGGAATAAAATGCACACTCATTTTGGTATGAAAACTATCTTACAATACAAGAAAGTGGGGGAGAAGGGGATAAGCAGGGTCGAGGGGGGAATGATGGAAGGGAGGGCAGTGGGAGGAGGGAGCAATTAGAAGTCAACACTCTTGGGGAGGGACAAGGTCAAAAGAGAGAATGGAAGAAATGGGGGGCAGGATAGGATAGAGGGAAATATAGTCAGTCTTACACAACAAGACTATTATGGAAGTCATTTACAAAACTACACATAAATAGTCTGTATTGAATTGCTTGCCTTCTCAGTGGGGATGGGTGGGAAGGGAGAAAGGAAGAGAAGTTGAAACTCAAAGTTTTAGGAACAACTGTTATGTTCTTGCATACAACTGGGAAATAAGAAATACAGGTAATGGGGTATAGAAATTTATCTTGCCCTACAGGACAAAAGAGAAGATGGGTATAAGGGAAGGGAGGGATGTTAGAAGGGAGGGCAGATTGGTGGAAAGGATAATTAGAATGCTTGGCATTTTGGGGTGTGGGGAGGGGAGAAATGGGGAGATAATTTGGAACTCAAAATTTTGTGAAAATGAATGTTGAAAACTTTAAATAAATAAATTTTAAAAAAAAGAAAGAAAAGCAATCTTATCTTTAGCTTAATTGTTGGGGCCCTCATTGGACAATAGAGTGACCGACTTTCTAAGTCAGGAGGATCTTCAGAGACATGGCAACCGACCATCTGCCCCCATCCATACCTACAACTAGCCCAATCATTGGTCAGTTTGCCTCTGCTCAAGGCCTCCCTCCCTCCATTCAGCTCTTGGGCAGCTCTCAGAGATGTAGCAAGGTGATGCAATGGAAAGAGCACTGGGCCTGGAGTCAGGAAGATTTGAATGCAAAACTTCCTTGCTCTGTGACCCTGGATAAGTCACTTAACCTCTGCCTGACTCAGTTTCCTCAAATGTAAAATGGGGGTGATAATAAAACCTCCCAGGGTTGTCCTGGAAGATAAATGAGCTAATATCTGTAAAAAGCTAGCATATATAGTCAGCACCTAATACATGGTTGTTTCCTCCCCTCCCCCATTCTACTTCCTTTCATTGATATGATAATAATGTTTATTATTACTCAGTCATGTCAGACTCTTCATGACTTCATTTCTTAGCAAAGATACTGAAGTAGTTCACCATTTCCTTCTCCAGCTCATTTTACAGATGAGAAAACCAAGGCAAACGAGGTGAAATGACTTGCCCAAAGTCACAAAGCTAGGAAGTGTCTGAGACAATAATTGAACTCATGGAGATGAGCCTTCCTTACTCTAGGCCTCTCACCCTATCCACTACATCACCTTGCTGGCCCAATGATAATAATAACTAGCCTTGATATAGCACTTTAAGGTTTGCAAAACACTTTACTTATGTTAACCCACTTCATCTTCCCAACAACCCTATAAGGTAAGTGCTATTATTATCCTCATTTGACAGAAGAGCAAACTGAGCCCAAAAGAGGTCAAATGAGTTGGCCAAGGTCACACAGCTATTGACTCTCTAAGGCAGAATTTAAAGTCAAGTCTTCCTTACTCCAAATTTCACACACTACTCAACAACATTTGGCTGCTTAGACTTGTTAGGAAGGTTTTCTGCCTTCAAGCCTCAGTTTGCCTGAGCCTCACATGCCTCTAGATGTGACACACAGGCATATCCTGCCCCAACTCGACTACCACCTATCGGGCTGGATCGGTGGTTCCTTCTATCCCCATTCCAGTCTGATGTGCGGCCAGGCTCTTCGTCTTCCTTTTTTCTACTTCATCTTCTGGACCCGACATTTATCTCCTGGCACAATCTCTGTACCCACGCCTCCAAGGGCTTTGACAGAAGCCCCAGGGAAAGCAACAAGCCAGCTGGGGTGTGTCTAGAATAATACTTTGAAGTTACATATACTATCAAAGGTTGGCTGCATGTACATAGTGGTTTTGGGATTTTTTGTGTGTGTTTTCAGGTTTTTTTGCGAGATAATCAGGGTCAAGTGACTTGCCCAGGACCACACAGCTAGTAAGTGCCATGTATTTGAGGCTGGATTTGAACTCAGATCCTCCTGATTTCAGGGCTAATGTTCTTTCCCCTATGTACATCTAGCTGCCCTATGTGTACATAGCATTGCAGAGAACCCTGGAATTGACTCCAGTGTTCCTGAGTTAAAATTCTGCTTCACATAAATACTAGCCATGAGACTATGGGCAAACCATTCCACTCAGTGATTCGTTTTTCTCACCTGTAAAATGGAGATAAAAATACTTGTGATGCTAACCCCACATTGTTATTGTGAGTCAAGCACTTTACAAGATTTACATGCTGTAGAAATAGGAGTTATGATTTGAGTCTGTTCTTTTTATTTTTTAACTCTGGTTTGAACATTGTGGTTTCCATAGGCACAAGAGAATCCAAAGTGCCTGGAAACTGTCTATTCAGCGGCTAACTAGATACCACCTAAACTTTCTAAATGACATCATTTTCCCCAGACCCAATGCCTCATTGTATATGCCACACTCATTGTAACCAGGGATGCTTCTGTCTCCTCATTTCTTCCATCCTGGTTTCAACTGTCGTAAGAGTTGGAGGCCCACTAAGGGACAGGAGACACAACATATTCCTCAGTCAGACACAGACATGGGAAGTAGCCATTTCAAGGAGTAGGAACCCCATCAGTAGAGAAGAGGGCTGACCATGAATTCATGGGAGAATTAATCCTGGCGATCAAGAATCAAGTGGTAGAAAAAAAGTAGATTCTGAGAGAGAGCCTAACTGAGCAACCCACTTATCATGACCTAGGACAGAGCTACATGAAAATCCCATGAGGAGGAGTAGGACATTGAGGCCTGCAATATGGAGGACATGAGTTACCTTGACCATGTGGCTTCCCTATATATGTGCCTCACTAATATTGTGCTCTAAATGGATGCTGTAATAAATTTGGGGAAGAGCATATCCTAGCTTTGTTTTTCATTGTCCCCCCTCCCCCATCCCTGAGGAAGAGGCAATTTTTTTTTAGTTACTATTGTTACAATGTCATTTTAATAAATGCTCTTCCTTCGAGATAATTACAGCTATTGCCTGACAGCTAAGAAGCTCACTAATGGGGGCTTGGGGGCTATAGTTTGGGGAATGCATTCCCATAAAGTACTCCTTAAATCTTTTTTTAATTAGCAGGATTTTACATTTTCTCATGAATATAATTATCTCACTTATAAAAGAATAGCCCTTAAATCTTGAGGTAACAGTCACTCTCTGGGGACCCAACCCATAAGCTCAATTGCAAGTTGAGAGAGACAGAGCAGAGATGTAACACATGTTAATAATGACTCACATTCCTATAAAATTGTATAAAGTTCCCTGAGTTATGGCAGCCCCAAAAGCTACTTCAGTCCTCAAAAATAAAAGCATAACATTATGAATGGGGAAAATGGTGGTGGTGGTGTTCTCTGTGCTCATTGGGTCATTTTTCAAATATTTTGTTCTATTTGGAACATTGTGTTTTAGGAAGATGGTACAGAGCATCCAGAGGGAGGAAACTAAGGCAGATGAAGGATATAGGTGAAGCCATATAAGGATTTGTGGAAAGAATTACCCATGCTTACCTTGAAGAAAACAAGACTTGTAGGGGAGGGTGAAGGGGGGGGATTGCATAGCTGTTTTCAATTATTTGAAGTATGGTCATATGAAAGAAAGATTAGATTTGTTCTCAGACTCAAAAGATGGAAGTTGGGACAATGAGCAGAAGTTGCAGAGAGGTCGATTTCATCTCAATATAAGGAAAAGATCCCTAGAAGTTGGCACTACCCCAAAATAGAATGGTATGCCTCAGTGGGTAGTAAGCCCCCCAACAATGTTGTGCTGGTAAATATTTAACAACCAGCTCTCTGGAGGGGAAAGATATTCATTGTACTCTCTTAAGTCTAATCTGTAATATTACATTTTCTCCATCACTTTCTTAGGTCTAGACTGTTAATAAAAATAATGAAGCCTTGATTTGGAGCAAATTTGCAGAGGTATAAATGCTCACACTGAAAATTTAACTATTAGCTATTTCAAGCTAGTTCAAATTGGCTCCAGTATGCCTCTGATTCTCAACCATCAGAAGCCTTTAAGTGAACCATTCATACTTATGTTGCATATATTCCCTATATTTTATTGTATCAGAAGGTAAGTTCTTTCAGAGCAGGGACAATTTTGCTTCTGTCTCTGCATTTCCAAAGCCTACTACAATGCCTGGTATATGGCTATAAATACTTGTTGATTAACTGTAAAGATAATTCTTGGCCAGATAAAAATTGACCTCTGACATCTCTTCTAACTTTTAATTCCTGTGCTTTCACAAAATGATGGGGTAGGACTAGATGACTTCCAAGACCCCTCCCATGACATTGTCTATTTTAACCATCTATAAAGTCTTCACCCATCACTTTTAGCCGTTGGATAGCACAAACCTGGTGTTGCTCAAATACTGGTCTACAGGAGCTAATATTTATCCAGGGTTGGTTTCCTTTGGCTCAGGTTCCCGGGGGGCCAGTGTTTGCGCTGATGTTTGTTCTGGCCCAGGGCTCCCCACACCTTTCCCTAGCCAAAGGACCTTATTTGCATCCATTTGTGTTCTATGAGATGGATGAGGGGACCTTGTATGCCAGGCTGGGAGGAGTAGATTGTGGGATCTGGCCAATTTATACAAGCATGTAAAGCTCAAGGAGGCTATATCAGGAGTCACTGGTCTCGACATATACAAGCTCAAAAAGGAAGAAGGAGTATTGAGCACCCTCTCCTTTCCTAGCCTCCATCCTGACCCTAACCTGTGTAGGAGACACTCTATCCTAATTAATCAAAAAGCGTTTATAAAGTCCTTACTATGTACCAGGTGTGTTAGGCACTAAGAATGCAAAGAAAAAACAAAAATAGTCCCTTCTCTGAAGTAGCTTACATTCTGGTTGGGGAGACAGCCTGAACAGAAATAAGTACATAAGGTACAGACAGAATAGATATAAGGTAACCTTAAAGGGGAAGGCACCAAGAACTGGGGAGACCAGACAATAGGTCCTGAACTAAAGATTGCATATCAGTGGAGCCTTGAAGGAAGCCAAGGATTCTAGATCTTCATTTTACAGAAAAGAAAATGGAAATGGATCAAGGGAAAGAGTCTTATGTGCATAGGGTCATTGTAAGAAGTAGCAAAAATGATGGATTCAGAGAAATTTGGGAAGACTTGCATGACCTGATGCAAAGTGAAATGAGTGGGACCAGGAGACCAGTTTACACAATGACAAAAATAATGTAAATAAAGACAAGAACTCTTACTAATTCAATGACCAATTATGACTCTGAAAGTAGATGGTGCAACGTGGCTCTCAGCTTTTGGCAGAGAGGTGATGAACTTGAGGTGCAGAATGAGACTGACACTTCCAGATTCAAGCAATATTTGGGATCGTTTTGTTTGACTCTACTTAATTTGTTATGAGAAGTTTTCTATTCATGGTAGGGTGACCAAGGTTGGAAGGGCAGGGGGCAAGGAAGGGGGAGAGAGTTGGCAGGTAGTGATACAAAAAAGCCCCCCAAATTAGCTTATGCCTTTTGTTTCCACGTTTCCACACCCAAGTTTCTCCACAGCATGAAAAGTTAGAAGGATTCAATAGGCACACAGATAAGTAGATACAAAAATATATACTAACTAAATGCAGATCAGCTGCATAAAGAAGGGAACTCTAATCAATAAGGAGACCAGGAAAGGCCCCTTGGAGAAAATGGCACTTGAATTTCACTCTGAAGCCAGAGATTTCAAGAGGTAGAGGTTAGGAGGAAGGGCATTCCAGGCACAAGAGATAACCTATGCAAAGGTTTGGACATGGAAGATGGAAGGCTATTTACAGGGGACAGAAAGTAAGGCAATTTGTCTGGAACTGAAGAATATTAGCATGCAGTAAGCCTAAAAATGTAGGCTGGAGCCAAATTGTAAAGGATTTCATATGCCAAACCTAAGAGTCCAGAGGTGATCCTAGAGGCAATAGGGAGCCCCTGGAACTTCTTGAGCAGGAGAGGAACAATTGGCAAATGCTTTTCAGGAAGACAATTAAGGAGTTGTGTAGAAAATAAATTAGAGAAGTGATGGATGGATTGGGGAAAAGGGAAATAAGTTAGAGGGCTGTTGCTTTAGACCAGGGGAGAGGTGATAAAGGTCTAAAATAAGAAGGTGACTAAGAGTGGAGAGAAGACATACTGTAAAGGGAAAGATGTCATGGAAGTAGAAGCCACAAGGCTTGGCAACTGGATAGATATGGGAGAGTGAGGAAGACAGAAGTACCAAGGATGGATCCAAGGTTGTACACATAGGAGGATAGTGATACCCTAGAAAGAAATAGAGAAATTAGGAGAGGAGGTAAGTTTAAGTGCAAAGATAAAAAGTTCTTTTTGTATCAGGTGGAAGAGTTTGAGATGACAACACAATATTCAGTTGGAGATGTCTGGCAGACAATTATTTATATAGGCCTGGAGTTAAGGAATTTGAATAGGGCAGGATGTGAAAATTATCTTCATAGAGATAATAACTGACTTCTTTGGTAGTTAATGAGATCACCAAGAGAAAGGAGAGAAAGAAAACAGAACTCAGAAGAGCCTTCACACCAAGGAAATGATAAAGGAAACTGAGGAGTTATCACATGGGTAGGAGGAGGACCAGAGGAAAGTAATGTCACAAAAATCAAGGGCTCTTGTTAAAAAGTTCTGACTGTTTGTGAATTGCAGTTGTGGGGTCGATAATGTGGTATGCCAGCCAGAAGAATTCATTCAATCTTAGGTGAAGCCAGAAAGCCATAATATCCAGAAGATGACAACCTTCCTGTCTTCTGCCTTGGTTGGACAGTCTATGGAGTATCATATTCAGGTCTGAGGACAACAGTGTAAGGACATTTACAAGCAGAGGAGGGCATCCAGCACAGGGAGGGTATTGGAACATACTAGAGGACAATCAGTCAAAGAGACTGGAGATGTTTAGATGAGAGGAAAGAAGACTTAAGGGAAATATGACATGTATTCAAATAATTGAGAGGCTGTCATGGAGAACTGGGATTCCTTGTGTTTTTCTTGGCCCCAGACAAGTGGACAGAACTAGTATTCATGGATAGAAATTGTAAAGAGTCAGATGATACATTGCTATGAGGAAAAGTTTGATGACTAGTGGAGTAGCCCAAAAGTGGAATGAGCTACCCTGGAAGTCAGTGATTTCCCCTTCACCAAACCAAAATTTGGATTACCACTCACTGGTTGGAATTCCCATTCCTAAATACCCATTCTCTCTTTTCCCCACATGCCCTAGAAGTACTTACCTTGGATCCCAACTAACCCCTTGTTCTCTTTAGGACAGAAATTAAGGGTCACATCAGCTCATATATGGAAAGGTATAAAGAAAACTCACAGCAGGCAGACTTGAAAGTGTTGGCTTCTCAGAATGAGCAATTAAGAAACACCGGTGAGATCATGGTGGAGTCTTTTGGGCTCAGAAGATAAATTGTAGGACATACTGATCTCTCTCAGCAGTGTAGGCTGGGGTGCACTCACTACTTTCAGCACTGTCTTCAGTTCTGCCAGCCTCATCAGAGCCACCATGGGTTAGTCAAGACATGTGTCCTCAAACCTCTCATCTCTGTCAATAACAACAGGCAGCAGTTATCTAGCACCTGAAGGTTTCCAAGGTGTTCTACATGTGTTATTTCATTTGATTCTCACAACAACTCTGTGAGATACAGCCTCTTACTGCTCCCAACTTTACAGATAAAGAAACTAAGGTTAAGAGAAGTTGAGTGATTTGCCCAGAGTCACACAGCTAGTGTCCGAGGCAAGATTTTCACTCAAGTCTTTCTGACTCTGAGTCCAGCATTCCGTCCTTCATGCCACCTTTCTGCTAGACACCAATCCCATGCCACCCTGCCTTGAAAGACTTTCTAAACTTTTAAAATGGAAGTGCCCCAACCCAAGGTGACATGGCCATACTGCGGAGCTATCCACAGGCTCATGAGAAACATAGGTCAATGAATGTTCACATCTGTGAGCATTGTGGGAATGTGGGATCTATCCATGGACACCCCATTACATCTGTCACCCTTGGGGCCCAGAACAGAGCAGTACATAGGTGCTTGACAAATATTTGATCAAATATTTCCTGAATGGCTGTCAAACTAGCTGTGTCTGACCTGCAAGATTCTTCAATTTCCTCACCTAGAGGATAAGGGAGCTGGGATAGATCTCCTCTAGGTCTCTTTCCAATCTGATATCCTGCCTTTTACCAAATATTACCTTCTAAGCTACATCCTAGCTGTGAAGTTCTAGCTGACCAAAGTTGTCTCCTTTTCCCCAACCTGCAGCTCTCCCCAGTCACTGCCCAGCCCCCTAAACCAGGGAACCTATCATGGGCACAACAGTGTCAGAACAGGAAGATGGAAAACAAAATTGTCAGATACTGGACCCCACCCATAGCTGGGAACTTCAGAATGCTCCTGGACAGGAGGATCCTTGCTCCTCGCCAACCTCAGAGCACAACAAGGCTATAAAAAGATGCTGGTCAGTGACTTTGCCTGGCAATGTGGGTCAGGACAGTGTTTATTTGGATAAGGGCTGGGAATTATAGACTAAATTATTCCCAAATATCTTAAATTGCCTAGACTTTTGGCTCATCCTTGAGAATCACCCTACTTCAGCAAAAATATAATTTTGTTCTCTATCACCTACAGGATCAAAAGTCTCCAATGCCTGCTCTGTGGTGTTGAATTAGAAGGCTCCTAGTGGTCATGATGTCCCCATCACAAGATCACAGGATCACTGAGTTACATGTGTGGAAGAGATTCCAAAAACAATAAGTCAACTCATCAGCCAACTCCCATTTATTCAGCACCTACTATGTGCCAGGCACTATGCTAAATGTTGGGGATACAAAAAAGAAAAGTAAACTAGTCCATGCTCCCAAGGAATTCATATGTGAAAAGGAACTCTTGACATGTCTAATGAACTGTCATCCAGACTTAAGGACCTTCTACGAGGTATTGGGAAGAGGACCTCTCTGAGGCAGCTCCTTCCACTTTTGGACAGCTCCAGGTCCACAGGGAAGGGTGATCTCCTTTCTAGGTGCCATCCTTCATACTGCTGAAGACAGCTACCATGCTATCATGCCCCTCTGCATCTCCTCTACCGCAGGTTAAACATTCCCAGTCCTCTCAACCAACTATTGTGTGAGAAGTTCTCCTATGCCCTCACAGCCTAGTGTCTCTCCTCTGGAGAGTCTGCAACTTCTCCATGGCCTTCTTAAAATGTGGTGCCCAGACTGAACACAACACTCCAGCTTTAGCCTGACTAAGGCAGAGAACAGAAAGACCAATCACCTCTTTAGTCTCTCTCTGTCTCTGTGTGTGTGTGTGTGTGTCTGTCTCTCTGTCTCTGTCTCTCTGTGTGGCTCTCTGTCTCACCTGTGTGTGTCTCATTCTCTCTCTCTTTTGGGAGGGAGTATTCAAAGCTAAAATTTCTTTGGTGTAGTAATGTAATGTCATCGCCTCCTGGTGAGGAAACTCTCTCCTCCAATGTGGCATTGTTACCTATTCTGAATATGTCCTAAAGAGAGTTATTTGAATCACTGAGAGGATAAGGAATAGAGGAGTTTCTCTGTCCAAGAACAAGTTGGATTAGATGTCCTCCAAGCTTCCTTCCAACTCTGTGAACCATGCCACTGGCCCCCTCTAAAACCTCATCTCCCTGCCTTTCATTGTACCCTTGCAATGCCCTCTCCCTTCCTCCCTGTCCATCCAAATCCTAACCATCCTTCAAGGCTCCTCTCTAATGCAGCCCCTTCTATGAAGACTTCCTTCATCTCTACTGCATCTAGGAGTGACTTCACCTCACAGCTTGATCTGTACCCACTAGAAAATAGTTCTCACCTTGTTGTTCTGTGTTGTCTCATGGTTTCCTGCATGAGTCATCTCTCACCAACTAGATCATATCTAAGTTCTCAGAGAAGGGATATGAGTGTCCTCCCTGTCTTCCTGACAGACTTACAGCTCACAGCTAGAAAGACTCTCCAGTCCAGCCAACACCTGAATGGGAATCTCCTACATGACTTAACAACAGGTCATCCAGCTTTCTCTAAGACCTCCAGCAATCTCCTGAATCAGTCCATTCTACTTTCAGATACTCTGAAATGTTCAGAGCTTTCCCCTTATCTTGAGCAGAAATCTCCTTCCACCCAAATTGAAGTCATAGGATTTAAAGCTTGGAGAGATGTCCATACATATCTTACAGATGAGGAAACTGAAGTTCAGAAGTGAACTGACCAAGGTCACTTGGTCAAAGTTAACAACTGTGCTTGCATTCTCCCTAGGTTTTCTGACTATATCCAGGGCTCTTACCATCCTATCCTTTAGCTTCCCCTCCCATCTACTTCCACGCTCTGAGCCAAGCAGATCAAATCTGGACCAAATCCAAATACTTAAAGACCATATCTAGCCCCTGTTCCCCCCTCTTCATCTTCCCTCTAAGCTACCTAGACTCTAAGTCCTTTGACCCATCTTTCTATGGCATGGTTTCTAGCCTTCTTTCTCACCACTTGGGTTGGCTGGCTGTCCAGTCTTCCAGCCATCTGCCTGATCCTTTCTCTTTTACCCAGGAACCATGAGGGTCTTCTCCTCTCAGTTTGATATTTTTCTTTTCATTGAAAGGGACCATCCTTTGAGTAACTACTTAAAGAGGCCTATTCATTGAATGGATGTGTCTTACTCAAAGTGAGAATGTGATAAGGCCTTAGCCTAAAAGGGCCAAGGTCTCACATTGCATCCTGAGCCATCTCCAGTTGTTCTGATGAATATCAGGCCACAGGACCCAGATAGTTCTGGAGGACGAAGTGAGGCTTGCACAGCCCTCCCTCCCTCAAGTCAAAGTTAACTGCAAGTCATGTCATCATCTTGATGTCATGGTCCTCTTCAAGAATGAAAGACAAACACAACAAGCTACCTCTAGCCACAGTACCCACCATAATGTCTCTCTAGAATGCATGCACCAGTCCTGAGAATGTTCATCTCCTGAACTTTGGGACTCCCACTCTAGGTCTGAGCAGTGTGGGTTGGAGCCCTGAGTGGGTACAAACTGACTCAGCTCACTGCGTCTAGTCAGCCCCCAGACCACACTTCACATGCTAGCCAGCTTTCTGAGCAATCTGGCCATCTGCTCTGCCCACACCTCCCCCTTCCTGTCCCTTACTTTCCCCCTCTTGTCTTGGGCATAATTAAATCAATAGTGCCACTGCTTCTGAAAAAGGACATGTCCATGGTCTGTTCTAGGGGAATCTAAGCATCTTTATGACTTCCCTGACCTAACCACTCCTTGGCCATCACCCCTCTAGATGTGTTGTCTCCCCCAGTTAGAATGCAAACACCTTGTAAGGGTAGAGATTGTCTCACTTTTTGCATTTGTATCTCCAGCATGGAACACAGTGTCTGGCACATAAAAAATACTTACTAAATGCCTTTTCATTCATTCATTCATTCACACCCTGGCTTGTCGATGTTAGCCTCTGGCATGGGACAGGGCACATAGTACACACTCATAAATAGACATGCTGCCTTCCACAGTGAGAGGACTTGATAACTCTGTCCCAGATCATTAACAGCCCCAAGGGATGAACAGTTAGAATTGGTTATCCCCCCACCAAGTCCCTCTTGAGGATGGAGACAGTAAGAGCTTCTGTCAGCTCCTGTGATGCCTGAGCAGACTGATCCCCAGGACTGAGAAAGGGAGAGGGAACAGAGGGCCATTTCATCCACTGTCTATTTAGAAACAAGATCCCACCCAATCCCTCCAGACCTCTTCAGCCAGGGCTTCTGGTTTTCTTGAATCTAATTAGCATGAATTAGCTGTGGCTTAGAGACTGCAGGGCTGGGAGCACAAGGCTCAGACACCTCTGTCTCATATTTGGAAGCTGGATCTCACCACAGGTGAGTTCTTTGTTTGTTCCCCAGGCTGGTGCTTGGCACCCGGACTGCCGTTGAATCTGGCATCGTTCTGGGCAGCAAGCCTCCATCTGCCCACTCCAAAGATAACAGAGGGCAGAGTGCCCCAGGACAGGGGATGGTGGGACACAAGGCATAATGGGGCTTTGGGATCCTTGGGATGCATAATTGATTTCAGTTCACACTCCTCATGTAGATGCCAAGGACACCACTACTCAGGAAGGAGCTTCATCTGAAGTTAAAATGAGGAGACCCAGCTGGGATTGTCTGGTTAATGGCAGAGCTGTGGACCATATATGATCTTGTGGCATCTCCTTTACCCTTAAGAAGTCATTGAGTCATGGTACATCTCAGAGCTGGAAGGTATCTCAGAAGTCAACTAGTCTAACCCATACTTGAGCAAGGATCCCTTCCATAATCATCGAATTGATTCTTGAAGATTTCCAGGGATGGGAAGCTCACTGCTTCCTGAGCTAGCCCACTTTCAGAACCCTCTAGTTATTAGGTCAGCTAGGCAGTACAGTAGATAGAATGCCAGGCCTGGAGTCAAGAAGACCTCAAGAGCTCAAATCTGGCTTCAGACATATACTAGCTATGTGACCCTGAGCAAGTCACTTAAACCTGTTTGCCTCAGTTTCCTTGTATTGGAGAAGTAAATAGCAAGCCACTCTAGCAACTTTGCTAAGAAAACCCCAAATAGGGTCATGAAGAGTTGAACATGACTGAAGTGACTGAACAACAAAAGTTATGAGGAAATTCTTCCTTCCATGGAGTCAAAATCTACGTCTTTGTAAATTCTATCCATTGCTCCCAGTACGATCCTTTGTGACCAGGTTAAAAAGTCTGCTCCTTCTTTCACATGTGACAGCTGTACAAATCCTTGGAGACAGTCTGACCTTCTCCAGTCAGTTGTGACAAGGTCCCCCTCCAAAGAGGGGCGCCTTCTTGCTGGTGAGTAAGCAAGACTAATGAGTCTTGGAGAACAATGAGCTCCCCATGCCTAGAAGTGTTCAAGTTAAATGAACTTGATGAATTCAAGTCGGGGATTCTTGCCCAAGCAATCCTTCTAAGTACCATAATGTAATGATCTAAGAGCTGATTCCAAGAGCCTTTTGTTTCTGGGAGTTTGAGATTTCATCATTTTAGTGCACTACAATGCCAAAGAACGGTAATATCAAAAGTAAATGTCTAAGAAGTCTTAGGCATGGGGCGGGGGTTGGGGGGGGAACCTGAGATAAGCAGAGAAGGCTACTTAGAGACAGTAGATCTTGGTCCAGAATGTAGTCCTTAAGAATCTTATTGCTCTGGCGCCTGGGGTGGGGAAGGCTTAGGGATGAGGGGAGAGTAGTAGACTAGAATCCAGCAGGCCAGCAACTAACCTCTGCAGACTGGGTGGGGTGGGTTCGTGGAGCCCCAGCCCCAGCCCCAGCCCAACCCTCCTGGCTCCAGCACAATAAAGAGGTACTTTGACCTATCCCCTGGCCTACCAGCCTCAGAAGTCTTCTAAGGGACCATATTAATCTTGTAGGCTGAAATTAATTCTTTGGCAATGAAGGACAAATACACACACAGCAAATCCCTACCCACAAAGGGGAGGTCTCACCTTTCCTCTTTCTCCACTTTGTCCCAAAGTCTGCCCTGACCCCCACCCCTCTTTCAACACATCTGCCAAACTTGTCTTGTGCCTACCCAAGTTCTTTTCCTCAGGAGATGCCAGGAAGCCCACAAGCTCTCCACCAGCTGCCCCTTACTGCCATTTGCTAGGGGGGCAGGGTGAAGGTTGGGGGGCTTTGAAGGCACTGCATGGCATATGCTTGCCCCCCTGCAGGGAGGGGGGAATATCCTAAACATCTGAGTTATCCCAAAGTGGAACAGCTGGTTCAGGAGAGAGACCTCCCTGGAGGTCTTCAAGCCAAAGCTTGTTATAACCACTTGTTGGGTATGTGGGAGAGGAAGGGGATTCTTCACACGGGGTTTCGGACAAGATGGCCTGTAACGTCCTTGCCATCTGTGGAGATTCTGACTCAGGGAAGGCCAGATCGAGCTGGCCTCATCAACCTCCTCCTACTCTTCAGATCAGTTAGAAACAGCTGCAACCTTCTCTTGAAATTAACGGCCCACTGAAAAGCCCCCACTCCAAAATAATTCTCTCAAAATTTCCCCAGTAGTGTTTTCCTTGAGTTAAAGGGTAATACTATTAACTAAAAACTTCTTCCACATCCATTCTTTCAAAGCCCCATCACCAACACTTTGGGGAAGGAAGGGCAGTGATTATCACCCCCATTTTTAAAATGTTATTCATTTATTTTTAGTTTATAATATTCAGTTCCACAAGATTTTGAGTTCCCAATTTTCTCCCCCTCCCTCCCTTCCCCCTCAAGTCAGCATGCAATCCAGTATAGGCTCTACATACACATCTACATTAAATATATTTACACATTAGTCATGTTGTAAAGAAGAATTACCTATGGAATGAAACACGAGAAAGAAGAAACAAAACAAAGAGAGAGAGCAAATAGTATGCTTTGATCTGCATTCAGACTCCCTAATTCTTTCTCTGGATGCTGATAGCATTTTCTTTTGGAGTTGTCTTAAAAACTTGCATTGCTGAGAAGAGCCAAGTCTACCAAAGTTAGTCATTGCACAACATATCACTCCCATTTTACAGATGAAGAAACTGAGGCCCAGGGAGGGAAACATTTTAGATTTCAAGCAGGAAAGGATTTAGGAGTTCCTCTAAAAACAGTGCTCTCATTTCACAGAAGAGGACACCGAGGAACACTAAGGTAGTATTATGGAAGCAATAAATGGATGAACTAAGATTTGAACCTGGGAACTCTGGCTCCAAATCCATCAAAAAGCATTTATTAAGTACTTATTATTCCCAGACACTGTACTAAGCACTGGAGATACAAAGAAAAGCACTCCTTGTCCTCAAAGAGCATACATTATCTCAGGAAGACAACTGGAGAATAAGTATACACAAAATTGATACAATTTGCTCAGGAGCCACACAGTTAGGCTATAGTTGAACAGGGACTCAATGACATCTCACCCCTTTTGTCCATCACCCTTTTCAGATAAATCCTATCCACCAGCATCATGAAAGAGGGCTTGAGAATGGGATGTTTTTATTGGGGAAGGAGACATAGTAGTACAGAACTTGGAGCATCACCGAAAGAAGGCTGGGAGGGGGTGGGACAAAGGAGGGACCCTAGACAGATTAAGATGAATTGAAGGCTCTCATTATTACAAAGAGTCATCCTCAGCATTTCCAGTCAATTCAATTCAATTCAGTTTATTTCAACAAACATTTACTATCCAGTAAATTACCTGAAGATGCCTAATCCTGGTTTCATCAAAAAATCCTTATGTAATATTGAATGAATTACTTACTTCCCCTTGAGATTTCAGTTTCCCTCTCTTGAGGGTCTTTGACTCAATGATCTCTAAGTAATTTTAACTTTTAGAGACAGTTGTTTTCTAATATTTTGAGCACTAACGTATCTCCCAGCTTTCACATTCTGTGTTCTAAGGCCTCCCCCCAATTTGGAAGTTGTGCTAAGGCCTCTCCCAGCCTTGCTATTCTGTGTTCTAAGGTCCTCCCCTCCCCCAATGTTGAAGTTGTGCTAAGATCCCTCCCAACCCTGACATTCTATGTTCTTAGCCCCCCTCCCTCCATATTGATGTTGGGCTATCTAATGCCTCTCCCAGCCCTGACATTCTGTGTGCTCCATGCCCTGCCAGCTGACATTTTATGTTTTAAAGGACCTTCCCAACTCTAACATTCTATATTCTAAGATCCCTTCCAACTCTGAGATTCCATGTTCTATGTTCCTTTCCGGCTCTCATGTTCTATGGTATGCAGGACTTTCCAGCTCTCATAGTGTGTGTTCTGCATTCCTCCCTGCACATTTGGTGTTCTATAGTCTCTTCTAGCTGTGACATCCTGACTAGCTTAGTTCTATGGCATCAGGAGGGCATGAGCACCAGAGGAAAAGCTGAGGGGCAGACATGGGCAATGTAGATGCAGAGAGCCAACTTTGAATGAACATTGTCTAAGGAGACCTTCAGGTGGACCAGGAACGCTACCTGACTTTCTCCTCCCTCTGCAGCCCCGAAATCTTCATTGCCAGCACCCCGTAGGCTCTACTCAAGCCACAGAAATCTAAGAACTTCAGACTCCTGAGCCTAGGACACCCCCTACAGGCAAGGCTGAGTAGAGCCTCATATTTTAATCCACACTTTTCAAAGGGATGTGGTCATAACCATTTCCCAACCCTACAAGTCTTCACAGAACAAACCTCAAAGAACGTTGAAGAGGTATTATGACCCCCATTATACAGATGAGGAAACTGAAACCCAAAGAGAATCAGCCATTTACTCAAAGTCATTCAGCAAGTTAAAGTCAAAGAATCTGACCAGTGGAAATCAAAGGGGTTGGGGGAGATGGTTTAATTAAGTAAAGCTTTGGAAAGGCTAAAATACAGGGGGATGCCAGAACCAGTTCTAACTGGCTGACCTGAGAGAGCCAATTGTTAAATTTTCAATGTGAGTTTTTTACACCTCTGAAACCAGCAACAAATCTCAGCAAATCTCAACAAATCCAGAAAAAAAATTTGATTTTTGTGTTGTCGATCATCTAGGTTTAGGAAAATGTTAATAACAAAGATTAAACTTGCTCTATAAATGTTACTTGAATTCAGCAGAAGGGCAGTAGAGGGATCAGGGAATTAAGTCATTTAGGCTGAAGGTCTAGAAATTGTAGGATAATAATAGTCACAAAAACAGATATTTGTACTGCATTTTAACGCTTGCAAAGTGTTTTACGCTGATTATCTGAGCAACACCATCGCACCCCACCCCTCACCCTCATCTCCATCCCCACCCTGCCCCATTACCACCACCACCACTCACCATTCTGGCTTAGACCCAGTAAGGATCTGTCCACTGCAGCAGTACTGATACTGTGACCCAGACAGCTTTGACATTCAACGCGATCAGACTTCCTTCTCCACCAACGAAAGACAGAGACCCAAGGTGGAGGAATTAATCACGGAGCGCTTTGTATAAGAAGATGGACTCTAATATGTAAATGAGTTCATTTGAAAGTTGCCAGATTAAATATAATTGTAACAAAAGGTTCAGGGATGGTATACGTAAATGCATTGGTTGATCAATTTTAAACAGTACATATCAATAAAACATTTCCAACTTCTAGCCATGTTCAAACAAATAGCCCCTAATTAAAGTGGATATTTCTTTTAAGGCATTTACCAGATAGACCACAAGCCATTCTTCTTCTAAGATAACACTGGAACAGAACCGAGACATAACCAAATAACAGACTCATATCCCGGTTTCACAAGTCTTTGACCTAATTATCCCCATATCATGATGAGGAATTAAAGGACCCCTAGCTTACACAGGAATATATAAGTAGTAACAGATGTCAATGCTAAATACTTAATTAAGTTAGCTGTTTGGAATATAAAACAAAAACAAAATTTTAGGCCAAATAGCTCAAATCTTATACTTGCTAAGAGAAAGGAAAAATGCAACAGCTATGTTGGAGAGGTTGACAAGTCCATCTGGGCTGGAAGTAGGGAACTAAGTGAGTGGTTAGTAGCGATCCCACTGACAGGTAAGCCCTAGGAGAGATCAAGCATTCCAAGACATTGTGGGGAAAACACAGTTAAGTAAAACTAATCAATATGTTGGCGATATCTGACAACATATTCCTAATTTCACCCTGTAAATAACTCTATCTCCATTAATATTAAGATTTTGAGATCAAAGAGAACTTAAAGGTCCTCCAATCCAATCCTCCAATCCTTTTACAAATAAGGAAACTGAGGCTCAGAGAGGTTAAAAATCTTACAACTAGAACCTTCTGAAACAAGATTTGAACCTTGGTCCGGCTGATTCAAAGGCTAGCCCTATAACTCCAATCTATTCCATCATCACTTGAGAGTCATCTGGTCATTAGATTGAGCTTAATTCCTGTGTCTTTAGTGTCATTTTCTATGACTTTATCATTATGATTTTTCTTTTGGCGTCTTTTACTTAACTCTGCATTGGTTCATATAAATCTTTCCAACTTTCTCTAAGTTCTTCACTGTTTCTCATAATACAAAAATATTCCATGATATTTGTCTACCACAATTTGTTCATTCATTCCTCAATTATTGTGCCCCCAGTTTATTTCCAGTTCTACTGCCACAAAGATTGCTGCTATGAATATTTTATTATAAATGGGACCTTTCTTTCCTAATTATGGACCTCCTTAGAGCACATGTCCGGAAGTGGGATCATTGAATCAATACATAACAACAGTTAATGACTTTTTTTGCATAGTAGTAAATTGTTTTCTAGGACATTGGACCAAGTCCCAGTCTTACTGACAGAATAAGGATCTGTCTTTCTTCCCCCAACTCCTTCAATTTTGAATATTTCTGGTTTTTATCATCTTTCTCAATTTTCTTTCTTGATATGAAGTGAAACTTTAAGGTTATTTTAATTTGCATTTCTCCTATCATTGGTAATTTGTAGCACTTAAAATAAAATTGTTGATCATCTGCATTTCCTCTTCTGAAAATTGTTCATATCTTTTGACCATATATCCCTTTGGGGAATTGCTCTTGGTTTTATATCTTTTCATCATTTCCCTACACAGTGTTCCAAAAGTCTGAGTTCAGTTTTAAGATATTAATCTGTAGTTCTTTAAACTTTTAGTCAGATTTATTAGGTTTACTAGAGTTAAATGATGTATAGATTTTTCCCAAATGAAATTTTCCCTTCTTACCTTAGCTGCATTGATTTTTGTCCCTACAAAATGTTTTTTAATTTTATGTAATCACAATTGTCTATTTTTTCTTTGATGATCAATTCTCCCCTTTCTTCGCTAAGATTTCTCCCCCTAACCACAGAGTTGAAAGTTACCTCTTCCCAACCTCTACCTGTTTTATGATGTAATAGTTCATGTTATAATAGTCTGAGATCTGGTGCTGTAAGACCCCTCCAACTTTTACCTTTTTTCATTATTTCCCTTGTGATTCTAACAATTTTGTTCCTCCAAATGAATTTTATTGTTTTGTCTAGTTCTTTAAAGCAGTTTCCCAGCAATTTGATTGGCATAGCACTAAATTTGCAAATTCACTGGGGTAGAGTCATCACTTTAATTATGTTGGTATGATCTGATTCATTCATTCATTTTTCTATCCTTTGGAATTATCACTCAACTGAAACTGCTATCTCCTAGGTTATGAACGATCCCCAATTGCAAAGTAAAGGGCCTTTTCTCAAGACCCAGTTGCAATTGAACTGTCTATAGCTTTTGATCATGCAAACACACTCCTCCTCTTCATCATGGCCACACTCCAAGAACTTTCTCATTTGCCCACCTCTTTTATGCATCATTTTGTATTTTTTATTCCCCCATTAGATTGTAATCTTCTCAGGGGCAGAGATTATCTTTGTTTTTGGGGGGATTTGGAGTTAGAGGACCTTAGTTCAATTCTCAACTGTGTAAACTCAAGGAAATCACTTAACCTCTATGAGTTTCAGCTTCCTCATCTCCAAAATGAGGACACACTAGATGATCTCTCAGGTCTCTTCCAACTCTTGTTCCTTTGATGTTCCTCCAAAGACAGGAATCTCATTACCTTCTGCAGCAGAAAGTTCCATGTTGGAATATGTGACAATGATTAGAAAAATTTTCCTCATTTTGAGACAAACTTCTGTTTCCTTATAACCTTATAATAATATTCCTTATATACCAGTGCAGCAAGATGGAGCAATGGATAGAGCACTGGATATGGAGTCAAGAAGACTTGTCTTCCTGGGTTCAAATCTGGCCTCAGATACCTATAGCTATTGAGAGAAATGATAATTTCTCTCTTGTATTAATAGCTAATTATCAAATTAGAACCAAGGTTCTACCAACCCATCCAGAAATCAACCAGTGTGGGAAATTCTTTTCAAAGATTTGCCTCAGGCTGAGATCTAATCAGACAGCAAAAGAAATTCTAAGTTTAGGCTAATGGGTACATCACTGTTCATTGTGTTACTCAGACAGGTCTGGGAAAATGTGAATTCTCCCTTTTGTCAGACAGGTGATGTAAACATTGATAAGTCTCTTTGATTAAGATTTGGGTGATCGGTACCTCAAGACCCTTAATTTAACAGCCCATCTTCTCACTGTAATATTTATTCTCTCATTAATTGTTAGCCAATCAGAGTTGAATTGTCACTCTCAGGAACACCCACTCTTCCAAGGGCATGTGTGTGTTCATCCTTCGTTGCCAAAGAATACCATGCCATCAGAGAAATAATGACATGACTTGCGCTTGACTTTGTTTTGAGTGAGGGAAGGCTGTGCAGGTCATCAGCCTCACTTCTCCTCCAGAGTCATCTGAATCCAGTGACCAGATATTCATCAGGATGACTGGAGATAACCCAGGAGGAAGCAATTGGGGTGAAGTGACTTGCCCAAGGTCACCCAGCTAGTGAGGTGAGATTTGAACTCAGGTCCTCCTGACTCCTGCCTGCTGCACCACCTAGCTACCCCAAGGACATGTAAATTATGAGCCAATCACCATGAGGGGGCTTTGGTTTTCAAGAAATAGCCAAATGAGCATCCTCTTATTAATAAACATGCTGGTATTATTAATAAATGATTAAATTACCCAGAAACTACATCTCTTAAACTTTTCAAATATCATACTGTGTGACCTTGGCAAGTCACGTAACCCTATTTGCCTCAGTTTTCTCATCTATCAAATGAGCTGGAGAAGGAAATGCCAAACCACTCTAGTATCTCTGCCTAGAAAACCCCAAATGGGGTCATGAAGAGTCAGATATGACTGAAACTACAAAACCACAACAACAATACTTCCACCCACTATTCCTAACATCAGATGAGGCTTTCTGCTTTTATTAAAAGTTGTTCAGGTTTTTTTTCCTCTATTTTCTATCTTGTTTCCAGAGTGCTTAAAAATGGGAATGTAGGGGGAAGGAGCCAAGATGGCGGAGTAAAAAGACTCACGTATGCTAGCTCTGAATCCACAGCCCATAAATTTCCTGTAAGAAGAACTTCTCACAAATTCTGGATCACTGCAAGGTGCACAGAAACACAGTGGAAGAGATTTCCATTCCATTGAGCCCCGGAGAGCCATCCCCAGGGGTCCGTCACACCCCGGAAAGCGGAGCCCACTTCAGCGCTGCCCTGGCCGCGGCCCCAGAGGAGCAGATCTGAGCAGGCTTCAGGGACGGAACCTCCGGCGGCCAGGAAGGTCCCTCCACCCACAGACGCTCCAGGTCAGTGAGAGAGACTTCTGGGCTGGCCAAGAAGGGAGTGGGGTGTCTCTGTGACTCAGGCCCCCTTGGGAGGCAGCGACAGAGGGAGCGTCAGAGGCAGCCACAGAGGCAGCAGCAGCACGGCCCGGGACTCCCCGAGCAGGCAGGCAGAAGTTCAGGTCTCTGCATAAACCCCCTGAGGGAGCCGAACCTGAGAGGCGGCCCTGCCCCCACCCACTCCATCACTGAAGGTCTCTGCATACAGCCCCTGAGGGAACTGAGCCTGGGAGGCGGCCCTGCCCCCACCCACTCCATTACTGAAGGTCTCTCATAAAGCCCCTGAGGGAACTGAGCCTGGGAGGCGGCCCTGCCTACACCCCAGCACCAGAACTTAAGCTCACATTGAATAGCAGCCTCTCCTGCCACAGATAATCCTGAGACTGGGAAGCAGCATTTGAAACTCAGACCCCAAGCACTAGGTGGACAGATCTAGGCAGGGGTGGAGAGGAATCTCAGAAGTCAGGTAACTGGCTGAGAAAATGCCCAGAAAAAGGAAGCAGAATAAGACCATAGAGAGCTACTTTATTGGGGAAGAGATGTTCCTTCCACCCTTCATTTCTGATGATGAAGTACAATGCCTGCCATCGGAGAAAGATGTGGAGGTTGGGGCCTCTCTATTCCAGACATCCGAGGTGGAGGTCAGGTGGGCTCAGGCCATGGAAGAGCTCAGAAAGGATTTTGAAAATCAAGTTAGACAGGTGGAGGAAAAACTGGGAAGAGAAACGAGAGAGATGCAAGAAAAGCATGAAAAACAGGTCAATACCTTGGTAAAGGAGACCCAAAAAAATGATGAAGAAAATAACACCTTGAAAAATAGGCTCATTCAACTGGCAAAAGAGGTTCAAAAAGCCAATGAGAAGAAGAAGGCTTTCAAAAGCAAAACTAGCCAAATGGAAAAAGAGGTTCAAAAGCTCACTGAAGAAAATAGTTCTCTCAAGATTAGAATGGAACAGATAGAGGCTAATGACTTTCTGAGAAACCAAGAAATCATAAAACAAAACCAAAAGAATGAAAAATGGAAGAGAATGTGAAATATCTCATTGGAAAAACAACTGACCTGGAAAATAGATCCAGGAGAGACAATTTAAAAATCATGGGACTACCTGAAACTCATGATCAAAAAAAGAGCCTAGACATCATCTTCCATGAAATTATCAAGGAAAACTGCCCTGAGATTCTAGAACCAGAGGGCAAAATAAGTATTCAAGGAATCCATCGATCACTGCCTGAAAGAGATCCAAAAAGAGAAACTCCTAGGAACATTGTGGCCAAATTCCAGAATTCCCAGGTCAAGGAGAAAATATTGCAAGAAGCTAGAAAGAAACAATTCCAGTATTGTGGAAATAAAATCAGGACAACGCAAGATCTAGCAGCTTCTACATTAAGGGATCAAAGAGCGTGGAATAGGATATTCCAGAAGTCAAAGGAACTAGGACTCAAACCAAGAATCACCTACCCAGCAAAACTGAGTATAATACTTCAAGGGAAAAAATGGTCTTTCAATGAAATCAAGGACTTTCAAGCATTCTTGATGAAAAGACCAGAGCTGAAAAGAAAATTTGACTTTCAAACACAAGAATGAGAAGAAGCATAAAATAGTAAACAGCAAAGGGAAGTCATAAGGGACTTACCAAAGGTGAACTGATTACATTCCTACACAGAAAGACAATATGTGTAACTCTTAAAACGTTTCAGTATCTGGGTAATTGGTGGGACCACACACAGATGTACACACCACACACACACATACACACAAGCTTGCACACACAGAGACAGAGAGCACAGAGTGAATTGAATAGGATGGGACCATATCTTAAAAGAAATTAAGGTAAACGGTGAGAGAGAAATGTAGTGGGAGGAGAGAGGGTGAAATGGAATGGGGTTAATTGTATCTCATTCAAGAGGCAAGCAGGAAACTTTTTAGTGGAGGGAAAAAGAGAAGAGCTGAGAAAAAAAACATGAAGTTTACCCTCATCACATTCGACTAAAGGAAGGAGTAAAATGCACACTCATTTTGGTATGAAAACCTATCTTACAGTACAGAAAAATGGGGAAGAAGGAGATAAGCAGGGAGGGAGGGATGATGGAAGGGAGGGCAATGGAAGAAGGGAGTAATATGAGGTCAACACTCTTGGGGAGGGACAGGATCAAAAGACAGAATAAAAACAATGGGGGGCAGAATAGGATGGAGGGAAATACAGTTAGTCTTATACAACACGACTGTTATTGAAGTCATTTGCAAAACTACAAAGATGTGACCTATATTGAATTGCCTGCCTTCCAAAAGGGAATGGGTGGGCAGGGAGGGATGGGGAGAATTTGGAACTCAAAGTTTTAGGAACAACTGTTGAGTATTGTTCTTGCTACTAGGAAATAAGAAATACAGTTAATGGGGAATAGAAAGTCATCTGGCCCTACAGGACAAAAGAGAAGATGGGGACAAGAGAAGGGAGGGATGATAGAAGAGAGGGCAGATTGGTGATAGGGAAAATTAGAATGCTTTGTGTATTGGGATTTGGGGAGGGGATGAATGGGGAGAAAATTTGGAACCCAAAATTTTGTGAAAATGATTGTAAAAAGTTAAATAAATTAATTAATTTAAAAAAAAATGGGAATGTACCCAGTAGTCATTTCTGTTGCCCAGGCTTCTGGGGAAGCCCAGAAGAAGTATGATATCCCACAAAATGTAAACTGAGTCATCTGTACCCCAAGGATACAAGGGTTGCAAAGGTCCATAGAGACTGACAGGGTGTCATGGCCTTTCCTCAGAAAACCATAAAAAGAGATTTCTGGCTTTGGGGCCAATGCAGGAGTGGGCTGAAGCTGGGAGCTTCAATGTGGGCATTCACACCTCAGAAATCAGCAAACACCAGAAATCAGGGCTTGATTTATCGTTTTGTCAGTTTCTAGACTTAAGAAAGTAACGGAGAAAAATGCTATTAACAGATTAAATTTAAGTGTGTGTACATTTCAGGGGGAAGCTGATTGTAGAACATTTACCAGAATACCCCTGGACCACTAGAACTGAAAAGGATAGAACAGAGCCCACCAAATAGTAGAGTAATGTAAAAGAGAATATAATAATGTTAGCACCTCATACTTATAAAGTACTTTAGAATTTCCAAAAAGCTTTACATATAATATCTCATTTGAGGCTCATAACAACCCTATAAGTTAGTTATTAGTATTATCTCCACTTTTCCTGAGGAGGAAGCTGAAACTTTGAGAGAAGCCACACAGTGAGTATCTACTTGCTTCCAAGATTCCTCTTGTCTCTTCAAATTCATGTCTTCCTAACTTAAGTCCATTGCTTTGCCCACTATGCCATGCTGCCTCTCTGAGAACGTAAAATGAAAGTGAACACTGTGGAATTATAATGTGCAAGAAGCATGACCCAAAAGAATTGGAAATCAAAGGGATGTCCATCAATTAGGGAACAGCTGAACAAGTTGTGGTATATGATTATTGTGCTATAAGAAGTTTCAGAAAAACCTGGAAAAGACTTACATGAACTGATGCAAAGTGAAGTGAGCAGAAGAACCAGGAGAACATTGTACACAGTAGCAGCAATCTTGTATGATGTTCAGCTTTCAACGACTTAGCTATTCTCAATGATCCAAGACAATTCCAAAGTACTCATGATAGAAAATCAAATTGCTTACTGTCTTGGGGAGAGGGAAGAAAAGGGAGGGAGAAAATGTGGAACTCAAATTTTTTTAAATGAATATTAAAAATTGTCTTTACATATGATTGGGGGAAAATAAAATATTGCTTAAAAAAAGGAGCAACCATATCAATGGAAAAAATAAAGGAGAAAGAGGAGAAGAAAAAAAAAGAGAAGAAGAAGAATCCAGAAAGTAGTTGAGAAAATGCAATTATTCTTCTTCTTTAGAGGGGGGGCCTACAAGTACAGAATATTACATACACTATTAGACAGTATGTAGGTTGATTTTGTGAACTGGTATATTTTTTTCTTCCTTTTTTATTGTTGTTACAAAGGTGAACTCAGTAGAAAAGGGAGGAATATGTTTTACAATTAAAATGATTTTAAAACAAGAGATCAATAATTATTAAATGGCATTTTTAAAAACAGAAAATATCAGACCTGGAATGTACCTTACAGACAATTTAGCTCAACCAAATAATTTTATAAGTAAGGAAACTGAGGTTCAAAAAGGGGAAATGACTTGTCCACAATCCTACGTTGCATCAGTGATAGAGTTGGACTTGTCTTCTGTCTGTTAGGCAGGAAAGTATGCACCATGGAAAACAGGTTCTATTTAGAGTCAAAGAATCCAGACTTGCATCCCAGTTCTCCAACTTCCTAGCTATGTGACCTTGGGCAAGCCTTTCTGGATCTCAGTTGAGTCATCTATAAAATGAGTGGTTGGATGAAATGGCCTTGAAGTTCCTTGATGTTTTTATGAATTTAAAACAAGGAGGGGAAACAAAAGGCAGCCAAACCACAAGTGATTCCCTAGAAATGTCTTTGACATATCTCAGATAGAAATGGGGCAACCAAGATGGCAAGGAGCAAGGTTTAAGCCCAAGATGGGACAGTTACTAGGAACCCAGCAAGAAACAGTTTCTTAGTGTCCTAACCACTAGGTGGCAAGCTCTGCATGGTCAGAAGAAGGCAAGAGGAACGAACTAGAAGCTATCTTCTCCAGAAAAATCACTATCTTGGTAGTGATGAGCTGGCAGTCATGGAGGAAAGGAGGAGGGAGGGCATCCTTGCAGGGAGAAGAAAGATGGTGATTTGAGGATAACCCCTAGACCCAAAACGAGAATCTTGGTAGAGATCCCTAGCAATTATTTCTTGAGTTTTCTGTTGTCTGATTATGGAACCTCAGAAATCAAATAGATATTAGAGATGATCGAATCCGGTCACCTGCCTGATGTACAAAATCTCTTTCTGGCATAGCTGAGAGTTGATCGCCCATCCTCTGCTTGAGCACTTCCAAGGAAGCTCACCAGCAAAAGAAATCAGTCCGTTCTATTCCATTAGACTTATTCATTCATTCAACAGTCCATGCTCTCTCAAGTCAGAGCCTATGATCCCAAACATTTCTAGGAGGAAAATAAAGTACCTCTTAAGATCTCAAGCAATGCCACCCTTCCAGAAAACTTCCCAATTTCTCTTGAGGGAGTCATTATCCTTCCAGCCACACAGGTTCACAGTCACAAATTCATCCATTTCTTTCATCCCCTCCCTAATATCTATTCACTTAGCAAGTATAACCTATTCTTCTTCCTCAACATCCTTCAAAACTGAACTCTCTCCTTTCCACTACCCAAGGTCAGGACCTCATTGCTTCTTCCCTAGACTATTGCAATTGCCTCCAAATCTCCCTGCTTCCGGTCTCTCCCTTCCCCAGTCCATCCTCCTCCACACAGATGCCAAAATTGCTTTCCCTGTCATATACATCTGACCATGTTACTCCTCTGCTCAAAATTTTTCCATCTTTTGCATCTATTTTAAAATAAACACCCCCAACCTCAGTATTCCATCTTCAGTCTCTATGCCTTCATTCAGGCTACCTCTCATACCTGGAGCACACTCCCTCTTCATCTCCAGTTCTTAGAATCCTTATCTCCATCTCATGGGCCACCCCCTACATGGATAGGAATTTGATGGAATTATCTCTGTGTAGATACCGTTAAGTCTGAGACCACTCTCCCTAGGGACCACAGTAGTAAAAGGGAGAGCAGCTTCCCAGGTGTGTGACAGGGGAATGCGTGGATTTCCATTCTTCTACCTTTTATCTATTTGTTATTTCTTTTCTTTTGTCTTCCAAGTAAATACCCTTTTGTAGGAGTTAGTGTTAATTGGTCCCATGGAACTAAGGCTAAAAACTGACAGTGGGGGAGGGAAGAACACTCCAAAATAAGGGCTTAAGCCAAAAGTATCAGAGGAAAATATCTTCAATCCCTCAGGAGTTGAACCCTGAGGGGGAAGATGTGAGTCTCAAATATCTGTAACTATAAAAGATGTCTGGGGGGAAGAGAACACAGTGGTAAATGTGATGTACAAGCAAAAGATATTAATAAATTTTTATTTAGAGGAAATAAAAATTAATAGGAAAGCAGCATGGTACAGTAGAATGTAGACTCACTGGAGCACTGGATTTGGAATCCAAAGAGCCGATTTTGAATTCCCATTGTGTCACTTAAGATCTGTGACAAGTCTCAACATAAGTTTCTCCCTTCTTTGTAGAGATAGGAGACTATTGGGGGAGGGGGGGAACACTGCTTATATTGCCAAACTCTGTTAATGTGCCTGATAGTTTATTCCGAAGGTCTCATTTTCCTCTTTATTTCCTAAGGGATTGCTTGCTGGGTAGGGTAAGAGGAAAGAAAAACACTGGGAAATAGCGATGTAAAACCAAAATATAGTGATTGCTATTTTGATGTCCTTTCCCCATGACCTCACGTGTAGGTAAGCAAGAGTGCTTGATACTTAGGCATCGGGACCCAGAAAGACTCTTCTCTTCCAGCTTGGTCATCGCTGTGGGTTTCCACCCCATTCTTAGAATCTCTCCACTAAACTCAGCAAACACTAGACCCTGCCTATGACACTCACTTTTTTATGTCCTGGGTCAAAATCATTTTCCCTCAGCTTCCTTATCTTCAAAGCGGGGCTAATAAACCTTGCTCTGCTTATTACAGGACTGTTGGTGGGGACAAGATGAGGAAATGAGTGGGAAAGTTGATTGCAAAACTGGCAGCCCCAACAGGTGGAAGGTAGAGTTATTGTATCAGCTGCTTTTCCTCCCTTCCTCCCCCTAGGATTCTAAACACTCTATCAAAGCCAGCAACTTGGATGAGCAGACACCGCCCTGCCCCTGGGGCCCTGTCTGGGGTATTGAATTATCAGCATTCAGGAGGCCTGACAAATGGTATTAGCTACAGGTGGTGATGAAGTGGCTGCCTCCCCATCCCTGCTGGGGAGCTGAGAGTGTGGCAGAGAGCTGGAGAAGAGGCTTACCTTGTGTCACTTTCGGCAGAGTTATTACGAGAGCAACTAAACCAGCTAGTTGGGGGAGAAGAGTGCAGGGTCTGGAGTCAGAAAGACTCAGCTTCCTGAGCTCAAATCTGGCCTTTTAAAGGCACTTGAAAGCTGGGTGAGCCTGAGTGAATCACTTAACCCTATTTGCCTCAATTTCCTCACCTGTAAAATAAACTGGAGAAGGAAATGGCAAACCACTCCAGTATGTTTACCAAAACTCCAAACGGGATCACAAAGACTCAGACACGACACAACAACAAAAAGCAGCACTGCTTTTGTTTAATTAGAGCGAAATACAGTGTTTAAAGGGCTCTGTTCCAATGAAGTCCCTCCAATCAATCAGTAAAATTTTATTAAGCTTAACTTACCAATGTTAAGCTAATACAAGAATAACCTGTAAAAGCTCTGGGTTTATATGAACTGGATTGACTATCTGGGCTTTCTTAATAATTATTCTTCTTTTGGCTTATGCCCCTTCCAGGATTTCCCCTGGGAATATCAGGATTTTACTCCTACCTTCATGGAAAGGTAAATGCCTCTGAGTCCCATGCAAGCAATGCAGGCTGACAAAATATCAGATATAGGATAGGATTTATCCAGCCCAACAAAAATATAAAGACCAGAACCCAAGACCACAACAAGTCAAAACCACTCTCCTTTGTTCTCTGATATTCTCCTCCTATGGGATTGGTGTTAGCCCAATTGGACTCTGACTTATGGCAATATCCTGGTGTTGAGCCACCACTACCACCACCACCACCACCACTAAGGGAAAACATTCCAGTCCTTAACATCTCAAAACCTTACCCCTTACCAGTGAAAGGCAAGGTCTGGGATTGCTCTTCCACATCATGGTTCTTGTCTAGTCCAAGAATCCCTCCTCTGGATCCTGGAAGCTTGGTCCGGAAATGCTTCTACTTGACCAGAAATTCTTTTGTCTCTCTGCCATAGGCACTCCAATGCAGCCAGCTTACATTCCTAAAGGTTCCAGCTTGGCCCAGGGACTCCTCATTGCTTTAAATCAGCCACTGTTCTCTGTCATCTCTGGGGCCACATACTGCCTGGAGAAGCCATACAGATGTTGGGGTTTCTTCTCCACTGAACCAAATCCAAGTTCCTGTGGGTAGCACATCTCCTCACTCTGTCTTTCTTTGCAATGTTCCAGTGGTTACTTTCTAGGTCTTTCCATTTCAGCTCTGCTCTCCAACTTTCCTTTTATAGACCAAGCCCAAGGGCATGGTTCAGATGGATGACTAGACCTGCCTCAACCAGTGATCCATTAATGGGTCAAGAAGAGCATCTAGGAATTATTCACATTATTTCAAAGAGATGATGGTGATGATGGCAATGATGATGATGATGATGATGATGATGATGATGATGATGATGATATTTGTATAGTGCTTTAAGGCTTGCAAAATACTTGGTACAAATAATCTCATTTGATCCTCAAAATAACTCTACAAACAAGATGCTATTTTATAGGTGTTCTCATTTTTATTGCTTAATAATAACAATATTTACATAGTATCTACTATGCAACAGATATTGTACTAAGCATTTTTCAATGATCTGGGCTCCCACTGGCAAAGTTTAGTCTAGAGGAGTTCTCGTTAATAATATCTTTCTGGTCGATCACATCCTCACTCCAGGTTTCTACTGGGAACATCAGAATTTGACTCTTGGATTTCCACAAGAATAAGGAAAGAGGTCCTTCAAATCCTATACAAGCACTCAGGTTAACAAAATGTCTAATATAGAGTAGGCTTTATTTCACCCAACAGAAAATAAGTCCCTCAACAGGAACTCTCTATACTCTTTATACTGATGAAATAAGAGAAAATAATAAAGAAAGAAGGAAGGGAGGGAGGGAGGGAAGGAAAGAGAGAGAGAAAAAGAGAAAGAAAAAAAGAAAAATCATGTCATTTTTTTTACATGAAAATCTCAGCATCTGTTGTGTCCCAAATTCAGTCACCCCTGGGTCCAATATTCTCTTCCCTAACATTCCAAGAATTCTAACTTCTCTCTCATTCTCATAGTAGAAATATATTCCCTTGCCTACCTAATAAATAAACAAACTGCATAATTAAACAAAGAGATAAAATGGATATATGGATAAATAAATAAAGGAAGAAAGGAAGGAGAAAGAAAAAAATAGAGGGAAAAGAAAAAAGAAAAGGAAAAAATTCACTCAAAAAAGCTCATAATAACAATCCACCCAGGACAAAACAAGTGGATGATAAATGTTGATTTTCCAGGCTAGACCATGTAGTTGAATGCGCAGCATATTGAGTGCAAACATCAGCATATAAATCTTGGGCTGACATAGCAGATGAACAATGAGATCAGATCATTCCTCTCAGAGAGAAGAAATTTGACCACAATGTACCTTCAAGGGGGAGGAGACAATTTGGAGGAAATACAGAGGTAAAACTTCACCATCTTTAAAAAAATTTTTGCTTTCCCAGGGTGGTATCCTGTGGGCGAGTTCACTCCCATCCTCTCTAGCTTCATCTGAAAAACTTATTCACTACTTTCTTCCGAGCTAATTTGAGTAGCAGTGGATAAAATGCTGCATAGACTTGCAACAAGTCTTCCTAACACCTAAGACAAATCCATCTTAGGGCAATGTAGCCATGGGCAAGTCACTGCACCTTTGTCTACCTCGGTTTCCTCACCTTTATATTAGCACCTTTTTTGTAGGGTTGTTGTGAGGATCTAATGAGATCCCTTTAAAGTACTCAGCACAGCGCCTGGCACATAGTAGAAACTTTAAAAGTGCTTGTTTCCTTCCTTCCTAATGGTTGATGATGGTTTGGTAAATTCCCTTCCCACTGTGTCAAGGGTCTTCAGTAACTTCCCCCAAATAGAGTAATAGTGGGATTCCAGGGAGCCAGGAAGCCAGTGGGAGAGGGTACCATTGATGGAGCCCATCACATCACATTACTTAAGGGACTGCTGATTGCTGACCCCACCCCCAGTGACTTTCCCCCCATATTCAGGATGGTCACAGTCTAAATAATCCAACCCTCCATCTCCACCCAAAAAAATCTGCAGTGAAGCAAAAATTCATCATTCCTTCTTAACTATACAGAAAATGGATTAAGATTTCTTACAATATTTTATACTGTGAAATGATAATAATGACTAGTCATTATTCCTGAAGATTTGCAAAGCACTTTGCAGGTATTATTTTATTCTCACAACAAGTTTGGCAACTATCATTGCCATTTTACAGAAGAGGAAACTGAGCCTGAGAAAGGTTAAGCAATTTTTTCAGGGTCACGCAATCTGAGGCCAGTCTAGCTGCCTTAATGAAAACAACCCTGGATTTAAAATCAGAGTATTTGCGTTCAAATCCTAGCTCTGACACTCACTGTTTCACCTTTGTATCAGCTTCCTCATATGTAAAATGAGGTAGATGGGCTAACAGGTCTAAAACTTATCACCCTATGATTCCAAGTGCTCAGAGTGAGACAAGATGAGCTCAGCCCCCACCAGCATGGCTCCCATGCAGAGCTTCCTCCCACTTCCTACCAAGCCCTGAGGGTCAGCCCCAGCAGCTGATCACTCCCTCCCAACAGCAATGTCATGAATACTAATAATTCAGAGCCAGCCAGGGCCCTAGAGACAGGGCCTGCTCATAGAAGCTGCTGGCTTTGATGCCAGTGTGTCGTTTAGAATCCAGGAGGGAGGAATGAGGGGGGGAAACAATCAAGATAACAACCACACCCCGCACCCACCCAGGGGTTTACACTTTGTATTTCAAAACATTTTCCTGATTAGTTTCTTCTTTGGTCCCACACAACAACTCTATGACAGAAGCCAGGCAGTGACCATCAGACCAATTTCACAGGTGAAGAAACTGAGGGGAAGTGACTGCCAAAAGGAACACAAGTGAGTGGCAAAATCTGGGGACAGAGTCAAAGTTTCCGTATTATTAAGTCTGCATTGTACTGATTGAAAGCATGGGATTCTGCCTCAAATAAGAGGGAATGGCTCTACATGGATGGATGGATGGATGGATGGATGGATGGATGGATGGATGGATGGATGGATGGATGGATGGATGGATGGATAGATGGAAGGATAAGTAGGTATGTAGATAGAGAGATAGATAGATAGATAGATAGATAGATAGATAGATAGATAGATAGATAGATAGATGTGTTCATCCTTTGTTGCCAAAGAAGACCATGCCATCAGAGAAATAATGACATGACTTGCACTTGACTTTGAGTGAGGGAGGGCTGTGCAGGTCACCTGCCTCACTTCTCCTCCACAGCCATCTGAATCCAGTGATCAGATATTCATCAGGATGACTGGAGATGACCCAGGATGAGGCATTTGGGGTTAAGTGACTTGCCCAAGGTCACACAGCTAGTGAGTGTCAAGTGTCTGAGGTGAGATTTGAACTCAGGTCCTCCTGACTCCTGTACTGGTACTCTATCTGCTATATCATCTAGCTCTCCCAGATAGATAGATAGATGATGGATAGATAGATAGATAGATAGATAGATAGATAGATAGATAGATAGATAGATAGATAGATAGATGGAGGAATGCCTGGATGAGTAGGTAGATAGATAGATAGATAGATAGATAGATAGATAGATAGATAGATAGATAGATAGATAGATAGATAGATAGATAGATAGAATGACTTTCATATTAAGCAGAGTGCAGTGGACTGAGGCCTGAACTTGGAGTCAGAGAAATGTGGTTTAAAGGGCAAGACACAACTCTCCATTTCCACATCTGCAAATAAGGATGATGATAATACCTATAGAGCCTATCTTATAGGGTGAGGTTCAGATCTCTAAAGCACTTTGCACCTTTTAAAGGGCTGCCACAGCATCAGTTATTATTAGGTGCATTAGGCCTGGGAGCCCTGAGTTTCCTGGGGAAGGCTTCGTGTTTTTGGCCGCAAGCCTTCCCTGGGAGGTTATTGATTTGAGGGCTGTGGCCAGAAGAGGTCACTCATTAAGGGTCCCAATGAGCACTTATGACCCACCAGTCTCAGGGGGATGATGAAACATCAATCAGGAAGGCCATAGCCCAGCAGCCTTTAACTTAGCTGGCTATGTTTCTAGCTGTTTGGACTTACTATCCTCCTAGTCAGCAGTTCTTAAACGAGGATCCACGGACCCTCAAAGGGTCCTTGAAGAGATGTTAGGTTGTTTGGGAATTCTGATGAGGAAAAAAGTCACATCTTTATTTTCATTAACTTCTAACTGATATTTAGCATTTCCTTCAGTTAAGAATATAGGACCTTAAGAAAGGGTCTACAGGTTTCACCAGACAGGCAAAAAGATCCAGGACACAAAAAGGAACTCCTGGAGAGGCTGTTCCCAACTCCTGGCTTATCTTGGATCCTAGAAGCAGCTAAGTGATAAAGTAGATTCAGTGCTGGGCCTGGAGTTGGGAAAACCTGAGTTCAAATCTTGCCTCAGATACTTCCTAATTATTCTGGAATAATTTCTTCCTACTTCCTGGCAAGTCCCTTAACCTCTGCTTGCCTCAGTTTCCTTATTTCAGAAATGGGGATGAAAACTGCATGAACCTGACAGGATTGTTGTGAGGATTAAATGAGACATTTGTAAAGCCCTTGTCACAGTGACTGAAACTTAGTAGGTGCTCAATAAATTATTTATTCCTTTCTCCTCTCCCTATTCTTCCCTACCAAATTCCTGGTCCGGACTTTCCCTCTCAAATCCATGCTTGAAACCTTTTGATTCCTGAAAAACAATTTGGAACTATCCCCAAAAGACTAGAAAATTGCATGAACCAGCAATACCACTACTAGGTCTATATTCCAAAGAAATCAAAGTAAAGGGAAAGGACCTGTATGTACAAAAACATTTATAGCAGCTCTTTTTGTGGTAGCAAAGAAATTGAGGGGATAGCCAACCAATTGGAGAAGACTGAACAAGTTGTAGTATATGATTGTGCTGTAAGAAATAATGAGGAAGAAAAAAAAACCTGGAAAGACTAATATGAACTGATGCAAAGTGAAGAGAGAAGAACCAGGAGAATATTGTACACAGTCACAGCAATATTGTAACAATTATCAACTGTGAAAGATTTAGATACTCTGACTGATACAACAATACAAGACAATTACAAAGGACTCAAGATGAAAAATGCTAACCCTCTTTCAGAAAGAGAACTGATGAACTCTAAGTGCAAACAGAAGTATAATTTTTAAACTTTATTTTTCTTGAGGTTTGTTTGTTGTTTTTTTTTGAAACATGGCTAATATGGAAATGTTTCTCATGATCTCAAATGCATAATTTATATCAATGGGTGGGAAGGGAACAGGAAGGAAAAAGTGAATTTGGAATTCAAAAAGCATTTTTAGCATTCAAAATAAATAGTAAAAAAAAAAAAGTTTAAGAGAAACTTTATAGTTCCCTATGATTGAACCCATCTGACAACTACAGACAGCAGCTAGATAGTTATTCTAACAGAAATGACAATTTGATTCAGTCAATTTAACTGATCCCTAACGTCACTCCTCTACTGGAGGCCCAGGTAGAAAATAGCTCATGGGAAAAAGATGGGGAGGGGAATGGGCAGAGGTTGAGTGAATTTCCAGCATCATGTAAGTTAACAGTGGCAGATGGAAGCTAAACCAACTAACCTGATCGTGGGTTCCATTCTTGCAAAAGTATCCTGAAGGACCAAGGTGATTATGATACTATCCTCTTTCCTTAGTTGAACTCTGCCCATGTGGAGTAGAGTAGGGGACCCACTTAATCAATTGCATCCTCTCTATCCACTTTATGAAATTATAGGATGTCATTATGGGGGATAACAGAGGAAATGAGATGTCAGAGAGCCCCTTTCAGACACTGATTGGTTCATTTCCATATGAAAGGCTTAGAGAAAGTCTGAGGATTGCTCCAGGCTATTGACTAACTTACCCTGGGCCAGTAGCCTTGAGGAGAATTTAAAACTAGAGGATAGGCCCCACTCTGAAAGGTAAGAGGGAGTGAAAAAAGGGATAAGTAACTACTATGTGCCAGGCATTGTGTTAAGGGCTTTACAAATATTATCTCCTTTAATCCTTACAAGCACCCAGAGAAGTAGGTGTTATTATGTATTCCTGCTTTACAGTTGAGTAAACTGAGGCAGGCAGGGGTGAAGTGACTTGGCCAGAGTCACACAGCTAGTGTCTGAAGCTGAATTTGAACTCAGGTCTTCCTGATTCCACTGACCAAGTGTTTTATCCACTGGGCCACCTAGACTGGTACTGGTAGGGGCTCTTGAGCCATAGTTTCAGGAGTATGGACCCTGAACCTGGGATAGTCATCCACTCGTCAAGGCCCAACCTGTCTGTAACTGTGAATTGCTGGGTGCCCCCAGAGGGTGCTATAGGAAGGAGTATTATTTTCAGTCCTAGGCACTGTGTTTTAGGAAGAACATTGACAAACTCATGCACGTCAACAGAGACACAGCCAGAATGGTATGAGGACTTGAAAATGTGGATCTGTTGAAGACATTACTCATGGATATTAATTTTGACAGATATTAATTAGTACAGAGAACAATATTCATCAAGTATCTCAAGAGTAGTCATGTGGAGAAGGGCTCCCAGGGCAAGACTAGAAGTACATTCACACAGTGAAAAGAGCACTGTCTCTTCTGTCAGAGAACCTGGGTTCAAATCTTGCCTCCTTCAATGACTATGTTGTGACCTGAGGATGTCCCTTAATTTCCCATGGTCTCAATTTCCTGAACTAAAAACCAAAGAAAGTAGACAAGATGATTCAAGGTCCTTAAATCCGTGATCCTAAATTCCAGAGGAGCGTGTTTAGGCTCAATGAAAGGAATATTCAAACTTACTAAGAACTCATTTAATTTTACTAAAAATAAACTTCCTAATAATTCAAGCCAGCCCCAAATGTCCCAATTCTGGGCATTTTCACTTGCAGACTTCTCGCCTTTGTCATCTCTTCCTCCTGGCTTCTTTTGGCACCCTTCAAGTCACAGTTAAAATCCTACCTTCTACAAGAACTCTTTCTCTATTCTCCTTACTACTAGCACCTTCCCTCTACTGATTATCTCCCATTTATCCTGTTTGCATCTTCTTTGTAATAGTTTTTTGGATGTCACGTCCCTACTTAGACCATGATCCCTTGGGAACAGGGATGGTCTTTTACCTTTCTTTATATACTCAATGCTTAGCAGAGTGCTTGGTACCCAGTAGGTATTTAATAAATGTTTGTTGCTTGACTGATGGATGAAGTACAAGCTGCCTAGACAGGTAGTGGGTACCCTCCCATCACCTGAAGTTGTCAAGCAGAGCCTAGACAACCATTTGTCATAGACAACAAGGAAGGGATCCCTGCCCCAATACAGGTAGGTTTTGGCTAAATCTTGCCTTCTGAGGTCCCTTCCAATTCTTACTAGCTGTGTGACCTTAGACAAGTCATTTCACCCTGCTTGCCTCAGTTTCTTCATTTGTAAAATGACCTGAAGAAGGAAATGGCAAAAACACTCCAGTATTTCTGCCAAGAAAACCCCAGATGCAATCATGAAGAATTAAACGACAATAGTTTAAGAGAAAGAGAAAGGCACCTGAAAAACAGTATGAGCTCGTGCAGCAGTTCTGAAAGTGTGACCCATAGTGTTGACAGGACTCTTTTAAGGAAGTCTGTGAGGCCAAAAATATTTTTTAAAAAAGAAAATGCCCAGAGTCAGGAGATGGAGTGTCTTACAGCAAAGCGTCCAGGATCAATGGATGATGGAGTACACTGTCGGACCTCTCCCTCAAATCTATCCTTCCCTACCATGCCTTACATGCATCCATTTACCCAGGTATATCCCCAAATTGAATGGTTCCCTTTTGTCTTTGTATTCCCATCACCTACCGTGATGCCTGATGCATATTAGATGTTTAAGTGTTTGTTGAATATTTAGGAAGGTGAACTAGATGTTCTGTAAACTTTACAAAACTGCATTGAGTAGGGTAGTTCAAGTGAGTTCAGAACCTTCCTGAGACACTTACTAGCTATGAGACCCTAGACAAGTCACCTAACCTCGCATCCTCAGCTACCTCATCCGTAAAATGGGTATAGCAATAGTACCAACCTCTCAGGGTTACTGGGAGAGTCAAATGCGATAATATTTGCAAAAATGCTTTGCAAACCTTAAAGTACTATATAAATATTAGTGATATTAATTCACTCTGAGGTGTTAGTGACTCACAAAGGCTTAATGTGTTACCCCTCCCAGGGGAATGTGAAAAAGAGAATTAGAGAGAGCTGATCTTTTCTCTTTGGCTGGTGGACTAAGACTATGCCTTAGCAAAAGGGATAACTCTCTAAGTTGTAACTGGGAAGTGGGGTTCAAGGAGAGGAGAGAGAAAAAAGAGGGGAAAGAGGGAGGAAGGAGGGGATTTGGACCCAGCATTAATGAGAGATGATGAAGAAGTCTGAGGACTGAGTATGTTTCAAACAGAAAAGTCTGATCCCAGAGGGAAGGGCAGCTAAGATTTGAACCTATTCCTCAACCGCCCACTAATGAAGTAGTCTAAAATAAGAGTATGCCCAGGAGATATTGAAGAGGAAGTGCTTGGAGTTTTGTTCTGCTCTGTCTTTAAAGTAAATATCCCTTTGTAAAAACCAATTAATGTTAACCAGTAAATTGGAACTAGGATACTAGTCTCCAGCCCATAATAAGAAGGACAAGATTACTAGTGGGGGCTCAAACTGATATCAGTAGAAAAAAGAGATTCCTCTCGATTCTGGGGTATCCTAGAACCCCCAGAGACATGGAGTATGTCTGGGCTTTCTAGTTACAGATAGAAATGTTTATTTTATTTCATTTTTATTAAGTTCAGAGTTCTTCTTTAAATTTTTTAATACTATACCTTCCTTACAACTTCCAGGCATCTTTCCATTGCCCTTTGGCTCCCCTACAATTTTAGAAAATAATAAAAAGTGTGATGGGCCAGTCACTGAAGGCAGTCTCTTAGGTTTCAGTTCTCTGTGGTTGTGAGAAGAAACCCCACTGTTTACAGTTTAGTGTATAAGGCAGTAAAAGCCTTTATTTCATTCATTATTATAAGCTAACACAGAAAGAAATTTTGTTTGGCACATAGAGAAAGGAAGTCCCTCTAGGGTTAGCAGGTTTCTAAATATGAGACATTTTCCCACAGGTACTTATATGCAAAAAACAAAAAAAAAAAACAGTCATGCTAGGTTCCTAACCAATCTAATATTAGCCTTGAAGGACTTTTGTTTGTTGGGGGAATGGGGGAGGAGGGGACAGAGACTTTCTAATTTGCTGTTCTGTTATTGGGCTTCTGGGCTCTGAGACTGGTAGACCTCTTGCTCAAGATCTGGGATCAAAGAAAGAAAAACAGGGATGTGGCTGTCTGTGTAAAATGAAGCCTTATTCTAAAATGTCACTACTTGTGAAAAATGGGAAAATAGAGGGCTGTCCCATGTCTCTCATTCTCTCCGTCTCTGTGTCTCTGTCTCTCTCTGTCTCTGTCTCTCTCTCCCTCCCTCCCCCGATATTATTCCGATTCATCTCTCTGACCTGTCTTCAACTTTCTATCCCATGTCTCTTTCCCCTGTCCTGTCTCTGCCCTCTCCATGCCTCATCTCTCTGCCAGTTGCTCTCTCTGCCACCATGGTGTTCCACCCTTCACGGGCGGCTAGCATTGCCAGGAGACGAGCGATGCTGGAAAGATGAGCTTTTGTGTCAGAGAGCAACTTGAAATCATTAAAAAAAACACTGCCTGAGTCCCCTGCCCTAGCCAAGAAACCAAACTGCCTCCATCAAATAGGTGCTTATTATAGTCTTGTCGATTGGATTGAACTGAATTGAAAAAGGGAGAGCAGGCTGATTGATGGAGCGGGACCCTGGAGGAAAGGAGTAGATAAATCCAGGGGCACAGGTGCTAATACTAACAATCCCTCACATAATAAGAGCTGCAGAAGCACTTCACAGATGCTGTTTCATTCCATCCTCACAGCAATCCTGCGATTGTATTCACCCTGATTAGCAAGATGAGTAAACTGAGGCTTAAATAATTTGTGACTTGCCAAGGTCATACAATGACTTAGAAGCAGAGCTGGCCTATTTCCTAATTCCTACCTAAGCCAGGGACCTTTCTGCAGCACCAAACTGCCTCCAGAGATGAAGCTACTCCCCTTCTTGAGGCTTCGTTTTTGTTCAGCCTTTTTCAGTCATGCCCAACTCTTCCTGAACCCATTTGGGATTTTCTTAGCAAAGATGCTTGAGTGGTTTGCCATTTCCTTCTCTAGCTCATTTTACAGTTGTGGAAACTGAGGCAAACAAGGTTAAGTGACTTGCCCAAGGTCACACAGCTAGTAAGTGTCTGAGGCCAGATCTGAATTCAGGTTTTCCTGATACCTAACCTGGTGCTCTATGCATTTCTTAAGACTATTTACGGTTTAACAGCCCTTCTTCCTCTTCTCAGTCAGCTAACTTCATTCACCCCATGTTGTTTCCATTCGAGGCCCCAGGCAGGAGACCAAGACACACAACAGGGTCCAACAGGAGTTCTTTGAGGTTTCAGGGGAAGCCACTAGCCCAGTGATTGCATGTCTTTGGCTCCCAGCAGCACTAGGAGGAGGGGAGTGGGGGCAGGAAAGGGGAAGAGAGGGAAAGAAAAAATGACAGGGAAAGATGAGGCAGAGAAAGGTGGGAGCAAAGAGACAGGCCAGAAAAGGGGAGGGGTAGAGGACACTATAGGCAAAGAGAGATGAGGTGAGTTGACAGGAGGGCCCAGGAGATCAGAGCTGGGAGGAACCTTAGAGCACAAAGCACTGAAGCTGCAATGGGCCTTTGAACTCAGATGGTCAGAGCTGGAAAGGACCGTAGGACACAGAATGTCAGAGCTGAGGGGGCTCTTAGAATACAGTGTCAGAGCAGGGAGGGCCCTTAGAACACAGAATGTCAGAGCCTTACGACAAAAACAAGGAAGAGTCCACACCAATTATCTAATAAGATCACAGATTTAGAGCTTAAAAGAACCTGAGAGGTCACTTGGTTCACTCCCCTCACTTTTCAGGTAAGTGACTAAGACCCAGAGAGGTTGCCTAGCTAGTGTCTGGAGGCAGAATTTAAACCCATATTTTCCTCAATTCCAGAACTCTCTCTCTATGCCACACTGCTTCTGTCCAGTCTCATTTTCTGCACAAGAGCATAATGACCCAGGAAAAGGAAACGACTTACTCAGGGTCACAGGGTCACAGAACACATTAGTGGAAGTATACAGAGCCATGCCTCTGGTATCCAGACTCCTAGAAAAGGGTTCTTGGTGGCTAGGGGCCCTGGAAGCCTGACTTCGCTAAAGATCTCCAGAGAGAAAGATGGCAAATTGCCTGCACCCAGCTCCACTTGCCTTCCCCCTCCAAACACAGAATATTAAAAGGAAATAAGAAGGGGCCGGTGTTTCCCAGGTCTATTTGGTGAGATGAAGAACCACGAGGAACAATGCTTTATTTCGAGCTTGCCGGTGAGACCAGTTAGACTTCACTGGGCCAGCGATGAGGCAGGAGAGAGCGAGGATTCTGCCCAGGGAAGGCCATGCTCTCCAGCAGGTGAGGGCTCTGGGGAGGAACCTTTTCCATCACTGAGGACCCCTTCCATTCACCCTGGGAGATGAACCTCAGAAACACCAAGTGATGCAAAGCAGAGACAGACAGAGGTCAGAAGTGTAACACAGAAAGGGAAAGATTCAGGGAGATGCTGTATCACAGTCAAAAAAGAAAAAAACCGGAGAAGCCGGGCAAGGAGCTCGCCTGGATACCTACAGGAAACTGACAGTCCCGGGAAGGAAGCCGAGAGGCAAGAGACATGAGACAAGCCCAGCAAAGAGAGGACGGAAACAAATGAATTCCCAGAGGACAGAGCCTCAAAGAGAAGCAGCCAAGGCTCATCTGGACCCCTCCCAACAGCCTGCCCCGCCGCCTCCATCCCCAAGCAAAATGCCCCCAAACGTTGGCCCAATGAGACACAAGGCTCCCGCATTACCTCACTCAACGACGCCGCTATTGGCTGGTCAAGATGTCCAGGCTGGCTTCGGTTTTTAGCAGCGATCTTCCTGCCTGGAGGGCAACCTCAAGGAAGGTTTCTCTAGACCCACCTGGGGCGTCCCTCCCTCCACGCTACTGCCCCCGAGGGCGCTGCCTCTCCTAGTTCTTGGGTCGGGGGCTGCGGCTCATTAAGCCCTGCATTAATCTCCAAGGCTCCCTGCATCCAGGACACGCTAGTCTCCTCTCTGGTAGAGTCGCTTCTCCATCCCTAGTCACCGGTCCCCTCATTCCTCACTCCTATGGTCCTACACATTCACACCGTTCCATAATCCCTCCTCTATTTCTCTAACTCCCTCCCTTTCCCCCAGCACACATATATGTCCATTTCCCCTCCTCTCCAACCATATATGCATGAACCTTATGAGGACTCCTCCTTCCCTCCGGACCCCAGCAGTCACTGGCTCTTCCTGCTTTTAGGCCTACCTAGAAGTGCCTTAGGAGGACAGTTTTCAGGCTAGGTGGGCATTTCCTGCCACTTCCTTCTTTTGTCCTATCTCTATGCACTCACGGACTCTGCCAGTCCCCAGCTGCTCAGGTTTGGAGGGCTTCGGAGCCACAGCAGGGGCCTTCCCTTCAAGACAAGGTTTCCCCCAATCATCTGTGACAGGGCCAGACAGAGACAAAGAGGCACCGCTGCCTTCCCCAGCATCACTACAGCCTGGACCTCCGGGTCCTAGTTCCCTGAGGAGTCTCTCTAGAATTCCTGGTTCCATCTGCTTCTCTTAGAGATACAAAGTGAGCACTGAAGTTCACTCTCATTGTCTATGCAGGTCCTAGTCCGTATTCACCCTTATCTGCTGGCTTATAAAGCTGCCACCTAGCTCTTTCCACAGGTCATTCAGTTAGCAGATGGGACACATCACCCTTTATTCACTTTTCTGAAACTTAACCTACCCACCTTCAAGTGAGTGAACACAATAGGCTCAATAGCCATTTCTTTAAATTGATCAGTCACAGGAGCTCGACTCCTAGAAGGTCATTTTACATATCAGGAAACTGAGGCCCAGAGAAAGCAAATGACTTGATCAAAGTACTAAGTAGCAGAGTTGGAATTTCAACCCAGAACCTCAAACTATCAAAGCTGGTGTAGCTAGGTGATGCAACAGACAGAAAACCTGGCTTAGAATCAGGAAAACCTGAGATGATCTCAGACACTTACTAGCTGTATGACTGTGGGCAAGTCACTTAACAGTTATCTGCCTTAGTTTCCTCATCTATAACAGTACCTACCTCCTGGGGTTGTGGTAAGTACCAAATGTGATAATGATTTAGGTGCTATATAAATACGAATTGTTATTATTCCAAAGTACCACAGTGTCTCTCTCTATCATAATACAAAATAACTGAGATTTATATGGTGCATTTAAGGTTCGAAAAATGTTTTGCATATACTTTTTTCCACTTAATCCCAACAATAACCTTGTAAGGCAGGTACCACAAGTATTATTGACCCATTTTTCAAATGATGAAATTAGAGAGCAGAGAAACTGAGTGTCACCCAGCTAGGAATCTTCCCCCGGTAGCTTCTGTCTCTCTTCTACACTCTCCCACCACCCATTAACCATATTGACCATGTAGAAAAAAACACTGGACTCAGTCTCCTCCTCTGTATGGAGCACCTGGGGTGCTCTGAAAAGTGACCCCAGATTCAAGAAATTCTTTGGACTTGCAGACCATGACTTACAGAACCTCACAAATTTATTTACTTTTTTCTGGACACCCAGAGGACACAATTAGTCTTTAGCAAAAACATTTCCTGAAATAGCCTAGCAAGAAAAGTAGCAATTGAACATTCCTCCCCCATAAACCTGGGGCATACTCTGTCATCAATATGCACACCACCAGTAGGAACACACAAGTAAAGGAGTAGATCAAGTCTCTGATGCTGCAGGACTCAAGATACTGAGCGGTGCCATCAGCTTCTGGAGAGGGTCTCTACCATTCCTCATGGATTTTGCTTTTCTGTAGTCCCACTTACAAATTTATTTTTCCTACTACCATGTATAGTATCTCTCCCTTGAGGTGCAACCTCTTCTTTATAAAAGGAGAAATTGTCTCTTCCACCTTAGAGTCATACCTTTAAATGAGTAAAGGCAAGTTGTCATGCTCCTTTGTCCTTGGCCTGGGGAGAAAATCCTCAGCTTGGGCTTTCTCTCTCCTAAGAGAGAAATGTCTGTTAGCTCCTAGAGTCTCAGTCCCAGGGGTTAAGTTCTTTGAGAACATATACCACAAAGCTCCATGTCTTTAGGCTGTCTTTTATAATTGATCAAAGTCATTGTCCTAAGTCTCTTATCTGACTTAGGGTTAGAGAGTTCAAACAATTCCTGATTATCAACCTGTATTCCCCTTCAAACCATTTTAGGCAGCTACAGTTCAACCAATCACAAAGACTGTGTGGCTTCCCTAGGTCCCCTCCCCAAATAATCTGGACTTCCTCTATAAATTAAAAGGGAAGGGGAAGAGACAAGAGCAAAACAAAGCTAAGTGGAGTCAACACCATCCTATAGATCTTCATCTCAAATTCCTAGTTCTACAAGTTATGGTATGTGGCTAAGATGGTATGTTGTGCTGTGTACAAAATGATGAAGGGGATGGATTCAGAAAACCCTGAATAGACCTGTATGAACTGATGAAAAGTGAAGTAAGAAGAACCAAGAGATCATTGTACAATGTTGCATAGTAACAGCAATATTGTAACAGTGACCAATTGCAAATGACTTAGCTTCTCTGATGAAAACAGCAATCCAAGAAAATTTCAAAGGATTCATAATGAAAAATGCTATTTGCCTCCAGAGGGAGAACTGATGGACTCTAAGTGCATATCGAAATTTTTTTTAATTTTCTTCGTTTTTCTTTCTTTTTTAACAATATGGCTAATGGAAATTTTTTTTTGCATGATTTCACGTGTATAATTGCTATCATATTACTTGCCTTCTCAAGGGGTAGGGAAGGGGTGGAAGGGAAGGAGAGAATTTGGAACTCAAATTTAAAAAAAAGAATGTTAAAGACAAATAACAATTTTTTTAAATTTACATTTCTAGTTCCAAATGCCTGCCTTCCGCATGCACATATGGCCTCCCAGACTTTGAGCCACGCCCCCCCCCCACATACACATAAAAGAAGCACAATATTTGTTGTACCTCCCTTCCAGCACTGGCTGGAGGACACTGTGATGCAAATGACATATATTTTATAAATGGTGACTATTGATACTTTGCCACAAAAGACCTAAGGAGAAGAAGCATGAGCTAAGAGTTAATGGGTAGGGTCTGGGTCAAAGTCAAAATCTTGGGGTGTAACACAGACCAGAAAGGGTGTTCTGGGCAATCAGGGGCAGTGGGAAGGTACTGTACATCTCAGGAGAGTGCTGTGATAGGAGTAGGATGGGAAGAAGTCACAGAATCCATATTTCTCACGATCATGATTTTTATTCATTAGAGAGGTCAACTCCAAGTGGACAGAGTTCTGGACAGAAAAACTGTCCAGAACTCAATTCCTGCCTCTGATATTTACTAGCTGTGTGACCATGATCAAGCTACTCACTGTTTCTGAACTCATCTGTAAATTGGGTCCAATAACACTTGCCATTCTATCTCACAGGATTGTTGTGAGACTCATGTGAAATAATATATGTAAACGGCTTTGTAAATTTCAGTTATTATTTCTGACAAGAAACTTCACCATGGGTCTTCATCATGCTCATAGATTACTCTATCAATCAGCAAGCATCTATTAAATTCCTACTATGTGCTAGGCACTGTGTATTCACTGAGGATATGAATATGAATGTAAGACAGTCCCTGCCCTCAAGTTCATATTCTATCAGAGGAGAAAACATGTCCACATGTGTAAGTACATACAAAGTAAATAGAGAGATGGGACCTGTGATGTCTATGGTCTGAATGAGAAAATCCTCTCGATAAGTGTGGGTTGGCACTTTCTCTGCCATAGTCTTGGAGAGAGAAGTTAAATGACTTTCCCAGGATTACACAGCCAGAGAACAGACTTGAACCCTGGTCTTCCTGACTCCAAAGTTGGTTCCTAATTGACTTGCTCACACTACCTCACACACAATAAATACAAAATGACTGGGGGTAGGGATGGAACTGAGAGACCTGGGGAGTCATTCCCCACAGCAATGGCCTTTCACCTCCCTCATCCCTCATCCTTTCCTCTCTGATATTAGTGGAGCATACCAGCTACCCACTGGTGGTTATTCATTTCTGACACAGCTCTAAAATGCTAAACTCAGAGGCGGGCAGGCTAAAAGTTCAAATTCCACCTTCCACATTTAATAGCTGTCTAATCCTAGGGAAATGATTTAAATTCTCTTAGCCTCAGTTTCCCCATTTGAAAACAGGTATAATAATATCTCCCAGGGTTGCTGTGAGAGGATCAAATTATATATGTATTTTATAAACCTTAAAAAGTGCTTATGTAAATGCTAGCTGTTACGATTACTAGTCATATTTCTCTGATATCTTTTATATCCCTGTTGTACAATTCTTTGTTGATAATAGGTTATAGCTTTTTCACACTCACTGCACATCTCCCTATTGTCTGTTGGTTGACCTATAACTGTAATTTTTTCAGCATTACCGGAATGATGTTGGCATTTTAAAAGATGGGCTTTTGTTTGGGGAGAAACTTTGGGTCATTAAAAACACTGAGCAAATTCCCAAATGCAATTGAAATGCTCTCTCCTCCTCCTGCTGCTCCTTTTCTTCTTCCCCTTTTCCCTTCTCTTCCTCTTCCCCCTTTCCTTCTCCTCTTTCTATTTCTCTTGATTCTCCTATTCCTCTTTCTCCTTCTCCTCTTGAATTCTTGGCCATCTCACTGTCTACGTGCAATGTATATTCCAGACATATGTACTGATAGACTGACACTGTGTGCTGTGCAGTCTTCCTTTCTTTGGCTTTATAAATCTAACACTGAACATGTGAATGATGTGTCTGGAAAATTCGTATTTAGAATTTTTCCATGCCAGTGCTCCATGAATATTTTTTCCATTTGCATAGGATAACCTATTCTTGCTCCCACTGGGAACATTTTTCTAATTGGTTTCTCAAAAAGGGTGTCTAATTTTCATTTCTTTTTTTATACCTTCTGGCACTCCAATTAACCCATTGGATCTTTTTACTCCATTCTCTCAACCTTTGCCTTTTCACTACACTTTCATTCATTGGTTTGATTGTTTTGTTTTGTTAGGATCTCTCACATTCTGGTCTTGCACATCAATTGTATTTTCAATGTCCTCAAATTTTTACTCAACTCTTATTTTTTCTGCTATGTGCTGCTTCCATGGATGCTTTTTACTGTAGATTGCTTTTCATTTTTCCCAACTGCTATTTTATCTCTTCCTCTAAGTTGTTTTTTCTTTTGCTGAACTTGTTTTATTTCAATTCCTTTAATATGCTTATAATCTAATTTATTTCTTTCCCATTTGGTGCTTTTTTGCATCTCATGATGCTATTTCATGTATTTCTGCAAAAGTTTTATTCTCTGGATCAAAGAAGTCATGTGACTTTTTAGCAATTGTGTCTGAATTACTATTTGATTTGGTCATGATCATTTTTGCTTATTATCATTCTGATTTTGAGTTCTTGAACTCACTCTGGGATCTGAGGACCTGTTTTTGATGATGTTGATGCACCTATGGCCATCTACCTTTGAGTCAGTACATTCGCTCTTTTGTCATTTCTTTTCATTCCCTCTTTCTTGTTTCTTCTCCAATCTCAGGGCAAAGAGATTGCTGAGAGCTGCTGATGGTCTCTACTATATGTAGTAGCCTCTGGACTTCAGCAAATTTCACTCCCTCTGTCATATTTTGTCTCTCTACTACTACTTAATTGACCATACATGTCAGTGTTGGGGTTGAGAGGTTTGACAAGGGAGTCTTAGACTAGAGTTGGACCTACAAGGACCTTGGGACAAAGGGTATAGATGATGGGTGATAGTTGCCACCTTCAGACCAGACAAAAAGCTGTGACTAAAACCAAAAGTAAGAGTAGTTTCCTGATTGGGGTGGAAACTGTAACTCCAGGCACTACAAGACTGAGAAGTGAAACTTGTGATCTCTGACGTAATGAGTGCAGCTAGCGCTCAGATTTCTGCCCTCTGTGATGGAGTGGAGATGGAAGTAGTAGGTGGGACAGGGCATGATTTTAAAGCTGGAGTTCTATCTGTCAGGCTAGAACATAGATCATAAACACAGAGCTGGAAGAGACTTGAGAGGTCATCTAGTCCAGTGGTCCTCAAACTTCTTGGTCTCAGGACCCCTTTGTACTCTTGAAAATTACTAAAGACCTCAAAGAGCTTTCATTTATATGGGCTATATCTAGAGCTGTGCTGGAACCAGCTCTAAATAATCAATTGTTCAACTTTCCATGTGAGCATTTAAACCTCAGAAATCGTCAATCACTACAAATTTGGTCACGAATATTTTCTGCTCATTATGGTTCTTAGTCGAGGTTCCAGCACTCTCACTCTGGAAGTTGAAGATCTGTTTTTGAGATTTCTACTGCTCCTGTGGACATCTGCCTTTGCATCATTACACCCTCTCCTTTTTGTTCCTTACTCAATTCTCAAAGCAAAAAATAAATAAATAAATAAATAAGCCAGGGTTTGATTTGTTTTGTTGAATGCCTAGACTTAAGAAAATGATGGAGAAAATTAGTAATAATGCCAATTAAACTTAAAATGTGTTGTAGGCACATTTTTTCCCCCTGGAGAGCCCTAATTATCAAACACTTACTGGCATACCTTCAGTTATGTGTATCAATATTTATTTAATTAGAAATTAAACTGTCTTCATATTATTATAAAAATGGTTTTAACCTCAAGGATTCCTTGAAAGGGTCTTAGGGAGGATTTCCAGTTCGGGGATTCAAGATGGCAGAGGGATTGTTAATTGCTATCCCCCACCCCTTGTTGATTTTAAAGAGCCCAAAAACTATTTCCCCAGGAAAAATGCTGGAACAGTGGGAGCAGCAGAAAGGGTAAACGGTCTGTTAGCCCATGAAGCTAGGAAAATATCTCAGGAGGGTCCCTCTTGATGTGGCTGAAGGGAACCAGTGCAGGACTGGAGTTGTCCCAGACAGCCTCACCTCAGCTAACCAGGAGAAGATCCTGAGCCCCAGGGGGGTAAAGGCTGCAACCTCCAACACCAGGACCCCAGAAGTGCCTCAGCACTCCAGGGGAATCAGGAAAACACTAGCGCAGACAGGTCACTAACCACTGAGCTTACCTATGCTCTAGCTCAGCAGAGGAGACCTCCTGTGGCCAGAACACCCCTCCCCCACACTTAATGCAGCTACTTCCAGGGTAACTAGAGAAACTCAAAAAGACTTCACCTGGCCTCTGCTCTCCAACACTAGCCAGCTCAGCACCAGATAAGCTGCAGCATTTTAGCTTCCAGCTGAAAGAACCAGAGGCCACAACACACAAAGCCTCAAGTTTTAGGCAAAAGAACTATGGGATAGAGCCACCTGTGCCCCAGACATAGAGATTTACTTTAAAAGCCATGAAAAGGATAATTATCATGAGTAAGAAGCAAAGCAGAAAAGACCATAGAATCTTTCTACGGGGCAAGGACTAAAACAGGAGTACCAAAGAGGTCAACATTGAGACTGTACTCCCATCTGAAACTTCAGAAGGGAATATGAACTGGTCTGAAGCACAAACAGCATTCCTGGAAGAGCTCTGGAAGGATTTTAAAAGCCAAATTAGAGAAATAGAAGAAAAACTGACCAAAGATTTTAAAAATATGAAAGGGTCTTGGGGATCAGTCACATAGGTAATAAGTATCAGAGGCATAATTTCAAACCAGATCCAGATAAAGTGGCTGGAAAATAGGCATGGGCCTGGATTCTAATTCCACCTTGGCTCCATTTATGATACATATTGACTATGTGACTCTGGACACATCATACAACCACTCTTTCTCAGGCAACTCTAATAATAAAAGATCAGGTCCTGATGTGCCTCAGTAGAGAGAATTTTCTAAGCTATGCATTTCCCATATCAATGGAATCACAGGTTTGGTCTAAAATAAGTGGAGGGGGAATCCAATAGGTTGTGACTTGAACCTGCATCTCTCCTCTGCCTCTTCCTCAAGTGTTCTTTCTACTACACAGTTACCATCACTCCTCCATGATCATGTTTCTAGACTTCTCAAAGGGTTTTCCCTTATTCTTCTCACTGTGAATCCTCCAAATGACCCTGCAAGGTAGGCAGGACACGTTTTGTGACCTCCATTTTATTAGAAAAATGAGAGCCAGAGAATTGCCCATGATCATGCCACAGGATATCAGAAGGCTTCTTGACTCCTCTGACTCAATATCCCTCCCTTTTCTATACCCCAGTGACCCTACATGTAGCTCAGGTCTCTTGCTCTGATTCTTCAACTGAGATATAACTCTTTCTCCCTTTAGAATGGCAATTAGAAGTTGGCAAAGACAGAGAGAGCTGGGTGGGTGGGGGACTTCTAATCATATGTCATTATCCATTTGATAAACAAGAGTAATTGTTGAACAATTAGATTCCCATCTCTTCCAGTTTCTTAATTGGAAGAGGATGAATGATTATCTCAAGTTCATAGCTGTGCTTTCTGGATTCTGGGTGTTTCATGTGGGTTTTTTATATTGATCTAAGGAAAAGTAGAGCCTTTCCTGACATTCCAGCCCAAGAGCTCAATTAAACAATTCAAAAAACACAAACAACAGTAATAACTCAGTGAAAAAGTAAGAATAAAATTCAACAAACAGCATTTTATCTTCTGACTCTAAGGCTTCTTCTAACGCCCAGTTCTTAAATCCCTGCTTTCCTCCAAAGTACTTGTTAGGTGCCACCTTCTGCATGAGGTCTTTCCTCATCTCCTCAGTGAGTACATTTGCTTCCTCTTGAAATTATATATTACTTTGTATCTACTTTATCCATCAATCTGTCTGTGTTCTTGTCAGATTATCTATCTGGTCTTTCTGTCTTTCTGCCTTTCTATTTGTCTGTCTATTTTATTTGTCTGTTTGTCTATCTTTCTATTTGTCTATCTGCCTGTCTATTTTATTTGTCTGTCTTTGTCTATTTGTCTGTTTATCTATTTGTGTGGCTGTCTGTCTTTCCATCTATCTAGTCTGTCTTTCTGTTTGTGGGTCTGTCTGTCTATTTTATTTGTCTGTCTGCCTTTCTATCTGTTTGTCTGCCAGTTTATCTAATTTGTCTGTCTTTCTGTCTATCTTTCTGTCTACTTGTCTATCTGTCTGTCTTTCTATTTGTCTGCCTGTCTATCTATATGTCTATCTCTCTGTCTATCTGTCTTTTTGTCTATTTGGTTTTTTGTTTATCTGTCTGATCTATCAGTGTCATAAAGAATGCAAGATCATTGAAGTACGGAATTATTTCATCACTTTTATCCTTTTGCCTCCATGTCTACTACAGTGCCTCTTGACACATAGTTAATAAGCATTTCTTTTACCTTAATTAAGTACCTGCTATGAGCATGAATCTTTACGCTTGGCCCTAAGAAGGCAAAGATGAAAATTTTAAAAACCCACACCATGAAAGCCAAGAGTTGTTCTACTGGGTTGACTCCGTTAACTACTTGTATGAAAGATGCCTATTCATGACTGAATTTTGCCTAAGTTTCTGTTGGCCACATATTAGCCTCTTTTGACCTCTGCAGTCCCCTCTCATAGAAAAGATGTCCCACTCATACTGCCACAAGGTTTTCCTCACCACCACCCTCCCCTTGAGGTGCTTTGCTCAAACCAGACTGTCTTAAAAGATTGTATATGAAAATACTGCCGACATTTTTCCATTCAGTCTTCCTTTGCCAGTATAAAAATCCTCTTCTGCCTCAGAGAGCCTTGTGTTATGATTCAAATCCTAACTGCTACCCCTGCATTTTCCAGTTGTTAATCCAGGGGCCGACTCCTAACCCCAGTAATCAGGAAGCTAAGATCCCAGGCAGGGGTGTGCTAGAACCAGCTCAAACACCTCCTGACTCTAACACTAGCTTTCTAGCTGCTACAATAGGCTGCCTCTCTCTTTATAGACAGGAAACTGAGTCAAAGACACCATAAGTTATTGGTGTCAGAGCCAAGCCTGGAATCCTGACTTTTGGCCAGTGCATTTTCCATTCTAGCTCTTCTAAAGATAGATTCTGAATTAATAATCAATCTCCAATCCTAACCAAGAAAATATTCAAGAAAAATGTTACCATTATGATTCAAGCTAATTCCTAGAAGAGATGGTACTATTTATTCATTGTGTAACATTGAAGTAATTTTTTAATGTCTCTGAGCCTCAATCTGTATGATCCTGTGCGACCTCAGGGGCCAACAGGTATAGAACCCTCATTTCAAGGTGAGGAAACTGAGGGCCAGAGAATTTAGGAGACTTATCCGAGGCCACACACATAGTAAATGTTGGAGGGAGGATTTAAATCCTGGACTGGTGACATCAAGTTCAGCAGTCAATGAAATTGCAACATATTCTCTCCTCCTACCCCCACAGAAATAGTTAGCTTGACCATGGCAATTAATGGAATTATAAACATTTACTGACTTTTAAGTGGAGCATGGGAAGGGAAAAAAGAAACAGCTGGATTAGTTCCACCCCACAACCTTAGTCTAGGATCACAGTTCTTGCCTGGGCCCCTTTTACTTCATGTATCCCAGAGAAAATTGAGGAGGACAGAGGAAAAATAATTAATAGACTCTTCAAAGAATTATAGATTTTCTATTTGATTTAATTTGTTTTAATGAACAAAAAGCTATTTTTCTCCTTCCTACTTCCTACATTGGAAAAAAGAAAAAAAAAACCTCTGTAACAAATGTACACAGTGAAACAAAACAAATTCCCTCATCAACCATATCAAGAAAAATATATTTCCATGGGCCCTTTGTGTCCATCACATCTCTGCCAGGAGATGAAGAGCATGTTTTATCATAAGCCCTCTGAAATCATGGTTGGTCACTGAATTGAGTTCCTCTGCCTTTCAAAGTTGTTTGTCTTTGCAGTGTTGTTTTTGTATAAATTTTTCTCCTGGCTCTGCTCTCTTCACTCTGCATCAGTTCACACAAGTCTTCCAAAAATTCTCTGAAACCCTCTCTATCATTTCCTATAGCACAACATATTCTATTACATTCATATCCTGTAATTTCTTTAGTTATTCTTCAATTGATGGACATTCCCTTAACTTCCCAGTTCTTTGCCACCACAAAAAGAGCTGCTATAGCCATTTTTGTGCATATGAATCCTTTTGTTCTTCCTTGGTCTCCTTGGGGCATAGCTCTAGTAACATTATCACTGTGTAGAATCATAGAATTTGGAGCCAGAAGGACTTAATTGGCCATCTTCTACAGATGAGGAAACAATCACAGAGAAGTGAAGTGATGTGATTTTTCCCAAGATTGTAGCCCTTTTCCCCATTCTTCAATCAATGCTGGAAATGCTCACTGGGACAAACATTTCCTTTGATCATCTGCCAATGGGGATCCGATGTGTGGACAAGGCAACACAAGGACAAGGGGAAAGGAGGAGAGATCTGCTTCACAAGCTTATTCCCAGGACACAAATGAATCAGAGACCCTCAGAGTTGAAAGAACCTTGGAGATAATGTAGATTAATTCCTGAATTTCAAAGATGTGGAAACTGAGGCCCAGATCAAGATCACCAAGGTGGTCAGTGTCAAAGGTACAATTTAAACTCAAGTTCAGTGACTCCAGAGCCAAGGTTCCTTTTACTCTAATGCATCTCCTCTTCTCTTCCTTTCCCACCTAGTTGCACCTTCCTCAGCCCAACTTTTCAGCTTTTTCTGTGTGTTGTCTTCTCTGGTTAGATTTTAAGCTCCTCGAAGGCAATAACTAGCTCTCTTTTTCATATTTATATCCCCGATGCATAGCAAAGCACCTGGCACATAGGTGCTTAACAAATATTTGTTGACTTACTGTGTGCAGGTAAAGGCTCACAAGTGGTTGGAACTCTTTTTTTCTTTTTAAAGAATGACTCTCCCTATCTTTCCCAGGCTATTCACTGGCCATTCTGATCTACATAGGTTCTATGACCTCTTCCAATCTAGCTTTGGCCAATTGAATCCTCCTTAGGCAATCTGATGACCCCCAGCTCCTGGTGACTCATCATACTAATGCCGAAATTGTGTGGGCACCCAATGGGCTTAGCTTATGGTACCTCAGAACTACTGAGGATAAGCAGTCCACCAGCCTCAGTCTCTGTGTAGCTGAGATTATAGCTGTGTGTTTGTCCTTCGTTGTCGAAGAACACCAGCTGCCACCACAGGCAAGGGACTCTTCACAATAGCCTGATGGGTTATGATTAAGCTGTGACCTGGAAGGAATGGCTGTCATTTATCTCTAGCACTAGGACAGTACCCACTCCATTGTAGGCAGATTTGTGGGATTAATGCTTAAGTGCTTATTATTTAATAGAATTGCCTGAAATTCTCAGATTCTATGATCCAAGCTAAGAGGTAGTGTGAGCCAGTGAATAAGGAAGTGACCTTGAACCCAGGAAGATCTGGGTCCAAGTCCTGACACACATTGGCTATGTAATCCAGAACAGATCACTTAAACTTCACGCCCTGCAGCAACTCTCTAAGAAACTCTCTAAGTTTCAGAGAAGGTGCCAACCTACATTGATAGAGGGAGTTTCCTCTCTAGGGAGTCCTCCATGCCATTGAAATCGCAGGTCCATGCCCTGTCCTGGTCTCTATGATCCAGATTAGGATTATAGCTCTAAAGATGGTATGTACATTCTCTGAGTATAAGCTTCTGCAAGGAGAAGAGGAACCACGTGAAGAAATTTCATATGTTCTTGGCCAGTCCCACCCCACAGGGTACTTTATATATTTCTCCTAATACAGGAACAGAAACTAGTCCTTTTGTCGTACCTTAATGCCTCTGCAATGAAGCTCTATCAGGAGCATGACCAGTGTCATTAAGTCCAATTAGTCAATAATGGAATCCTAAACCCATGACTATCCACTGAGATCCAGCACTGGTCAGCTGCTCCAGAATTAGCTTCCACCCTAGAGCTGCAAGAGATATCAGACACCATTTTACAGATTCAGAAAGGGAGGGCCAGAGAAGTTGTGATTTACCCAAGGTCATCTAGGAAATAAGGGTCAGAGATCAGAAAATGTATAGGGCCTCTGACTCTGATGTCAGTATACCTTCTACTATACAGTGTTTCTTCTTCATTATTATAGCTATATATAAAGTGTATTGCCCATGTAAAATATATATATATATATATCCATATGGGTCATCTAAATGCAACTCATGAGGAGGCATTGATAGATATTGCTGGAATCTTGGTAACGTTCTCCAAGGGAAATTTCAATTCCTGCCTGAAGAAATAAAGGAGGCCATGAGACTCAGTGCTTTATTTTCCTCTTTGAGAAAGGATCCTGATTAGAATTCTATCTGTTGGTCCCACTAAAAATTGATGGTCTAGGGATGATGGGGTAAACTGTGACTTGGCTTGCCACCTATTTTTCTATGACCCACAAGCTAAGGTGGTAAAAAAACAAGTGGTAGGCAAAGTTTGTCCATAGGCCACAGTTTGTGGATCCCTGCCCTAAGGGCATGATTTTTTGAGTCTCAAGCTGCTTTCCTGTCCACTATCCCTTAAAGGGAAAGGAATAACCCCAAGCTTAAACTCCATCAAATAAAAGTTACACAAAAGATTATCCAAAAATAATGAATAGTAAGTAAACTCATTCATCCAAGCAGATAGCAAATAAAAATCAGAAGGTTAAAACATGCCAGAAAATGCATGAGTTGAAAGCACAAAGAATATGAACAAACAATTCTCAAAAGAAGAATTTCAAGTTTTCAACAACCATATGGAAGAAGGTATAAAAAACCCACTCATAATAAGAGAAATGCAAAGCAAAAGAACCCCAAGGTTTTATGTCATACCCTGCAAATTGGTAAAGATAAAAGATGGGAAGAGTAAATATTGGAGGGGTTGTGGAAAGATAGGCACACACTCGTAAATTGTTGTAAGAGTTTTATTCAGTTTTGGAAATCATTTTGGACAGTTTGGGATAACAATTTAGAATTATTCAAAGAGAGTGACTAAAATGTCCATACCATTTGACTCAGAGATTCCATTACTAGACATATACTACAAGAAGACCATTGATACTAAGTCCCCATACAAACCAAAGTATAGCAGTACTTTTTGCGATAGCAAAGAACTAAAAACAAAACAATATCCATCAATTGAGGGGTGGCCAAGCAAGTTGTGGTACTTGAATGTATAGAATGTTATTGTGCTGTAAGAAATGATGGATGTGACGAAGACAGAGAAGAATACAGAGATCTCTGTGATGCAGAGCAAAATAATCAGAGCCAAGAAAACAATATAAACAATGACTACAATCATGTAAATGCAAAGAAAACCACCAAAAAATCAAAACTGTGTGTTGTAAAATCATAAAGAAGAAGCATAGTTCAAAAGAAAAGATACAAGAGGAAATATACTGCGCCCCCCAAGTCACCCCTTGACAGAGGTAAAATGTCTACAAGTTTTGTACATTGCACATATTTTTATATACTTTCTCAAAGTATTGATCAATAAATACCATTTTTTCTTCTTTCTCTTTTTTTGTCTTTAAAAATATTTTTGTTATATTGTATGTCTCTCTAGAAGATGGAGAAAGAGAGATACTGGGGGAAATTATGTTCATATAGAAAGAGAGAAGACATCAATGAAAATGGAGTTTAAATGAAGAGTAAAGAATCTCTTTACACAGATGCAAGCTATCTCAGCACAAAGAAGAGAATGTCCTAATATCACCCAATATCACTAAGTCACTAAGAAAGCAAATTAGAAATGGGAATATTGAAGCACCAGTTCCTCTAAACGTCTGCTGCTTTGCTTCTCCTTTCCAAAACTTTTGAGTCAACTCCATCCCTCATGCTCCATTAAACATCACGTCTTCATTTTCTCCACCAGCGAGGAGAGTGACACCTAAGCAGGAGTTCATAAAACTCTTCAAGTTTAAAATCCAGGTTATATCTGTAGTTCATACATTCTGCTGCATGATCTTCCCATTCAGAAGCTTTTCTCAAATTTGGTATTCACTTTAGGAAATATAAAAAGTCCAGAAACTTTACAACTAGGTGACCTACAACCCTATGGTAGGAGTGAGCCACCAACGGAAGCTTGTCTCTTAGTGCCACCTCCTCCATCCCCAAACCCCATTAGTGGTTTTAATTTTGGCAGAAGAGATGTAGTCCAGAAGAAATAATACACAGCTGGCTTCAAGATGCCCAGCTTCTAATGTTGACTGTGCCATTAACTTGCTATGTAACTTTAGACAAATCACTTAACCTCTCTGGAGGTCTCATTTTCCTGGGCTTTAAATACTAGAACAAAGTCAAAGCAATGGGTCCCCCAAATTTCATATAACTAATAAGATCTTTCTCCCCGTCATTGCTCCTTTAATTTGGAGCCATATGTGTATATGTGCAAGTGTTTTGGGGGGAGGGACAAAGAGGGCATGCTAATATTCTGTATCTGGAAACAAAAGCTGAGCCTTGTTGGGGGTGACCTGATGTGTTCCATAGGAGGAGTGAAGCCAAACAGCCAGTGTCTATGATGAATTTTCCTGATTCCAAGTCCATTGCTCTATCCACTGTGCCACCTAACTGACCCAATATTTCTGTGTCTGAGAACAAAGCTGAACCTCTTTAGGGATCTGTGGGTTGGGGTGACCTGGTGGTTTCCATAGAAGAAGTGAAGCCAAAGATATGGAGCCAATAATGTGAATTGAACAGCTGCTTAGGCAGATGTCTTTCCCTTTGGATATTCCTTAAGACTCTGACCTGGACAGCACCAGATAGGAAAAGGAAATTCATGAGGCTGGGAGTAAATTGCCCAGAACTGTTAAAATAAAGGGAATTTCTGAAAGGTGATGAATTATCATACTGAGAAGGGCATGTAAACTGAGCAGCTGTGTTGTTTCATGACAACACAACAGGAAACACACTAGAAAGGGATGCTGGAGAGAAACCACATGAATAATGAGCTTGTGGCATGCTGGGACTAGAAGATTCTTAGGATCTTGCCACCAAGGAGTGATATGTCACAGGAGCAACATCTACCCCACATAGGCTGGGTTACTTTCTTCCTTAACGGATATTGAAAATCCTCAAGATTTAATTGTTCTAACGGACTAAGGCTTGAGTGATTGATGTGGTTTCCTGATGGTCCAAGCAAAAGGAGTCAGGAGCCCTACTGCCAGGCTTGAAACATTCTTCTGTTCAGTATACCAGTAATGCAAAGGCAGACAAGGTAAGCCCCAAATAATCAAGGTTTTCATGTGCTTTTATGATTCTCTGACATGATATAAAGATGTCTGATAGATTACAGTAGAGTTAAATGAATTCCTAACTGGATGGATGGCCAAACCCAAATTTTAGTCATTAAAGGATTAATGTCAACTTGGAGGGAATGGAATGCAATAGGAATCAGTGTTTGGCCCTTTCTGTTCCACAATTTTTATCATGACTTGTATGAAGGTTGTTATTTGTTTTTTTTTACTTTCAAAGGATACCAATGACATCATGATCTTGGGGTCAAGGAACAGTGTGTATGGGGATGTCTTTTTTGGAATGAATTATATTTAAGTGACAGAGTTGCTCAAAGTCATAGGCCTCACTTTCTCTTCCAGAGTCATCGAAATTCTGCTGCAAGACAAAAGTCAAGACAACTGGCAATGGCCCAGGCTTGGGGTTGACCTTCACTTCCTTAATGTCTGACCGAGCTCTAAGCACTCCACAGAGCCTGCTTCAGCTCTTCAGAAGAATGGCTTCATGGCCATTGGAACATATTGCTCTCATCTGCCAGTTCCATGTAGGGGAAGTCTTCACATGCTTAGGGTAGACATCTCCCTAACTCACTAACTGGTTTGAGGTTTGTTGGCTACTCTTAACCTAGTTTAGTCCATTTGTGGAGATGGTTTAATCAGTGTGTGGTCACTGTGCACACTACAGCTTCTTGGAGCCACTGATAAGAGTTGAGTGACAAGTAGACTCCAAAGGTAAATGAGTGGCCCTGAAAAGGGCAAAGTACGCCATCACACCAGAGGTGCTCCTCCTCCCTGAACCCCACATAAATACCCTAGGGAAGATAGGTAGTACAGTGAATGCAGTATCAAGCCTGGCATCAGGAAAACCTGAGCTCAAATCTGACCTCAAACACTTATTAGCTGTGTGACCCTGAGCAAGTCACTTAACTCTGTTTGCCTCAGTTTCCTTATCTGTAAAATAAACTGGATAAGGAAGTGATAAACCACTCCAGTACCTTCACCAAGAAAACCATAAATGGAATCATGAAGAGTTGAACATGACAGAAATGACTGTATGAAGGTATAAATAGTATGATTTCATAACTTTTAGATGACACAAGACTAGAAGGGTTGGCTAATCCTCTGGATATCTTGACAAGCTAAAATGATAGACTAAAATATAATAAGAGGCAATTCAACTAAGATAAATATAAAGACCTACACCTGTATTAAAACAAAACCAATTTCAGGGGGAGGAGCCAAGATGGTGGGGTAAAAACACTCAGGTATGCTAGCTCCGAACCCACAGCCCATATATTTTCTGTAAAAAGAACTCCCCACAAATTGTGGATCAGTGCAAGCCACGCAGAAACACAGTGGAAGAGATTTCCATTCCAGAGAGCCCTGAAAAGCCGTCCCCAGGGGTCCATCGCGCTCCGGACAGCAGAGCCCATCCCTGTGCTGCCCTGGCCACGCAGCCCCAGAGGAGCAGATTCGAGCAGGCTTCAGGGATGGAACCTCTGGCAGCTCCGAAGGTCCCTCCACCCACAGGCACTACACATCAGTGAGAGAGACTTCTGGGCTGGCCGGGAAGGGAGCAGGGTGTCTCCGGGACTCGGGCCCCCTCGGGAGGCAGTGGCACAGGCAGAGGCCTGGACTCCCAGAGCAAACAGGAGCTCAGGGCCATTAGTGAAGGTCTCCACATAAACCCCTTGAGGGAACTGAGCCTGGGAGGCAGCCCTGCCCCCACCTGAGCACCAGAACTTAAGCTCACATTGAATAGCAGTCCCTCCTGAAAGCCCTGAGGCTGGGGAGTAGCATTTGAATCTCAGACCCCAAGCACTAGCTGGGTGGATCTAGGCAAGGGTGAACAGGAATCTCAGAAGTCAAGTAACTGGCTGGGAAAATGCCCAGAAAAGGGAAGAAAAATAAGACCATAGAGAGCTACTTTCTTGGGGAAGAGTTGTATCTTCCTCCTTTCATTTCTGATGAGGAAGTACAAAGCTTACCATCAGGGAAAGACATAGAAGCCAAGGCCTTTTTATCCCAAACATCCAAAATAGATATCCAATGGGCTCAGGCTATGGAAGAGCTCAAAAAGGATTTTGAAAATCAAGTTAGACAGGTGGAGGAAAAACTGGGAAGAGAAATGAGAGAGATGCAAGAAAAGCATGAAAAATGGGTCAATACCTTGGTAAAGGAGACCCAAAAAAGTGTTGAAGAAAATAACACCTTGAAAAATAGGTGGGGGGCGGAGTCAAGATGGCGGAGTAGAAAGACTCACGCATGCTAGCTCCGAACCCACAGCCCATGGATTTAATGTAAGAAGAGCTCCCCACAAGTTCTGGATCACTGCAGGGTGTGCAGAAACACAGTGAGAGCCCTGGAGAGCCGTCCCCAGGGTCTGTCGCGCTCCAGAAAGTGGACCCCACCCCAGTGCTGCCCTGGCCGGGAGGCCTCAGAGGAGTTGATCCAAGCAGGCTTCAGGGACAGAACCTCCAGCGGCCGGGAAGGTCCCTCCGCTCACAGACACTACAGGTCAGTGAGACAGACGTCTGGGCTGGCCGAGAGGGGAGCGGGGTGTCTCTGTGGCTCAGGCTCCCTCAGGAGGAAGCTGCGGAGGCAGAGGCAGGGGCGGGAAGCAGCAGAGGCAGAGGCATGGGCAGCGGCAGAGGCAGCAGCAGGGGCCGGGGACTCCCCGAGCAGCAGGCAGGCAGAACTTCAGGTCTCTGCATAAACCCTCTGAAGGAGCTGAGCCTGGGAGATGGCCCTGCCCCACCTGCTCCATTACTGAAGGTCTCTGCATAAAGCCCCTGAGGGAACTGAGCCTGGGAGGTGACCCTGCCCCCACCCCAGCACCAGAACTAAAGTTCACATTGATTAGCAGCCGCGCATGCCGCGGAAAGCCCATTTGAATCTCATACTCCAAGCACTAGCTGGGCGGATCTAGGCAGGGGTGGACAGGAATCTCAGAAGTCAAGTAACTGGCTGGGGAAATGCCCAGAAAAGGGAAGAAAAATAAGACTATAGAGAGCTTTTTTGAGCAGGTGCAAATGTTCCCACTATTCAGTTCTGACGACGAGGAAACATTCTTGCCATCAGGGAAAGACGTGGAGGGCGGGGCCTCGGTACCCCAGACATCCCAGGGGGATGTCGGGTGGGCTCAGGCCTTGGAAGAGCTCAAAAAGGATTTTGAAAAGCAAGTTAGACAGGTGGAGGAAAAATTGGGAAGAGAAATGAGAGAGACGCAAGAAAAGTATGAAAAAAGGATCAATACCTTGGTAAAGGAAACCCAAAAAAATGATGAAGAAAATAACACCTTGAAAAATAGGCTCACTCAATTGGCAAAAGAGGTTCAAAAAGCCAATGAGAAAAATGCTTTCAAAAGCAGAATTAGCCAAATGGAAAAAGAGGTTCAAAAGCTTACTGAAGAGAATAGTTCTCTCAAAATTAGAATGGAACAGATGAAGTCTAATGACTTTCTGAGAAACCAAGAAATCACAAAACAAAACCAAAAGAATGAAAAAATGGAAGAGAATGTGAAACATCTCATTAGAAAAACAACTAGCCTGGAAAACAGATAATTTAAAAATTATGGGGCTACCTGAAAGCCATGATCAAAAAAAGAGCCTAGATATTATCTTTCATGAAATTATCAAGGGAAACTGCCCTGATATTCTAGAATCAGAGGGCAAAATAAATACTAAAAGAATCCACCAATCACCTCCTGAAAGAGACCCAAAAAGAGAAACTCCTAGGAATATTGTGGCCAAATTTCAGAGTTCCCAGGTCCAGGAGAAAATATTGCAAGCAGCTAGAAAGAAACAATTCCAGTATTGTGGAAATACAATCAGGATAACTCAAGATCTAGCAGCTTCTACATTAAGGGATTGAAGGGCTTGGAATAGTTTATTCCAGAAGTCAAAGGAACTGGGATTAAAACCAAGAATCACCTACCCAGAAAAACTGAGTATAATACTTCAAGGAAAAAATTAGTCATTCAATGATATAGAGGACTGTCAAGTATTCATGATGAAAAGAGCAGAACTGAACAGAAAATTTGACTTTTAAACACAAGAATCAAGAGAAACATGAAGAGGTAAACAGGAAAGAGAAATCATAAAGGACTTTCTAAAGTTGAACTGTTTACATTCCTACATGGAAAGATGATGTTTTCCATATTTGGGTAGTTGGAGGGATTACACACACATGCGCGCACACATACACACACACACACACACAGAGAGCACAGGTTAAGTTGACTCAGAAGAGATGATATTCATAAAAAAATTACATTAAATTAAGGGGTGAGAGAGGAAAATATTGGGAGAAGAAAGGGAGAAATGGAATGGGGTAGATTATTACTCATAAAAGAGATAAGAAAAATCTTTTTCAATGGAGGAGAAAAGGGAGGAGGTGAGGGGAAAAGTGAAGCTTACTCTCTTCACATACGGCTTAAGGAGGGAATAACATGCTCACTAAATTTGGTATGAAAATCTATCTTACACTACAGGAAAGCAGGGGAGAAGAGGATAAGTGGGATGAGGGAAATGACAGAAGGGAGGGCAAATGGGAGAAGGGAGTAACTAGAAGTAAGCATTTTTGGGGAGGGACAAGGTCAAATGAGAGAATAGAAAAAGAAGGGGAGGACAGGGTAGGATGGAGGGCAATATAGTTAGTCTTACACAACTTGACTATTATGGAAGTCTTTTGCAAAATGACACATATATAGCCTATATTGAATTGCTTGCCTTCTCAGTGAGGATGGGTGGGCAAGGAGGAAGGGACAGAAGTTGGAAATCAAAGTTTTAGAAACGAATGTTGGGAATTGTTAATGCATATAAGAAATAAGAAATACAGGTAATGGGGTATAGAAATTTATCTATTTATTTATCTATTTATCTACAAGAAAAGAGAGAAGATGGGGATGAGGGAAAGATGGGGTGTGATAGAAGGGAGGGCACATTGAGAGAAGGGTTAATTAGAATGCAAGGTATTATGGGGTGGGGGAGGGGAAAGATGGGGAGAAAAATTGGAACTCAAAATTTTGTGGAAATGAATGTCTAAATCTAAAAATAAATAAACAAAACTATTTAAAAAAACTAAAAGTCTCAACATTTTGGGAATGATATATAAAACCCTGGGTGGTATCTTGGTCCCACTATCACCTTGATAGCATAGAAAAAGTTGCCTTCACTAGACCAGGAAAAATCACCCTTTCAGGAGGTCTTAAAGAGAGTGACCCTGACTTTCTTTATATCTAACTTTCTTTTTCTATCTGCCAGTTATATCAGAATCCTTATAGCATATACCACAAATTTCACACATATGGCAGCCAGTACATGTCCTACATAAATGTGTCTGAGCCTGGGCCTTGAACCAATGGCTTTCTGCTTTGCTCCCAGTCTTGGAGGCAACCAATTCTTGGCTCCCTCAGGAGCTGTTCAGCAGCAGGAGGAATGGTCTGCAACCATTCCTTTCTTGAAGATGACCATGGACAGGAGGAGGACCCACAAGTCTTAGCTAGCTCATAAGAAGATGTGATCTTTGTAGGAGATATTCACATAAAGAAAGGCCAAAGTCAATGTGGAATGCCAATCAATTTGACAGTCTCACAAAATCTCTGACATTTTTATGTTTTAACACAGGAAAGAACTGTAGTTTTGTTACTGCTGCTACTGGTTTAAGTTTTTTTGTTAATGAGCACTTATGAGTCTCTTGTATTAAATATGTTTTGGGGGGAGATAGAAATAGTTGTATTATGTCTTAAAATAAGGAGAGATATCACATGGTGTCTAAAAAGAAGGCAGTAATGATACAATCATCTTCTTTAATCATGCCCCATTGGGACTACTGTGTTCATTCCTGACTCTTGGGTGCCACAATTTAGAAAAGATATTGACGAGCAACAGAGTGTCCAGAGGAGGGCAGCCAGGTTGCTGAGGGTATGAAGACTAGAAAGATCATTTGAAGGAACTACAGATGTTTATCCTGAAGAAGAAAAGATCCTGGGGGAAGGGGAAGGGAGAGGAGAAGAGGAGATGGTGATTTCTCCCTATTGAAATTTCTCATGATGCTTTGAACCTCTCTTACACTTATATTCTCCTTTATCACTTATATTTGTACATCGATCATTCCTATTCCCCTTCTCTATTATACTGCAGGTTGCCTAGACAAGGATGCTATCTGATTTAATACTTTAATCCCTAGCATCTAGGATAAAATATTGTATGTGATAGGCATTCAATAAATATACATTGAATCGAATTAAATGCGATTTATTTTACTTGGGAATGGTCCTGTCCAAGTGTTCCCCTTCCCTAATTTTTGTGCTATAGTCTGCCTTTCATCATCTTTCATATACTTCTTTGCCTACTCCTCCACCTTTCCTTTACCACCTCCCCAGACCATATGAGAAATTGATGGAGCATCCTTGTTATTTCATTGCCACAGAAGCTCTCTGGTTTCATTTGAACAGTAGACTCTCTGAGTTACTTTTTAATGAAACGTTCAATACTGTCCATCTCTCCTTGGGAGAAATTTATGGAGACACAAGCAGAGGAATTTGATGAAACAGATCACAAGCAACTATGTGGATAATTGAAATTGCCCATTACTACTATATTACATTTCCATTCTAGGCTTGTGTCTGTTTGCCAAATTCCACATCTTTATCCTCTTTCTATTCTAGTGGTCTCAATATTTCAATGACAGTATTCCTCTTTCCATTCCATTTCCATTCCATCCCATTTTCCATCCCATTGATCTTCATATTCCAACCCTTGTTTCCTAGATTTCCTCTCATAAGTACATCTCCTGAATATACAATGCTCTCCCATGCTATCTATTCACCTTTTATACATTCTTTTCCTTTGAAATAAGGAGTCACATGCCATGCATGGGCTTAATCCCATCAATTTCAGCCCTACCTGTGATCAGATTTGCCCCCTAGCATTAGCACTTCTAGTTCACTTTGTTTGTAACTCATACTTTACTTGCTTGCATAGAAAAATCTAAATCCATAGTCTCCCATTTTGGATTTCTCTCCTTTAAATTTCTGTCTTTACTGCTCCTCTACACTGTAGCTATTCTCTAGGGATCTAGCTTGATACATATACATGAGCAATTTTTTTTGTCTTTCTTGATTTTTAACTTAAGCCCTTCTTACTGGATTTGTTAGCTTCTAGACTAATATATTCTTATTGGCCCTTGCCAGGTGCCCTTCATTCCTGGCCAGCAACTTGTCACCCCTATGTTTTAACCCATTGTCTCTTAAGCCAATTTCATTTTTATTTAATTTAAGCCAACTTTTCTTCTCAAACCTCACATTCTTCAATAACTCTTCATTTCTTAAATTCTCATTTCACTTATGAAACCTTTATTTTTAATCTATACTAATAAGGAAAGCACCACAGGATGCCCTAAAGGTCTTTAGTTTCTTGCTCAAGATCTCATAGTCTTCAGCAGCGCTTCCTAGCTTCCTTCTGGCAGTAACATTTATACCCACACAAATTGTAGAAATATATGGTAGCCACAAGTCTCGAGACGCTCTGTAATACTTTGGATCCATACCCCAGAAAGACAGTGGTTGTTCAGTCACTTTTCGGTTGTGTTGGCCTCTTCATGACACCATTTGGGGTTTTCTTGGCAAAGCAGCAGTTTGTCATTTCCTTCTTCAACCCATCTTACAGATGAAGAAACTGAAGCAAACGGAATTAAGTGATTTGCCAGGGTCACACAACTAGTAAGTGTCTGAAGCTGGATTTGAACTCAAGATGAGTCTTCCTGACTTCAGGCCCAGCACTCTATCCACTACACCACCTAGCCACCCTAGGAAGACAGAAGCCCTTCCTGTTATCATCACTAACATCCCTTCTGACTCTGACATTGTCTGACACCATGATGCTATATTCTTAGAGGCATCTAGTGCAATGCACAGTGCACTGGGACTGGAGTAAGAAGACCTTGTGCAAAGGCAGTTTCAGATACTTCCTAGCTGTGTGACCTTGGGCAAGTCATTTAACTTCTCTCTGCCTCAGTTTCCTCAACTATAAAATAGGGATAATAATATCATCTAACCCACCCTCAGGGTTTTTGTAAGATCAAATGATATAAAGTGCTTGGCACACAGTAGGAGCTATGTAAGTTCTTGTTTCTTCTCTTCTACTATAATGATCAACACACACTAGCATTTACATAATGCTCTAAAGTTTGGTAAGCACTTTACAAATATTATCTCATTTGAGCTTCACAATAACCCTAGGCAGTAGGGGCTCTTATTATCCCCATTTTACTGATGAGGAAACTGAGGTAAACAGAGGTTAAGTGACTTGTCCAGGTTCACAAAGCTAGTGAGTGTCTGAGATAGGATTTGAACTGTATACAGTTAGAATCAGACAGAGAGTAATAAGATTGAGAGGATCTCCTACATGGAGGGAGATTTAACTGAATAGAAAGTGTACAATGACCTTGGGAGTGGAGTGGAACACAGCAGAATTCCATGGAAAGGGACAGAGTTAAGGTGAGAAAACCATCCCAAGTCCACAACAGGATACGCATCACCTTTTCCCTCCCCTACCCCTCTGAGACATCTTGGTACTGCTCAGGAGGACTGGTGGAGATGAACCAGCCAGTGTGGACAGTGCTGGATGCCCACCACGAGCCCCACATCAGGCAGAAGAGGGGAGAGAGAGTGAGTGCTTGGTGTCCAGTCATCAGGGTGAAATCACCCGCCTGAGTGTCATGAATATCCCCCTTCTTATCTGCATGCCAGACCTCAGACTCAGACTCAGGGCAGCCTGGTCTCCTACCCCAGCCTGGCATTGGGCCTCAGTCTCCCAGGAGGCCACCCACCAGAGCTATTCCCAGCCCAACCACAGATGCCGCCTGCAGGGTTCTCTCTGTTCCTCATAACGCTCTTTCTCCATCACATGAGTATAATACATAAAGCACTTTGCTATTCATTATCCCATTTGAATCTCTGGGAAAGAGACTTCTGTTTAACAGATGAGAAGACTGAGGCACAGAGATGATAATGCAGTTTTTTGATGAGTAATAATAGGGTGATTTAGTGGCCCGGGGCACACTAGCCTAGTGTATTCTCTCACAGGAAAAGAAGTTCAGCAGGACCCTCCACTCCAGCACTCTTATGTCTCTTCTTGATGAGATAATCACTAGCCATATGACCCTGGGCAAGTCATTTAATCTCTGTTTCAATTTCCTTATCTGTAAAAACAACAGCATCTACCTCCCAGGGATGTTGTGAGGACCAAATGAGATAAAGTACTTTGTAAAACTTCAGGTGCTACATCATGCTATACATAAACACCATTTAGGGTTTTCTTGGCAAAGATCCTGGAGTGGTTTGCCATTTTCTTTTCCTGCTAATTTTACAGATACAGAAACTGAGGCAAACAGGGTCAAGTGACTTGCCCAGGGTAACACAAATAGTGCCTGGGGTCAGATTTGAACTCAGGAAGATGAGTTCATTCCCAACCCAACCCAGGACTCTATCCACTGTGCCATCTAGCTGCTCTTATATAAATGTGAGCTGTAATCATTATGACCAGCCTAAGATCTGGGTTGAGGAGTAAAAGATCAGGATGAGACTTATTGACCCATAGAGAGATTGTTCTAGAAGGGAACAACCCTCACAACCCTGATCCTCACTTAGATGGATAAGAGGGAAAAAGAGGGGAGAGAGAACTGAGGAACAGGGAACTGAGCAGACAAGGCAGTCAATGACCATGGGGAGCCCGTATAGGAAGTCAGGCAGAGATGAGGTAGAATTTGGGCTTCTAGGGTCAGGGACTGGCACCTCAGCAAGGGGTGAAATGAGGATTTTTGGACAGGATTACCTGGTTTGAGACTAGCCCTGACTCTTGGGACCAACCCTGACACTCAATAAGCTTTTGCAGCACTGTGGAGGGACCATTGACTCAGAAGTTGGAGTTTTTTCCCAGTTTCCAAAACAAGGGGAGACTGAGAGAATGCCCCTGTCTGCCATGAAGGCCACAGGTGTTTCCCGAGCTGCCTCCCCCCTCACTCACCCACACTGTCAGTGACTTCGGTCAGGGACATCTGCAGCAGGACCATTATGGCCAACAAAGCATCCCTAAGTTCAGGCTGTGGGGGCTCCTAGGAGGTGCGAGACAAAGACAGCAGGAAACTCCACTGACAGGGCTCCAGCAGAGGAGGCTGCTGGATGTCTCAGTTCACACACAACTGAGGAGCTTTTGTGAGCCCCCCACCAGCCTACTTCCTCTCTTAGCCAGAGGTTTCCAAGGAAACCTCCAGGACCAACAGCCAGAGCCAGGAAGTCCTGGCCCAGGGCCCAGGCTCCTCCTGTCCCCCCAGCGTGGAGGCCACAGAGAAGGCGAGGGTGCAAAGGAGACCAGGGAGCAGGTAGGAGAGAAAGACAAGGGACAAGAGAGAAAAAGAGACAAAAATTTTTAAAAGACAGTACTTCATTCTCCTTTGCCCATGCAAACTCATTCCCACTTTTGCAAGTGCCTTTTATTCATGCTCTTTCCCAGCTTAGAATGTCCCTGCCCCCTGCCTTGCCTACCCAAACCCTACCCATCCTTCAGGCAAGTTAATCTCCACTGTTTTAGTCTCTTTCCTTGACCCAGAAGAGTTCAGACTAGAAGAATGGCACACAAATTGTTAATAGGAAACTGAAGGAGGAGCAGGGGAGAGAGTTCCTCAATGAATCCAAGTCAGCGGGCCCAGACAAATGACCTCCCAGGGGACAGCAAGCACTGCTACTGAAATCGCTGGACCACAGTCAGTGATATTTGAGGAGCTATACAAAAGAAGAGAGATGCTGACTGACTGGGGATCTCATTTTTCAAAGGGGGAAGGCAGATTCTGACAACTCTTGGCCTGTGAACTGGTAAAATCTAGGAAGAATTATCAAAGGAATGGTTTGTCAGCCCTCTGAATGAGAAGCAGTGATCACAGGGAACCAGCATGGGTTCACAAAGAAGAATAAATCATGTCTGATCAATTTCATTTTCTAAACTGAAGATGGAGCAAGATAAATATGACATCACAAAGCAATGTTTCCCTTCCCTCCCTCCTCTGTAATTTAGCTATACAATTCTTTAAGTCTCCTGCCTTCTGGAGAAGAGTGGGGAAAATGTGCCTTCCTCCCTTCATTGCAGAGGTGGGGAACTACAGGTGTGGAATGCTGCACTTTTGATGCATTTGTTTGTATTGCTAAACTATCTCCTTGTTTTTTTCTTTCTACAAACATTTTAATGTTTGCTATTGTGGATGGCTTGCTGGAAAGGAAAAGAAAGAGGAACATATTCTGAAAGCAATATGATTTTTAAATGAAATAACATAAAATGAGATTTTAAAATATTGAACAGGCTTCTGCCTTGCCCTGTGGGTTGGTTTGCCTCCTACAAAGCCTGGCTTGACCTGGCACAATATCATTTTTACCCTTGAGCCAAGGCTTGTTGCTCCAAGAGGAATCTGTCCTCTGCCCTAAATACTTTTTCCTTGTCCTAATCACCAGCAGGAGGGAGATCTTTAGGGCCACCTCATCTCAAACCCCAAATCAAAGCAAAGACCTTCCCTGCCCGCAGTGCAGAGTGGACCAGGGCCAAGCTGCCTGCTGCCCTTCATCCCTTCCAGCTGGGGCTTGTGGCACCTCACACTTAGACCTCCACCAAGCTGGCTGCAGCCCAAGGAGCTCTGGAGCGCTGAACAGTGATTGGCTCTGCAGGCAGGTGGAGTCCATGGCCCTGCCTCCCCAGTGCCTCTCTTTCTCCAGGATACTAGGGGCTTCTGAAGGTTATGGTTCTCTCTCTGTCTACATACACACACACACACACACACACACACACACACACACCAGAAACCTTACTGTGCCCACCCCTCAGCCTAGCCCAATCCAAACCAGTCCAGATTAACCCAGCCTTCCTATGATCCCACTTGATAGACCAGACTGCTGGATAGAGACTTCACCTCTGAAATGAATACTCATATAGGAGGATTAGTCCCTAATGAATAACATGGAAGGCCTGCTTTAGCAGCTCAGAGCTAGTTTGGGCTGCCTTCGTATGGGGAGCAATTCTCCGGTTATAGTGTAAATGGGATTCTTGTTCAGGGATTCCTTGAGATCATAGATTAAAAACAGGAAGTGATCTTAGAGATCATTTAGTTTAAGCAGTTCATTTAACAAATGAGGAAACTGAGACCTAGAGAGGTCATTGGTTCAAGATCACAAGGTTAATAAATGGTGATCCCAGGATTTAAATTCATCTCATCTGACTCTATGTTCAGTGATCTTTAAATTGAAACACATAAAGCACTTTACTATTCATTATCTCATTTAAGACTCACAGAACATCTGGGAGAGAGACTTCCATTTGACAGATGGGAAGACTGAGGAACAGAGACATTACATGGTTTTCTGATGATCATAGGGTGATTTAGTGACAAAGGGGACTCTTTTTTATGTTTGTTTATTTATTTTTCGTTTTCAGCATTCATTTCCACAAAACTTTGAGTTCCAAATTTTCTCCCCATCTCTCCCCTCTCCCCACCACACAACACCTTGCATTCTGATTACCCCTTCCCTCAATATGCATTCTCTTCTATCACATCCCACCCTTCCCTTATCCCCATCTTCTCTTTTTTCTTGTAGGGCAAGATAGATTTTGATACTTCATTACCTGTATTTCTTATTTCCCAATTGTATGCAAAAACAATTCTCAACATTCGTTACTAATACTTTGAGCTCTAACTTCTCTCCCTTCCTCCTTACCCACCTATCCCCACTGAGAAGGCAAGCAATTCAATATAGGCTATTTATGTGTAGTTTTGCAAAAGATTTCCATAATAGTCATGTTATATAAGACTAACTATATTTCCCTCTATCCTATCTTGCCCCCCATTTATTCTATTCTCTCATTTGACCTTGTTCCTCCCCAAAAATGTTTCCTTCTAATTATTCCCTTCTCCCATTTGCCATCCCCTCTATCATTCCCCCTCACCCCACTTGTCCTTTTCTCCCCTACTTTCCTGTGGTGTAAGATAGGTTTTCATACCAAATTTAGTGAACATGTTATTCCCTCCTTAAGACAAGTGTGAAGAGAGTAAGTTTCACTTTTCCCTTCTCACCTCCTCCCTTTTCTCCTCCATTGAAAAAGCTTTTTTCTTGCCTCTTTCATGAGTGATAATTTGCCCCATTCCATTTCTCCCTTTCTTCTCCCAATATATTCCTCTCTCACCCCTTAATTTTATTTTTTTAGGTATCATCCCTTCCTATTTAACTCAACCTGTGTTCTCTGTCTATGTGTGCGTGTGTGTGTATAAAATCCTTCCAACTACCCAAATATGGAGAAAGTCTCAAGAGTTACAAATATTATCTTTCCATGTAGGAATGTAAACAGCTCAACTTTAGTAAATCCCTTACAATTTCTCTTTCCTGTTTACCTTTTCATGCTTCTCTTGATTCTTGTGTTTGAAAGTCAAATTTTCTATTCAGTTCTGGTCTTTTCATCAAGAATACTTGAAAGTCCTCTATATCATTGAATGACCATTTTTTTCCCTGAACTGTTATACTCAGTTTTGCTGGGTAGGTGTTTCTTGGTTTTAATCCCAGTTCCTTTGACTTCTGGAATATTCTGTTCCAAGCCCTTCAATCCCTTAATGTAGAAGCTGCCAGATCCTGTGTTATCCTGATTGCATTTCCACAATACTCGAATTGTTTCTTTCTTGCTGCTTGCAATATTTTCTCCTTGACCTGGGAACTCTGAAATTTGTTTCCTAAGATTTTCTCTTTTTGGGTCTCTTTCAGGAGATGATTGGTGAAGTCTTTCAATATTTATTTTGCCCTCTGGTTTTAGAATATCAGAGCAGTTTTCCTTGATAATTTCATGAAAGATAATGTCTAGGCTCTTTTTTGATCATGACTTTCAGGTAGCCCCATAATTTTTAAATTGTCTCTCCTGGATCTGTTTTCCAGGTTATTTGTTTTTCCAATGAGATGTTTCACATTATCTTCTATTTTTTCTTTCTTTTGGTTTTGTTTTGTAATTTTTTGGTTTCTCATAAAGTCATTAGCTTCCATCTGCTCCATTCTCATTTTTAAAGAACTATTTTTTTCAGTGAGCTTTTGAACCTCCTTTTCCATTTGGCTAATTCTGCTATTTAAAGCATTCTTTTTGTCATTGGTTTTTTGGACCTGTTTTGCCTGTTTTTAAAGGTTTTGTTTTCTTCAGCATTTTTTGGGTCTCCTTTAGCAAGCAGTTGACATGTTTTTCATGATTTTCTTGCATTGCTCTCATTTCTCTTCCCAATTTTTCCTCTACCTCTCTTACTTGATTTTCAAAATTCTTTTTGAGTGCTTCCATGGCCTGACATCATTGCATATTTATTTTGGAGGCCTCTGATGGTAAGCATTGTTCTTCCTCATTCAGAAGGATGGAAGAAAATATCTGTTCACCAAGAAAGTAACCTTCTACAGTCTAATTTTTTTTTCCCTTTTTTGGGTCATTTTCCCAGCCAGTTACTTGACTTTTGAGTCCTTTATCAAGAGGAGAGTATATTCTGGGGACTGGTAAGTTCTCAGTTTCTCCAAGGTGCCACAATCAAGAGAGAGAAGTTTACTCCTCTCCTGGCCTATGCACTGATCTGGTAGCAACCAAAAACTTTTCTGCCCAGAATCTGCAAGTAGTAGAATTCCCTCTCCACAACCACCTCCAGCTCTGCCATGCCAGCACTCCTCCTCACTCCTGGGCCAGGTTCTCAGCTGAGATTCATATCAGCTCCTCAATTTCCCCAGGGGCTTTAGGCTGAGTGCTCCACAAATGGACGCTGCCCTACTGCTGCTGCTGCTGCCTCTGCCGGGGCCACAACCTGGGGTCAGGGCTAGGGGAGGACCCTGCTCCCTTCTAAAGCCCTCTCACTAACCTTTGAAGTTGTCTTTGGCATTGGTGGGTTAAGGGATCTGAGAACCTCCTGGGGATTCTACCCCCAAGGCCTGTTCCAGTCCTGTTCCTCCTGGTGCCACATGGCCAAGGCTGGGCTGAGCTCCACTCCATGCTCCCTGTGATACTCCCTGTAATAGCCCTTTCCTCTCGGCCTTCCAGGTTACCTTGGGCTGGAAATATCTTTCACTCTGTTGTTCTGTGGCTTCTGCAGCTCTAGAATTTGTTGAGTCATTTTTTACAGATATTTTATGGGCTGTGGGGGAAGAGCTAGTGTATGTGCATCTTTCTACTCCACCATCTTGACTCCACCCCCAAAAAGAGACTCTTGACTATCCCAGGATTCTCTTTCACATGGCAGGAAGTCTATCAGGATCTTCCATTCTAGAGCTCCAACCACTGGCCATGCGACTATGGACAAGTCATTTAACCTCTATCTCAGTTTCCTTATCAATAAAATGACAGTAATAATAGCCTCTTTCTGCATCACACTAGTTGAATTAAGTAATGTCTGATAACATTCCCAACTATGACCCTAAGGCAGGGCTATACACTCCCCAAGGAATGAAGTCCAAGAGGACCTTCCCCCTACCTACATCTAGACAAACCAAATCCTATGTCCCTCTCAACCAGCCAATAAGCTGTCATTAAGTGCCTACTCTGTGTCAGGTGACTGCTGCATGGCACAGTGGATAGAGGGCTAGACCTGGAGTAAAGAAGACTCATCTTCCTGAGTCAAATATGATCTCAAACACTTACTGTTTGTGTGACCCTGGGCAAGTCACTTAACCCTGCTTCCCTCAGTTTCCTTATCTGTAAAATGGGCTGGAGAAAGACATGGCAAACTACTCCAACATCTTTGAGAAGAAAATTCCAAATAAGGTCAGGCAGAGTCAAACCCAACTGAAATGGTGGAAGAACAATGTGTCAGGTAATTAGTTAAGCAATAAGGATACAAAGATAGAAAAAATACAGTCCCTGTCCTCAATGAGCTTAAATTCTATTGGGGTAGGGGGCTATGTATGCATACAAGCATTGGATTTGTAATCAATAAGACTTGAATTCAAATTAGCCTCAGTTACTTATTAGCTCTGTTACCCTGGGCAAGTCATTAAAGTCAGCCTCAGTTTCCTCAGCTGTTAAATGGGGATAATAATAGCACCTGCTTCCCAAGGTTGTGAAAATCAAGTAAGGTAGTATTTGCAGAATGTTTTGCAAACCTTAAAGTGATAATGCTAGCTACTAATATTGATTCTGGCAGTTAGATTTTCCAACCACCTCTGCTAACTTTATGGTCTTAGAGTGATAATGTATGCCTCATGTCACACAACCAGTCTACCTCCCCTTTGCCAAGCTTCACCATCAAGTCCTCTGAAGTCAGGCTTGGCCACTGCATAGTCAGAGTTCTGAATTCTTTAGATGGTGTCCTTTCCATCACTGCAGTCATGTAGTCAATCTCTTAGTTCTCTTTACTTCTCTTTTCATTGGTTCACATAACAGATCATAAACTTTCCAGTTCCCTTTCAGCTAGACCAAGGCTTCTACCTCATGAGCAAGCACAAGGTGTCAGCCTTCCAAACTGGCAGAGTTCCCTTACCTGAAGAGGGTCAGGTCCATCTCTGATGGGCTCCAATTCTTCCACTTGTGCCTGCATATATATGTGTCCCCCTCTGCCCACACCCCATCCCAAGATTGCTGGGCAGTATTCTGTCACTGCCATGGTACCCTGGCGGCAGACCACCCCTACATCTGTCTACCATTGTATAGTTCAGGACTTGGAAGAGCCACCAACTCCACGTGGTATATTCAATATTGGGATACTAAATAATGTGAGGTATGTGTCTCAGATAAAACCCTTATGGGCTTAGTGCAATCTCTGCCCTCTTGACTCCATCCCAAGTTACCAAGTAACATCGGATGAGTTTGGGGTCAGTCTTTCTCCTCATACCTCACATCTCTCATGCTTTTGCTCTTCTCTGATGCATCGTGGCATCGTGGAAAGCACACTGAATTTGGAGTCAGGAGATTTGGGTTCAAATTCCACATCAGATACTCACTAGCTGGTCAAGGAGGGTGGCACAAGGAACTGGAAGGATTTTGTTTAGAAGTGTGGCCTCATGTGGGAGGAAATGCTGAAGACTTTTGAAAAAAAAAGGGAAAGAGGATGACTCAGAACAACTGTCCCCTCCCACTACTGCTGGGGACAGTGAATTTGTGACTGTCAGGTCACAACCTAAATCCTTTTTCCATATGCCTAGGGAATTGTAAGGCAAGACCTGCACTCAGTAGAGTCTGGAAGTGAAGGCAAGCAGTCAGAACAGAAGTGAGTAGTTTTGGGGCCATTAAGAAGAGAATGGGACTGGGAGTCCTCTGTGAGCTGGGGCTCTAAGCAAAGGGAATTGACTGCCAGATGAAGTTAGTGTAGGAGGTAGGCAGGTTGATCTTCCAAGGTCTGGCTGCTTCCCAACCACCACCCCTCCCCCACATTCCTATGCTACACCCCACCCCCATGCTTGGAGAATGGAGATGGGAGTGTTGAAGTGGAACAATATGGCTTCACATTAGGAGTTCAAAGCTGATGGTTGCTAGGGTGGGTAAATGAGAATTAATGCTGACTTTTCATTGGTCATCCCGGTTATTATGTTTTATTACTTTAATTAAATTTTTTTCTAACTACACAGAGAGCCTGAGTAACTAGGAAGCACAGTGGGGAGACACACAAGAGAAGAGCAGTTTTCCTAGTAGAATAAGGATTGGAATTTAGAATTGATTGGGTAAATCTACACATAAGCACCATGGATTAAGAAGACAGGAGACTCATAAAGGAAAAGAGGCTGTATGGAGGTCAGGGAGAGCATGGTGATTATCTCAGAGGACCCTTTCATGTTGGACAGTCCATTTGGCAGGTGGGGGATAAAGAGTTGATTGATAGAACCTGCTCCTTATCATTGAATGTTTTTCGTTGTTGTTCTATTGTTTTCAGTCATATCATACTCTAAGTGACCCCATTCTTGCCAAAGATACTGGAGAGATTTGCCATTTCCCTCTCCAGTTCATTTTCCAGATGAGGAAACTGAGGCAAACAGGGTTAAATGACTTGCCTAGGGTCACACAGCTAGTAAGTATCTGAGGTCAGATTTGAATTTAGTTTTCTTGACTCCAGACCTGGTGCTCTATCTCCCTCCCTACCTACCTGCCTCACTATTAAATAGGTTGAGGCAGCTGTTCATGATGCCCCATGTCAACAATGCATATACCCCATTGCAATAATGCAAGGGAGAAGGTGAACAGGACAAAGGAAAGCCCCAACATCTTCTAGGAAAATGTGGAAAGAAAGAGATCAATTCCACCTGGAGGCAGGGGTTAGTTCAAAGGTGACTTTATGGAAGAGGTGGTACCTGAACTGGGCCTTGAAGGAAGAGTGATGTTTCAACAGGCAAGAAAGAGAGGATGGACATTCTAGGCATGGAGATAGCTTTCATGAATGAAAACTCAGGTGTGAGAGAGAGAAGAGATCTTGTCTGGCTAAGGCAGGGATGGGGAACTTGTAACCTTGGGGTCACATGTGGCCCTCTAGGTCCTCAAGTGCAGCCCTTTGACTCCAGTCACCCCTGGCCTAGGAAGTAGAGTACAGCAGGAAAAGGTAAGTGAGAGCCAGACTGCAGAAGATCTTAGATAGCAGATTAGAGTTTGTTTTTCATTCTGAAGTTATTTTATCCTAAATATTTTTGAGTAGAAGGATGACATAGTCAAAATTGTACATTAAGAAGACTATTGTGATAGCTTTATTGGAGAGATGAAAGTAATGTAGTATAGTGTAACCCACTGGCAAGAGTTGATGAAGGCCAGCACCAATGTGGCTGACAGTGGTTGTGGAGAGGAGGAAATAGACAAAAGAGATGTTTGGAAATGGAACGGATAGGACCGAACAACTGATTGGATGAAGGAGATCAAGAAGCAGAGAAGAGGGAAAGATTTACTCCAAGATTTTAATGCACTGGGAGGAGCAATAGAGATAGGGAAGCTGGGAGGAAGTATAGATTTAGGGAGGAAAATGAAGACTTCAGGATCAGTCATGTTGACTGGTGATCTTGATGAAGATATCCAATGGAAAATTGGAGATTTGACCCTGGAGCTCAGGAGAGAGTCTAGGGATGGATATATAGACTGGGGAGTCATGTCAATGCATAAAGGTGATTACTGAAACCCCAGAAGGACTGAAGTCATGGGAGATTTCAAGAAAGAGAGGATAGAAAAACCAGGAAAGAAAGCTTGGAGATAGGGCCTTGGAGAGCACCCAGAATTAGAAGATGATTAAGGGATGAAGAGTTATTAAAGGTGACAGGAATACTCCGAAAAGTATGAAGAGAAGCAAGAAAGAAGTGTCTCAGAAACCAAGTAAAGGGAGGAACTGAATAAGCATTTATTATGCACCTGCTCTGTGCCTGTTCCCAGGCTGGGTGTGGGGAGAGAGAGAAATTAAACCATCCCTGCCCTGAAGAAGTTTATATTTTACTTGGGGTATTCAAAGGGACAGGGCAGAAGGGAGAGAGGCATGTGCAATTATGTCAAATGCTACAGAAAGATAGAGGAAGATGGGATCTGAGAAAGAATCTTGGATTTGGTAATTTGGGATTTATCTTGAGTTCATTCTGTATATATCTATTGTATTTATATGTGTTTTTCAAAATTACTTGTATATTTTAAATTTATATTTATCTGCAAAATAAATAAAAAGAAAAATAAAAACAATATTACTTACATATATAAATGTATTATGTTTATTATGTATTCTGAGTATTTAATAAATTATATCTCCTCAAAATGAATGTAATCACCTTGCGTGAAGAGACTGCTTATTTTTTTTTATTTTTTTAACACTCATTTTTTGAAATTTTGAGTTTCAAATTCTCTCCCTCCCTCCTGCCTTTCCCCCACTCACTGAGAAGACAAACTATATGATATCTATTATAAATGCGAAGTCGTGCAAAAAAAAACAGAGTTCCCCCATGTTGGGGGAAGAACCAAGAAAAATAATGAGAAAAAATGATGCTTCAATTCGCATTCAGAGTTCATCAGTTCTCTCTCTGGAGATGGATAGCATTTTTAATCGTAGGTCCTTCAGAATTATCTTGGATTACTGTCTTGACCAGAGTAGCTAAGTCTTTCACATTACAGTATTGCTGTTACAATGTATAATGTTACCCTTCTCACTTCACTTTGCATCAGTTCATATAAGTCTTTTTAGGTTTTTAAAACCATCTTACCCATCATTTCTACATTCCATCGCAATCATATACCACACATGTTCAGCCATTCCCCAATTGAGGTGCATCCCCTCAGTTTTTAATTCTTAGCCACCATAAAAAGAACTGCTACAAGTATTCTTTTAATGTAGACCCTTTTCTCTTTTCTTTGCTGTCTTTCAGATACAGACCTAGTAGTGGTATTGCTAGGTCAAAGGGTACGCATAGTTTTATTGCCCTTTGAATATAGTTCCAAATTATTCTCCAGAATGATTGGACCAATTCACAACTCTGCCAATAATGCATTAATGTACCTATTTTTCCACATCTCCTCCAGCATTTATCATTTTCTGTCGTTAGTCAATCTGATAGGAGTACAGTGGTACCTTAGAGTTGTTTCAATTTGCATTTCTCCAATCAAAAGTAATTTAGAGCATTTATCAACTGGAAAATGGTTCTTATTTGTATCAATTTGGCTTATATAGTTGAGAAATTAGCCTTTATCAAAGAAACTTGTAAATTTTTTCCCCAGTTTCTTGTTTCTCTTTTAATTTTGGCTACATTGGTTTTGTCTGTGCAAAAGCTTTTTTAAATTTCATATAATCAAAATTATCCCTTTTTCTTTCTGTGGTCCTCTCTATACCTTGTTTGGTCATAAACTCTTTCCTTACCCACAAAACTGACAGGTACATTTTTCCATGCTCCCCTAATTTGCTTATGTTATCACCCTTCATGTCTAAATAATTTGTCCATTTCAACTTTGTCTTGGTATGTGGTGTAAAATATTGGTCTATGCCTGGTTCTAGAAAACAGAAAGGGAAAAATAGCAAAGATGCAGATTTCTGAACAACTGGCACTTTTCGAAAGTGTAATGATGGAATGGGCTGCCAACATCGGAGTTATTGAAGCAGAGGCTGGATGAGGGTGTGCTATAGAGAGGATTCTCAACTCTCATATGCTGTTACACAACATTGAGGGCCTTTGGATGTTAGGGGTAGATGGTGGCACAGTAGATAGACAGCTAGACCTAGAGTCAGGAAGATCTCCATCATACCAGTTGTATGACTCTGCATGAGCCCCTTAAGTCTGCCTCAGTTTCCTCTTTTATAAATTGGAGATGATAATAACACCATCTATTCCCAGGGTTCTTGGAAGGATCAAATGAGATAATATTTGTAAAATGCTTTGCAAACCTTAAAGCACTGTATAAATATTCACATTTTAATGATTATTAATGCTAATTATTGCATAATTATCTAATGTAATAATCATGAATAGCAATCATTACATAACTGATATTAATACAATTATTACATAATAATGAATCACATAGTTAATTATTATACAATTCCATAATTGGTATTTATAATTATTATATTAGATAGCATCAGATCATAGATTTAAAAGTGGAAAGGACCAGAAAGTCATCTAGGCCAAGTCCTTCATTTAACAAATGAGAAAACTGAGGCCCAGAGAAGTCAGTTTACTCCAGGACATGTAGCTTGTAAGTTATCACAGTGAGATAACGTCATCATTGCATCAGAGCTTGGCAGCTTAGGTTGAAGGAGATGGTGAGATGAAGGAGACCCACTGTTGATGGCTACCAGGGCAGGACAAGGGAGCAATTGTTTCAAGCTTGGGTCTGCAGCAGCCTCAAGAGGCAATCTTCTTCAGTCATTTCAGTTTCCAGATACATTAAGACCCCCAGGGAGGGCAGAATGTGGAGCCTCTGAAGCTTCCCCTTCCATTCCCAAGCAGTTCAGCAGCCCTGCCATATTTCAGAGGTCACTCACTTGTTGTGACCATGAACCCAGGCCACTGTCTTCCTGCCCTGTTTTAATTGGAGGCTGTATCATGGATTGGCTGTTCTACACAGCTCCACACAAACAATAGAGAGAAGGCCAGCAGCCCTTGCCAAAAGAGATGTAGAGAAATATTAAAGAAACCTCTTCTGGTGACACAGAGCCTTTGGCCAGTACAGGGATGATGTGACATCTCCTGGTAGGTTCAACCACATGAAAGTTGGAGGCAGGCCAAGAATATGGTTGGCAAGCAGCTGCTCTCCAAACCCTGGTCAGTGACTTTATCACAGGCTGACCCTCATCTACTGTCCTTTTGTTACTTCTTCAGTGGCACTGATCTTATTACAGCCATATTAGTGGAGAGAAGTCATCATGGCAGAAGAGGTAGAGAGTACTAGACTTGCAGTTAGAAAGACCTGAGTTCAAATCCTCTCTCTGATGGTTATTAGCTATGTGACTATGGACAAGTCATTTAACTGTCACCCAGATAACTCCCACTGAGGGTCACAGTAGAAATAATGATAGATTTGGAGAGGCCTGGGATTCAAATTCTGATTCTTCTACTTATTACTTACTAGGTAAGTCACCTTTCTTCTGGGCCTTCTCTTCCTCATCTGTAAAAGCAGGCAGCTGAACTGGGTGATCTCTGGATGGATGATCCTGTGTTGCTCTCACCTAGTCAGTCATGAAAGGGGTGAGATATGCATTGGTGGAGGGAGTTCCCATACCAGGAATTTCCCAAGTTAACACAGTGACAGATCCTTTCATGGTTAAGTACAAAGAGCTCTGAACTGGGAAGTAGAGTTCCAATCCCCTTTCACAGATCATGGGGTAACTCACAATCTGTCTGGGCTTCAGTTTCCTCCCCTTCCAGGTGGAAATAATCCTCACACTGCCTGCCTTATACAGTGACTGTGAGGAATGGACCTTGGGGTACACTAGAGAAGAAGAGAAATACCCTTGTTATCCCCATTGTTCACCTGCCTGTCCCATCTCCCCTTTGAGACTCTCTGAGTTATAGTGTCTTATTCACCTTTGCATATACCCCATGGGGCCAACATAGCCCTTCCCCTCCCATCCAGTTGGTATTCAGTGTTTGTGAAATGACTCATCAATGAATGGTTGGGGTGAATGGAGAGGCAGGAGAGAAAATTCCATTTGGAGTCCAAAGAACTAAGCTCAGATCCCTTCCACTAACTAGGTGAATAACTGTTTCACTTCTCTGGTCCAGCTTTGTTTCTCTATCAAACAGACTGGACCAGATGATCTCAACAATCTCTTCTAATTCTTCATCCACTGATCCCATTTGCCCAGCCCATTCTACCCCATCCTTCCATGATGGCTGCTGGAGTCCCAGTTCTGTTGTTAATGAGCTGCCTTTCATATTAGAAAAGTCCTATTCCACTAAAAATTACATTGAATCTACTTTGTATTTACTTATATGTGTACTGCTGCTTCCCCCAATACAAGGTAAGCTCCTTAATGACAGGAATTACTTTGTGTTTATCTTCTCTCCACCACCTGGTGCAGTGAGCACCTAATAAATACTTGTTGAATGAATAAATGAACAGACGAATGAAAGAATGATGAAGGAGGCAAGTGGCAGGCTGAACCTCTGGGGCAAGCGATGGAACTGCCTGCCTTCCCCAGGGGCCAGTGGCCAGGCCAGGACCAATCAGGGCCAGCCGCTGAATAGCTATGTAGACATCAAGGTCCAGGATAACATGGAGGCCATAGCCAGAAAGGAGACCAGATCACAAGTTTATAGATCATAAAATGCAGAACAAAAGATCTCAGAGGTCACCTACCTAGCTATTGTACATAGGAAGAAACTAAGGCTCAGGGGAAATGATTTGCCCAGAACTACAGGGATGAAAAACAAGTGTCAGAGCTGGGGTTTGGAAGCCAGGGCTCTTGTCTCTACATTACCTAGTTCTGGGAGATAGTGCAATTCCCAGAGGAGGGTCAGTCGCAGTTTTCCTTGACTGAGTTCTGGGTCTGGTATGCAACCAGGACAAGGCTGAAGCAGGAAAAGGCATGAGGGCTCTTGGCTCTTTCAGCTAGGAGACATCTCATAAAAACTGGGCCCTGTCAACTCATCTGTTTCTCTGCTTTTGTATAGTGTTTTCATTCCTTTTCTTTCTTAATCGAAGAATCTAGGAGGAACAAGAGGAAGCAATAGAATCCCTAGCTTGTCTTAGTTTAACCATAACCATGTCCCCAGAAAGAGGGGATGTAATTGGGGTGACAGAGGAGGAAATGCCAGAGATGGAAAGCCGAGGACAGTGAGACTGCTCCTCAGTTCCCACCTGGAGCTCCCTTCACTGGGGCCCTGCTCAAACCCACCAGCTGATGAGATGGAAAATCTGAGGCCCAGGGAGCTTGGGGGTCTGGCTGGGAGTGAGTCTCCAGTTCCAGGCTCCGCCTTTCCTGCTGGGCTAGACCCCCTTTGGAGGCCCCAGCAGGGGCTGCTGTGGTTTACTGTGGAATGTCCGGAGCCCCACATCTTGCCTGTTTAATGTCTGGGAAAATGTCAAGAGCTCCGGATGGGGTGGGGAAGTATGGTGGGTTAGGGGGAGGCAAGAGAGAGGCACAAAGGCACACAGGCAGAGGTACAGAAAGACATGATCAAAAGAGAAGCATGAGACAGAGAGACAAACATAGAGCAGTTGACAGAGCAAAAAAGGTAGATGAAGAAGAGATGGAGGGATAGAAACATGGAAAGCAAGAGAAAGTAGAGAAGCATTAGTTTGAAGGCTGGCTCACAGCTAGAACATAGTATGGAAGGCTGGCTACTCAAGCCGTGAACAGTATATTCCCTGGGACTCAGCTAATTATTGCCCCTGCATACTCTGCTTTCAGAGAAAAGTCCAGGGAAGACCCAGGACTCCCATGCTGGCTACAGGATAGTGTGCCTGGTAATAACAGTTTATGTATAAGTCAAGGGACAAGAGGGGGGTGGGGAGAACAAGAGGGTGAAAATAAAAGAACCCTGGAGAAAGGAATGGAGAATTTTAGGACCAGGATCTCTGACTAGACTGGAAGTCAGAAAATCTAGTTTTGCCCCAGATCTGATACTAACTAGTTATGTGACCTCAGGCAAGGTGCAAGCGTCTGGGCCTTTATGCTTGCTCTCTGCAGTCTTGGAGGATGAATTAAAGTATATCTAAGGTCCCTTCCAGTTCTAAAAGTCTCTACATCTATGATTTTGGGGGAGAATCCCATCAGGAAAGTGATGGGAAGAGAGGGTCTTACAGACCAAAAGCCTGCCCAGGAGCCTCTCCCAGAATCTATGTCCCCACTCAGGAATCAGCTAGATGCAAAGCAATGATTCCTTTTGCTTTGTATGAGCATTGCTTGTTTAGACAGATGTTCTACTTTGTTCTAAGTGGAACTGTCCCCCATTCCTTTGGTATAAGTTAAATGTCTCCTGGGACTAGGGGCTAAAGAGATAGGAACACCACTACCATCGGTTCTCTTGCTAGTTCTCCAAATTGAAGTACAGAGGAATGGAGATTAGCAAAAGAAGGGTGATTGACAAAAAGATGAGGGAGAGGAAAGATGGAAAAAGGAAGGTTACCATTCCCAAGCTATATGAGTGGATATATCCTGAACTTAGATATCAAGAATATCTTGATACCCATAGTAGGTCCACAGAAAAAATGGCCAGTGCCAATATTGGTGACAGAAGCCCTTTATAAGGATTCATCTTTTCCAGTTGTCATAATTTAAGAGTAGGAGACACCTCAGAGCTATTCTCTGATGAGACAAAAGTGTGATGTAGAGCCAAATTTTATCAATAGCTATTGCCCCTAGTAATCTGATCTACCCACATTTATCCCAATTCCTTCCTACTGCTCAAAGAAAGGCAGTGATCAAAGGATCATTTTCCACAAGGGTCACCATTCTCATGGGAACACAGAAATAAGATATGGAAATACGATCCAAATGCTTTGAGCAGGGCACACTGACGTACCACGAGTATACAGGAGGATGAGGTGAGGTCAGAAGTCCTCAGGAACCAGGAGCACTCTACTCAATGATTGGGTGCTCACACAGAGACCACCCACTTCTTAGTATGCTACTGACACCTATAAGCTGTCTTTCAAAGGTAGAGGAATAAAACTTGACTGCTAGTAACCTACGCCATCTGTATACCTATAGTTGCTTCTCCTTCCCCTGTCCACCAATGTATATTTGTGCTTTCTCTGCCCTCATGTGTTTCCCAGCCCCCATCCTTTCATGAGAAGCATGGTCTTTGCCATAGCCATGAATCAAATGTCTATATTCCCACATCAGGGCATGCTCTCCTTAACACTTCAAAGAATTCTCAAGTGACAGAAGCAGGCTAGATGATCACACCTTGACTTTCTCAGATCCAGGCAGTGAGGTTCTCATTGAAAATTCTAGGGCAGGTCAAGCATCAGTTAAGGTCAGCTTTATACCTAGGCCAAATGGGTTCCCAACTACACAATGACACTGGAGAGGCAAGCAGCTCACCATCCTCCATTGGGAGTCCAAAGACCAACTTCACAATTTTTCCTTGGGCAGAGCTCAACCTTAGAGAGTTGGGGGGGGGGCAGGAAGGAGAAGGGGGCATGCTTGATTCTGCTCAGATGGGAGAAGAGGGGAAAAGTGAAGGTCAGATTAATTGGGAGGTTGGGCCAATAGCTCCTTCCCAAAGGCACAATGAGGGCAGGAGCTCCCCACATACCCCTGATGAGAAAAGGCATGAGATCCTGTGCAATCTTGACTGCTTAGAAGCCCAAATCTAGGAGGGTTGAGTGATTCTAGCCTATCCTGGTGACTTATCTAACCTTCCTGACTCCTAGTTCCCTCCTCCCTAAAATGGGAATAATTACATTACCTACTTTGCACAGTTGCTATGAGGATAAAATGATAACATACATAAAACACTTTGCAAACCTAAGAGCATGGTATTAGTAACATTCAAATCATAGCCCAAGGTCAGAGGATTAAAACCCAGGACCTGGGACTCCCAAGTTCAGCACTTTCTACCATATCACAAAGTATCATGAATACTTTCAGGTAGGAAGGTAATTATTATCCCAATTTTACTAATGAGAACACTGAAACCCAGGGAAGATAAATGACTTGTCTATTGAGCCTTCCCTAAATAGTCCTGCAGAAAGTCACAGGATTACAGGATCATAGATCCAAAGCCAGAAGGGATCTCAGGGGCATCTTGTCCAATGTATTCATTTTAGAAATGAGAAAATTAAGGTCAAGGTCATTTAAGTGACTTGCCCAAGGCAACACAGACAGTATTATGTAATCTTCCCCTGCTTTGAATATTCCTATAGAACTTATCACTATCAAATCAAAGAATATTATAGCTGAAAGGGAACTTACAGGTGATATAGCCCAACTAGCTCATGTTTTGGAGGGTCAGAGTGGTGAAAAGTCTTGGCCAAAGGCACCCAGTAAATTGCGACTTCACAACATGAACTGAGATCTTCTGAGTACATGTGCTTTTGTCCACATAAGCTATAGAGGAGATTCCTATTTGGGTATCAGTTGGTTTAGATAAAGTCTGAGGTCTTTTCCAACTCTGAGGTTCTAAAAAATGTATCAAAGGAATCTTCAGAGTATCTGGGGCTGTGTCCTATGGAATCACAAAGGACAGAAAAATTCTTCCCTAGCTCTCCAGTCCCCAGTATTAGTCAAAACTCTTAAGATGATGGTGGTTGACCCACTGTCCAGCTCAGCACATCAACCTAGGCAGGCCTCTATCCCTTGTCCCTGAGATCTATTGAGTGCCACCATTGGTCAAAGTAAGCTGAGATCATTGACCGCACCAAGCCATAAACATTTTGTGCCCTGATCAGTGAGAGCAGAGAAAAGTAGGGCATGGAAGTCAGAAAGGACTTCATAGCCACCTAGGGTCAGAGCCAGGACTAGAAACCAGATGTTCTGATTGTCTTCTGCTTCTTCTGCTACATGATATGTTCAGATAATAATAAACTAACATTTCTCTAATACCTTAAGATTTATAAAATGCTTATTTAGAGTTGGAAGTGACCTTAAAGGTCTAGTCCAACCCCCTCACTTTAGAGAGAAGGAAACTGAGGCCACAAGAAGTCAGATAACTTACCCAAAGTCACATAGATAATAAGAGACAGAGTAAGACTTGGAACTCAAAACTCAAAACCTGTGACTCAGAAGTTCAGTACTTTCTCCTACATCACAAAGTCACACAACTGCCCGTTAAAGTAGGTAATATTGCCATAGCCATACCCATCGTTTGCAAGAAGCCTTTCCTAGTCCTTAATCTTAGTGTCTTCCCCCTGAGATGCTCTCAGTTTGTCTCATCTACAGTTTATTGGTACATAGCTATTTGCATGCTTCTCTCCCCAATTTGACTGTAAGCTCCTTGAAGACAGGGACAGTCTTTCCCTAGCATTTAGCACAGTGCCCAATACAGAAAGGCCCTTAACAGTAACTGACTGACCAAATGAAGAGGAAATGGAGGTTCTAGGAAGTTAACAGACTCCTAAATGGTCATACAGCTAAGTAAACATCATAGCAGGCAAGATTCCATGCAGGCCTCTCCTGACTCCAAGTCTATAGCTATTGCCATTATGCTACCAACAAATATGACAATGAAACATGATGCGAGAAAGGCGATGATCCCATTGTATTCAATTATGGTCAGAATACATCTGAAAAACTGGATTCAGTTCTGTGCACCATATTTTAGTAAAGACATTTGACAAGGCAGAGCAAATCCTGAGGAATGTACCTGGGCAATGGAGGGACCATATCATATAATGATGAGTTGAAGGAACAAAAAATGCATTCCTCTGGAGGGCTTATGAGAGACCTGCTCATTGTCTTCAAATATTTTGGAGTTGTCATGAGGGGGAAGAATCACACTCCAATATAAAGAACCAGAACCAATGGACAGAAGGCAAAAGAAGGCAGATTTCAACTCAATAGAAGGGATAAAAAACCTCTTACCAATTAGACATTGTCCATGAGTGAGAAATAACAGAACAAACCAGAGAGGTAATTGTTAGATAATGGCTCCCAGTCACTAAGGATATCCTAGCAAAGGCTGGAAAATAATGATTAGCTGGCACTTATAGAAATTGGGGGCTCATAGAGTGCTTCTAGATATGACCTCATTGGAACCTCCTAACAACTCTATGAGGTCAGTTCCACAGGCATCATTCTTCCCATTTTACAGATGAGCAAACAGACTTTACAAGGTTAAATGACTTCCCAACGATCACACAGCTAGGAAGTGTCAGAAGGAGAATTTAAATCTGGGTTTCTCCTAACTCCAAGATCAATACCCTTTCTGCCACACCATGATTCAGTCACAACATAAAGAGGATTCCTGTACCATATGGAAGAATGGGACTTAATGACTCAGTTCCCTTAAAGTTCTTATGGTTTGGAGATTAAATAAGATGTAGGTAATAAAGGGCAGAGTAAGATTTGGAACTCAAAATCTGTGACTTGTAAGTTCAGCACTTCCTCCTCCTCCCATGCTCAGTCCTACCACAGCCATATCTGTTTCCAAGCATCTCAAAATATTTTAATAGTGCGTCCTATCATTACTACTTTCCTGGACCATAGCAACAATCTTGTAATGGTTCTCCTACCTTTACCTTCTGGCTCCTCCAATCTTCTGAGTCTATTTATAGCTTCCATAACATTCCAAGGTTTATAAAGAACTTTATATACATTCATTTGATCTTCACGATTACACTGTGAGGTAGATATTGCGAATATTTTTAGTCTCATTTTACAGAGGAGGAAACTGAAACTAACAGAAGTGGTGGGACTTGTCCATGGTTGCACTGCCCAAAATGAGATTTGAACATGGATCTTCACTTCATATCCAATCATCTTTCATTCTGCCATAGCTGCTTTCCCTCACACTGGTGCCAGATGGATCTTCCTCATTTCTCTCCAGCCATATTTTCCCTGTTCAAAACCCTCCACTGGGTCCTTCTGACCTACAAGATCAAACTTCACTGGCTGGCATTCAAGGTCTTTGTAGTCTGGAGCCGTTCTCACAGTAATCCCCCTTCATAAATGGGTACTACTTGATGCACCCATACATCCCCCAGTACCCCCTACATCTCCTCTCTTGGATTCAAGTCAAAGGTCTCTTATTAGCTATGCCTGATTCTTATAGGTAGGTCAAGTCTCTTTTTTGCCTACCCACTTTCTCCTTTTAAAAATAGGAACAAGATGGCTTATTTTCTATTATGTTATACCTTGTAAGATATCACATAAATTCTTATTTACATAGTGCTTTTCAATTTCATTTTCCTATACCAACACCATGAAGTAGGTAATGGAAGTATTATTATCCCTATTTTACAGATAAGGAAACTAAGCCTTGGTTAGATTATGTGACTTAGTCCCATAGCTAGTTGGTGGCAAAGCCAGGGATTTGAACTAATCTGATTCCAAGCTGACTGCTCTTTACACAATGTCACATTACCTCTCCTCTTAGACTACCTATCTCACAATGTTGTTGAGAGTAATGCATGCTAGGACCAGCTAAATTCTGATTGTCTATGACCTTAACAGTATGGGTAGTACGTACCCTGGCACATATTACAATCCTTCAATATCTCATACTATGCAATTCTTGTCCATCTTTTGTACATAGATCTATCTTTGGATGGATCCTTTCCTTTGTTAAGTAACGGGCACCAGGACAGCCATGATTATCTATGTTTTAAACCTCATTCTCTCTATATGAACATTGCACTTCCTTTGGTGGTTATGTCCTTGATATCACCATTTCCATACACAAGTCACCATTGGCAAGATGCTACTACTAACTTCTATTCAACACACATCTTTCCTTGAGTTATCTACAACTGGGATTCTTCTGAGATTGTGGATTCCATGTTGAACAATCACATCATACTCTTGGTATTAAAAACATAGATTGAGGGAGTAGGGTGGATACAAGTAGCTTGAGATTACCAAGGTCATTGCTTAAGTTCCCAAATAGGATCCAGTCTAATTTCTTCCTCCCATACAATTATGGATCCACCTCATTGTTCACTAGTAGCACGTAACCAAGATCAACCAGGGTAGATGGGGAGAGAGACAGAAAAACATAGAGATGGAAAGGGGGAGGGAGGGAAAGAGGGAAGGAGAAAGGAAGGATGGAAAGAAGGGAAGAAGATACTCATTAGAATACTAGCTCAATGGCCAACCTATGTTATAATCTAGGTAACATCCTCTTCACATTTTATCTGGATTACCTAACTTTTGAAAATATGTGGCTTTTATTTCAGACATCATAACATTCCAGAATTCAGTGTAATTAGTACAATAAAATAGGAGCACTAGAAGAAATTCACCATGAATAAGGAATCCCTAAACATCCTCTATGCCTAGTAGACATTTTAGGAGGCACTTGATATTGCCCAGTGAGATCACAGAATGCTTTCTCTGTAGGTTTTCTGGTGTAGGATCTTGCATGTTTTAAATATATATATGGCTTGATGACAGTCTTTAAGGATCCTTTTTTTTTTCCTCTACTGAGTCAGATGCTCTTGAAATCAAGAAGCCAATGTTAAGATATTATATTCTCTACCCCTTTGTTAGTTGGGTGATTTTAATGAGTGATCTGCCTGGTAAAAATCAACTACAAAAAAAAGCCTATTTTCTTCTCACACTTTCATTAGGGCTACTTTCAGTGCATGTACAGACTATTACCAAGATTTATTTTATACATGAGAAAGCAGGTATATGGGGTTGCTAGTTGCTTATAGTTCCTTAATTGTTTTGGGTGGAAGGAAATAAGACTGCCTAGGAGCTTTCCCACTTTTGGAAACTTGCCCTCCCTTGCCCCCAAGTGCTTTTAATATTATGCTGTCTATAATACAGTATTATTCTGTATTGAATTTGGTCATATCCAGCCATTCATCCTAACTTCACTTTTTAAAATGTCATTGCTATTGCTTCACATAGTACAATCAGGCATGGTGAAGCCCAAAGGTGCTTTTTCCCACTATTGTCACTGATGAGGATATAGATGCAGAAACGAAAGTATATCTATTCACCTCTATTTATTTGTCTCCTTACTATTTTAATTTCTGAAATCTCTCAGAATGTACAATTAAGCTATATCCAAAACCAAGGTCTCAGTAAACTGTATCTTGGGCTGATATTGCTTCTTAACCTTCTCTATACTATTTTGTAAATGAAGTTGTACTCTATAGTCAGAGTTGTCCTTGGCTACAAGTCTTCCAGCTAAGGTATTTTCTTGGGTCCTTCATTCGCATCATGGTGACTTTTGCCTTAATTAAAACTTAAGAAATAGCAAGAGTCAAAGTCCATGTTCCTTTTGTCCATTTCCCACTTTTTTTAGACTCAATGACTTGATTAAGCAAATCAGAACAAACTCCTGTAAATTCACAGTGTCTTCTCATCACTGATTCTGATCTCTATCCAACTATCCAGTTGATCTTGAAATGATTCTCATGTTGGTAGCCAAAAGCTCCCTGTCTAGGCATTATCTCCTAAGTCATATCAATTTCGCGTGCACACGTGTGTGTGTGTGTGTGTGTGTGTGTGTGTGTGTGTGTGTGTGTAATGAAGTTTGGTACTTATCACATTCAACTCTTTCCAACTCTCTTGAAGAATGCATTCATGATGTACTGTCGGGCTTCTGAATAATCTACAATACTTTCCTTCATTCTTTTAACTCAAACCAACATGTTTGACATTGTTTCTACCAATCTCCCCTGTGCCCATCTTTGCATTGAAGTCACTGAGTATTAAGGTATAGGTCAACTGTTCGAAGGACAGTTTCTTCATAGGACTTCCTTCATCTCTTGAAATAGATGGTGGTCCATTAGCAGTGATTCTCTTCATGGCTGTTCGTTTGCCGATTCTAATCACAAGCATTGCAAAGTGAGATGACCAAGTATTCTGTGAAATGAATGCCTTTATTTAGCTCTCCAAGAACCTACAAGCCATTCTACTAATTACTGCAACTATCTTATATCTTCTATTTTATTTATAGCAAGATTAATATGGGTATGCTTAATAACCTGCATTTATATAGCTCTTTTAGGTTTACAATGCATTGTTCAGCACATATAATTACCCCCACTTTATAGAATGAGGCTTAGTGAGTTTGTGACTTGTCCAGGGTCACACACCTAAGTGTCAGAACCAGGATCTGAATCCAAGTCTGGCCTCTTTAAAATTAGCATCCTTTCCCTTACAGCACACTGCTTCTCAATCTCAATGAATAGATTACTCTAATAGAGTATCACATTTTGGGTCATTAAACAGAAGTAGCATGTAAGTATTAGTTTCTAGAAAAACTTGAAAACTGAATGATATTCAGCATCTCCTGCCTGCGTTCTCCACCAACATCACTGAGGGAGATGGAGGCCACACAGGATCTTTCTCATTTTTCTTTTGAGTGTTACTATGGCCAAAAATATCATTGTCTAGTGACCGGTTTTCTAGTAATGAGCCTTTCATGGTAGAAGCAATGATACATAGTGAAAAGAACCAGGTTTAAAATCCTGGCTCTGCTACTCAGTACCCACATGACCTCAGGCAAGCCCCTTCATCACCTCTCCCAGCCTCAGCTTCCTCGTTCTTCTACTTTAAACCTTAGTTCTAATGCCACTTCCAGAAGTCTTCCTTGATCTCACCAGTTAAACACAAGCTTTTCCTCACTTCCTGTTGTTGCACCTTTCAAGGTTTAGCTTCTGGTTGGTGGCAAATCCCTCCAGTAGATTCTTAAACTCCATGGAAAGGAGTGTTCTAATCTTTTCTCTTCTCCAGCAGTTGGAGTACTCTGTAATAAATAGGTGCTTAATAAATGGTTGTGGAACCCTAATGGTTCTCAGGAGATAATTAATTTCCCTTTTTTCCTTAGGCTCTTCTAAAAGCAAAGGTGGCACTGGTGGTCCCAGGATGTTGCCTTAGAGGAAGAAGTTGAGGCACATGGAGGTGGCTTCTGGTTAGGCTGGCAGGGAGATGTGAGGTCAAGGCCTAGAGAAATGATTCTGATGCTCACCCCACTCCCAGCCAGGGAGCATCCTTTCAATGACTTATTTTATTTCCTCTTATAAATGGGCACAACACAGAAAGAATTAAAAAATAATAACGGTACCGTTACAGGATTGGGCCAGGAGCCCAGGGCTTAGACTAATTCCCCCTCTACATGATGGGCAAGGGTTCAGTTGGTCTCTTTCTCCTTGTTATTCAAAAGTTTTGGCCATAAACTCAGGACAAGAACAGTTAACAAACAGGTTGAGTGGAAGGGATATAGACAGAGTGGGGGTAGGGGGTTCTGCTCTCCCCTTTCTTCCACCTGGATGCACAGACAATTGTCCCTCCAAGCCCCAGGTCCAGGGATGGCTCTGTAGAGGGAGAGCCCCCAAAGAGGAGCCTGCTGAATAAGACAGTTCCTGTTAAAAATATTTACATGCATTCACTATTTGAGGGGAGGGCCATGGTGCCAGCTCCAGCCTGGGAGGTTTCTTCAGGGTGAGTGCCAGAGCCTGGAACTTTCAGAATCTCTCAAGACTGGGTCATGGACCCTGAGATCCTCCATCCCCAGACCTTTTGGCGATCTTGATATTTGTAAATCTACACAAGTTTCTTCTGTTCCTATTTACAAGGAGAGCAGCCTGGGGTCACTGCCCCAAGAATGGAAAGAGGAGAAAAGGGCAGCTATAGAAAGTGGAGGAATATTTGTCCTGAAATTGTGGAAGAGATGCCCTGAAACTGAAAGGGTGCCCTCTAGAGAATGCAGAGGGACACCCCAAAAGGCAGCTTTTTCCTGCAGCTGCCTTGCTAATAGTTGAGTCTGGGGGGATGGGAACGTCTTCCTGGCAGCCCTCCCAACCCAAAATCTCAGCATCTCTCAGGCCCTGAATTCAACACCAGCTGACCCACAAGGAGGCCCCAAGCTCTGGCCCACAAGGCTCCCCAAGTCCAGTTGGCTTTCTCCTCCACCTTCCCTTTCCCTCTAGGCACTCCACTAGGGACCATTTCTATCAGTTTCCAAGGACCCCTAAAAATGGAAGAAATGAACCACCCAAAGACGACCTCCTCAGGGGGTATTATTCCTGGGTTGAGGGGACAAAGGCTATAGAGCCAATGATCCAATTCCTTGGGGACTTCTTCTAGCCCCTAACCCACCAACTCTGCTTGCCCAGAGGAAGCTCTCAGGCTATATGAGCTCTTCTCTAGTTAGGTTGCCCTTATTACAGACATAACTCACACTGGTAACCACCTGCCCATAGCTTCTCTCTCCCCCTCCCCATCCTCCTTATTCCCAAGAGATCCTCCCCAAGTCAAGAACCTTGCCTAGAAATGGTGTCAAGGTATAGGGTGATTCATTGGAACAGGAAAGACACTGTGACATTTATATCATACTCATGGTCAGATAAAGGAAGGGAAGGTCCCAGCAAAGGAACACTGATGGTAGCTTGACCCCTCTCTACATTCTCACCAGTTTTCTGGTAGCATTACCTCATCTTTACATCTCAGGATCCCTTCGCATTTCTATCCACAAAGTTACATGTAAATTCAGCCTTGGAAGCCAGTGATGATGTGACAACTTTAGGAAACTAAAAGGAAGCCCAGGAAAAGGTCACTAGTATAGGGACCCAAAAGGGGCAGCTGGCATTCAGGCCACCCTATTCCCTGAACCTCCACACTCAAACACTTGGGGACCAACTTCTCCCCAGCTGGGCTCTGGCACTCCAATGAGCTCCTAGCCTGCGGAAGACTAGCCCCACTAGGCAACTTGGAGATGACACTAGACCCTTCCTCAAGACAACCTTGACTCTCCTCTTCCTATGGCCCTAGAGATGGGTGGTTGGGAAAACAAGTCTGATGGAATATGGTGAGTACCAGTGCTAAGAGTGGGCAGGCCATGGCTCTAACTAACAAAAAAGAGGTCTACAGGAGGAGATGGAGCAGCAGGGACCAATATGGAGAGACCCTTACACACCTCCCTTCTAGGATCTAGCCCATCAACTCAGGCATCCATCCAGGCCTAAGCCCAGACTTTTCTCCCCGTCCTTGCATTCCCCTTGATGCTATAAGCCTCTCCCCATTCCCCATCTCCACACTTCACAGTCCACCAAGGGATGGCCTGACTTTCTGACTTTGGGCTGACAAAGCAAGGGGAATGAGATAAACGGGACATGAAGGGTGAGGATGGGAGGCAAGCAGTCCAAAAACCAGGATTCTATCCCTGGAATTCCTTTCGGCCCCTCCTCTCCCAGTAAAAAACCACCTCCCCCAAGTTTGAGACAGCCTGAAACAGGCTCCATTCCTCTGAAGAAGAGCCCATCCATCAAGAACAGACTGGCTCCAGCATGAGGCCCAGGCTGCTGGTTGGCTCCTCTCAGGGTCCAGGGTCCTGGCATGGAGGCCTCCAACAGCAGGTGCTCTCAAGAGATAGTGGAGTCCTCAGGTCTCTCGAGGAGGCAGAAGATACAAACTGCATGGGCTAAGCTTTGTCTATGAGCATGGCATCCAGTCCCAGGATTACAAACAAGATCTGAATATGGAGATGCCTGGGATAGGGACAAGAGTGGATCTCACAAAACAGGGGGCCTACTGCCAGCAGAGTCTCTACCAATCAAAAGCTCTGGGGCAGGGACCTCACCAATGGCTCCTGGGAGCCCTATGGAGAGAAGGTACCAAAGGGCCTTGAGATGATCACCAGCATCCCCATAGGGGTTTCCAAAGGGGAGGGTCAGTGTCCAGTCAAGAGGCAACAGGGCTGGGCAGAGGACTAGGGGCTGCTCACGACTCTATCCAGGCAGGCACTAAGTGGCTTCCAAGAGTTGGCAGATGTATAGGCCCATGAACTGGGTGATATGGTGGGAGCCGGTTTCACATAGGAAGTCAATCAGTTTCAATGAAAGTCCTTCCTCCCCATCTCCATGCCTTTCTTGGAAACATCCCCAGTCCATGAGGGAGGGAATCTGGAACTGGCAGACTAGAAACACCCATAGGACTCGATCACAGAAATCAGACCCTTGGCATCTGGTTCCTGGCTCCAACAGGAAGGTCCCCTTCCTTTCCAAATTATAGGATCGTCCCTAGAACTGGACCTATCAGACTATTATTCCATGACCACCCATCCTGGCTCTTCCCACTGAATTCAGGTATCTAGGGAAGGCGTGAATAACCCACAAGGACAGGGAGAGCTGGGAAGCAGACATTAAAGCCTTCAGGGGAAAGGAACTTCTCTATTCCCCTCTTCTCATCTTTTAAAAAGAGATTTCCCAGCTTCCTGGCCACAGCATGTGAGAACATGTGGCTGGTGGTACTGACTCAGGCTGTGTCAATGACGTGTGTGGGAGAATTCTGTTGGGACACATGATAGGATGGCTAGTGGGCCTGCTGTGTGTGACTTTTTTGTGACTATCTGCATGCTGGGTCATGTGAGTGATATACGTGGCTGATTGTGACAAAGTTGTGTCTGGCAAACGCTACCCCTTGGGTGGCTGCCTTCAGCAGAATATCTCTGCCCAGACACTCCCCCCACCCTCACCAGCTTGAGCCACAGAGAAAATCTGTGCCCAGTCCAGCAAGGGAGATGGGGGAGGGAAAGAAGGAATGCCCCCCTCCTCTGGAGAAGGCTTGAGCCAGCCACTCTCAGGCACTCTTGGCAAAGTCACATGCTTGTTAACCCTGATGCTGGTTGGCACTGGGAGGTAATTCAAGGTTAGGTCTGAGAGAGCCCCAGGAGCAGGGGGAAGGGGCAAGGGAGGGTGGAGAGCCTCCAGGCTTCCTACTCACTCCCCTCTCCCACTATCACCCCTCTTCCATTCAGCCTCTCTCTTCCTCTCTTTCCTTCCCCCAACTTCAATCCAGCACTGTCCACAGGGCTCACTTGCCATGGCCAAAAGATGTCCCGCCTAAGAGATAGCATTGGCTGCCATGGGTCTCTAAAACCCTTAAGCTAAGGGTTTACAGCCCATGACAAAAGGTGCCCCGCTGCCAGTCCAGGAGAAACCTCCCAATCCCGATGAGAAGACCATCGAGAGTCCAAGAGAGAGGAGAAAGGGATTCCCAAGTCTCGCTCCCTCATTTATCAACCAAAGAAAGTTTTGTCTGACTCTTATCTTCTCTCACAGATAGAAATCTGGCCCGAAGTCCCTGCAGCCCTAGCCTGACTGACCACTGGCTCCTCTGGAGCCCAGCTCTGGCCTGAATAGTGGGGAGGGATGCTGATCAAAGCTCCTCTACAAATAAGTGGGGATCCCAGTTCTGTAGATGGAAGAGGGAAGGCTGGCTGGCCCGTTTCCAAGGTCCCACCCCACGTGCCAGAGGGAGGGCACGAAGGTTTGAGTACAATGTCCCCCTGCATCAGCAGTAACTTGGGTCCAGCACAGCAGAGGGATTCAAAAGACTCACAGTTCTGTCCAAGGGGTAAGAAAAAAGGGGGAAGAAAAGAGGAAGGCTGGGGGGAAGGGAAGGAAAGAGGAGGCAAGAGGAGGCCCCGAGGAATCCTTCTAGGCATAGAACTCCTCCTGTTTGTCCGGCTTCTGGTACGTGACGCTGGCCTGCTTCGGCTCCTCCAAGGTGTAGCTCCCTTCATCCTTCTTCTTCATGCGGTAGATGAGAAGTGTGACCAGAAAGGCAGCAAAGAGGGCTCCAACCACCCCCCCCACAATCACCGCTGCAGGGAAAAATGAAGGACTGGGTTTAGGACGGGGACCAGGGACGCTGGAGTGGAGGAGGGTGGGTGGGCAGGGGCTTGGGGACAGGGAAGGGGGGTGGGGCCAAGCCATATCTGCCAAGTGTATTAGGGACCCCCTGGATTAAAATGGGACCCTAAGGTCAGAGCTAGTGAGGATCCCCTGGGAGAAAAGTGAAGAATATGAAGGAATGAATGAAATATTAGGAAGCGTTTTTAAGTTCTGGGGACATGAGAACTCCATCCATCCTTCCTTCCTTTCTTCTCCTCACTCCTGCCTCGTGCCTCTCCTCCCCGCCCCTTCCTTACCCAGTCCTTACCGACTAATACTTCCTTCCTCTCCAGAATGTTCTTCTGAGGCAGCTGGGCTGCGGAGTTGCCCAAGTCAATGGTGTTATCAAACAGGCCTGGACCAGGCTGCTCATCCTTGGGTTTTACTCCTGCTGAGGTGGTAGTGGTCTTTTCACCCACTGCCACTACTTCATTGTCCAGCTCTGGCTGGGTGATGCCTTCCTCTGGGGGCTCCGAATCCCCACTGGGGAATGGTACCTCTGCCTCCACTTCCCGGTTTGTAGCCAGTGGGGCCTCTGGTGTAGGGGTCTGCATGGATAGAGAACAGAAAGGGAGGAGAGTGGGCAGGGGCCTCGCAGGGTTGGCTCAAGGTTCCGTCTTCCCCCAGTCTGGAAATCCTCTATTGGGCCCTCACACCTCCCATCTCCCAACCCCACAGACACTTCATGTGGCAGAAAGAACAGAAAGGAAAGAGAAAGGAAGGAGACAAGGAGGAGGAGAAAAGCAGAGAAAACAGTGATAAAGAGGGGAACAAAGGAGGAAAAAGGGGTACATGTTGGGGTGATGTTTTGTTCGACTGTGTTGTAAAAAAACGGCACCATTTGGATCACTGAAAAGTGACATTGGTGTAAAAAAATAAACAATGAACCATTTTGAAAGAAAAAAAGTCAAGAAAGGTATGGGAAGAAAAAGGAGGAAAGAGAGAGGGGTAAAAGGAGCAAGAGATGGGGGAAGCAAGGCAGGCTCATAGACTGGGAGTCGGGAAGACCCTCAGGGCCATCCAGTCCAACAGCAGGGGACCTAAAACCTGGAGAGGTCAGGTAATCTGCCTCAAGTCATATAAATAGTAACTTACAAAGCTCGGATTGGAACCCAGCCCTTTTGAATCCAAATCCAGTGGAAAGAAGAAAAGAATAGGAGGATGAGGGATGGAGGAGAAGATGGAGAGAGGATAGAAGAGAAAATGGACCAAGGAAGGGTGAGCAAGGCCCAACCAGGAAGAAAGAAGCGAATGCCAGGCAGACAGCAGCAGACGTTTGTTAGGGCTCTGTAACGGTGCCTGGCAGGGACCCTCCCCCCAGAAGAGGCTGTGCAAAGATCAGCCTCCTCGCCTTAGTTCTCCAAACAGTACTGCCTTCCCACAAATTGAGCCTGCCTGCTCACCCCTTCCTCCCCGTTCACCATCCTTAATCACATCCCAACCCCCATCCCTCATTCTTTTATCTTCATTCCAAATCTCTCTCAATTGGGCTCTTTCTAAATCCCTATTTCATCTCTAATTCCCAACCCTATTCTCCTACCTGTGGCACCTCAGTGGGCACCAGAGCATCAGATCCCATTGCTACCGTGCTCTTCTCGAAGACACCTGGAGGCTGAGAGGTTTCTGGGTTTGGCAAGGTGCCCGGCATGGCAGTGACCACCAGCTTCGGGGTAGATGCCTCTGTGTCCAGGTCAGAAGCCACTGCAGAGAGGGTGAGCGTGGCGGGGGCCGTGGCCTGGGCTGTGGCCTGGACTGTGGCCTGGACTGTGGCTGCTACTGTAGCCAGGGGAGGAGGCGGGAGCTTAGGGAGGGCCGTTGTCTGAGAAACAGGCATGCTGATTGTGGATGGGAGGTATGTGGGGATGCTAGCGGTAGTCGGGATGATGTTGGTGGTAGCAGCAACAGCAGTGGCCACAGCTGGGGCCACAGTGGCCACGGCTGGGGCCTCAGTGGCCACGGCTGGGGCCACAGTGGTCACAACCTCTGTGGCTGTGGTGGCAGAAGCCGTGGAGACCACTGACACCTTGGTCACTGCTAAAACAGTGGTGGCAGGCTTGGGGGTGGGACTCTCTGACGGCTGCATCTCAAAAGGGGTACCCATGGGTTGGATGGCACTTGTGGGCAGCACAGCTGGGGTGGTGGACAGGGAAACAGCTACATTGGTACTAATCCGCACAGCCTTCTCAATCCCAGACTCTTGCTCAAAGTCTAAAAAGAAAGAAGAAGAGGGGATTGTGGAGTTAGTGGGAGCTGTGGTTTTGTTGGGGCAAGGGGTGCGGAGAGGACTGGCATTTTCTCACCCACCTTTCAATTCAGTCTCCCTTTGGATAATATGGCAGAGAAGGGAATACAGCCTTTTCCCAAGGGTCCCTACCAGGCCAAGGAGCTGACAGAGCATTCCTGAGAAAAACCTGCTCCCTCCTCTCTGCCTATCAAAATTCAACCCATCTATCACCCAAAGTCAGACTGCCCCTCTTCCAGAAAGCCTTCCCTAATCACTTCCAGCAAGGTCACATTCCTAATGAGCCCTTTTTATACTTTCCTATGCGCTTTCTCACTCAGTGGGCGCCAGACACCTACTGCCTGCTATGTTAACCTTTCACGTGCAGTTTATTTCTTCACCTAAACCCTAAGCTCCTAGTGAGGGAACATAGCTATACCTGGAGATCCAGATTTCAGTTCCAGCTATACCACCAACACTCTAAGTGTAGACAGCTAGGTGGTGCTAGGTCTAAGATCCAGGAAGACCTTAGTTCACATTCAGCCTGACACTTACTAGCTGTGTAACTCAGGCCAAATCATCTGTAAAATGGGGACAGATATTAATAGCACCTTAATGGCCAGTTAGGTGGTACAGAAGATAGAATGCCAGGCCGTGCGTCAGGAAGACTCATTGTCCTGAGTTCAAATCCAATCTCAAACACTATCTGTGTGACCGTGGGCAAATCACCTAACCCTATTTGCCTCAGTTTCCTCATCTGCAAAATGAGCTGGAGAAGGAAATGGCAAAGCATTCCAATATCTCTGCCAAGAAAACCCCAAATGTGGGCATGCAAAAGTTGGACACAACTGAACAACATAAGGTTGTCAAATAAGACATTTATAAAAGCACTGAGCAAACCTTAAAGTCCTATATAAATGCTTGTTAGTGTTACAAAATCATTTTACCTTCTCTGGGCCTCATGATTCCTTCCATATAAGGATGTAAAGACATAGATACAGATACAGATATGTGTATATGTATGTATGTATGTATGTATGTATGTTACTCCACTGAACTTGTTTCCTCATCTGTAAAATGGGGCTGATAGTGAGTTCACAGGGCTGTAGTGAGGCTCAGAGGAGATTCTTTGTACGCTTTAAATGTCTATGTCATTTTCTGTATCCCTCACAGGACTTAGCACAATGCTAGGCACACAGGAAGACACACACAGCACCCATGTGAAGATGGATTGAGTGGATATGGCCAGGAGCCAGCAGCTTCCTAGACAGACCAGGTTGAGAGACCTATAGGTGGCCACAGCAGAAGGAGGAGGAGGGAGAGGAGAGAGGGACTGAACTTACAGCCAGAGCCAGAGCCGGAATAGTGGTCATCTAGCTCATCATCTGGGAAGGAGTCGTCATCCCCCGATCCCTCCAGGTCCACTGGCCTCTCAAAGTTCTCGCTGCGCCATCGCTGAGCCTAGGGAGGAGCAGAGGGACAGAGCTCAGCACCAAGGAACCAATCGGGCAGTCAGCGGACACCCAGGAAGGCCACAGGTCACACGCCACATACTCATGGTAAAGAACCAGGGCACCACCGAAAATCTCAGGGTTCAATCCCTCCTACATGTAGGGTAAGGATACTGGCAATGCTGCTCAGTCCAGGCCTCCACAGGCATGGCTCCACATCCCTGATGGGGTCAAATTCCCTTCTCCCCCAATTACATGCAATCACAGGCCCTCATACTTCCTTGACCAGTTCCCTAAGAACAGGTCACTAGCTCAAAGGATTTACTAAGTTCCTATGACATGCCCCACATCCCTGTGCTAAGCACTAGGGTTATAAAGACAAAAAAATAAAAGAAACAGTCCCTTCCCTAGAAGAGCATGCACTCTGATGTGACAAATAGCATGTGGAAAAAATAAATATAAAATACTTCTTCATCTGTAAAATGTAATTTTAAATTTAAAAATTTAAATTAAATTTAAAAATGTAATTTTAGGAGGCAGTAGCAACTGGAGGTGGCTGGGGGGCTGGGGGAGATAAGGAAAGGCCCTGAAGAGAAGGAAGCTTTTCAGCTGAACTTTGAAAGTAGTAAGGCAGGGTGAGAGGAGACTCAGGCTTTGGAGAAGAGACCACTCAAAGCCACGGAGGCGAGAGAAGACATGAGGAAGAGCGAGTAGACAAATTAGGAAAAAACATGGCAGCACTGAATCAAGGGCACCTCTTATTCAAGAGGTGGGAAGCAACGAGGTGATGAGGGAAGCTGGAAAGGAAGAACAAACCTTGAAATGAAAGAGACTGCCAGGTGAAGGAGAAATAGGAGATGTCCCCCGCCCCAAACCTCTTATTGAGAGGGAAGGAGGAGGAAAGGATGAAGTAACTCAAGGAGACAGGATGAACAGCTGGGATCTGCCTATAAACCACACTTTTCCCAGAAGGATCTCACGGCATCCAAGCCTCAGGACTTTCCAGAGAAGCCGTGGCTTTCTCATGCCCCCCTTGCCCTCTGAGAGCGGCTACCAGAAGCCAGAGCAGAACCTGGGCACTCTGCCCAAGAAGGCAAGAAATATCTGGATTGGCTGTCAGTAGATGACGACATCTGGACTGGTCTCTCCTCATTTTTCGGGAAAGGCACTGCTTACGGACTCCATCTTCAGATAAGTGGTGAAGAGGGTAGAGGAGAAGAGGGAGGAAAGCTAAAGAATCCAAAGGAGAATTTGGAGCCTGGTATTTGGGAAAACTTGGGAGTCAAGACTCCTGCATCCTGCTCTCATCTTTCTACTGACCATAGCCTCCAGTCCAGCCTGAAATGGGGATCTGAAGCAGTGTCCTGGACATGGTGCTGTCAAAGTCAAGGACAAGGATATAATCCTTCTATGGACTCCCCCCCCCCCACACACACACCAATTGACAAGACTGAACTCTAACCACGGATACAAACAAATTTTCTTTTCCGGGTCAGACTGTGCCCAGGTCTCAGCCAAAGACTGGGCAATAATCCTGAGTAAAGTCAAGTCTTATAATCAATACCTAGCTGCATCTTGGTTCCAGAAGAAGCCCTAATCATTGGGGAAAAGACTCTCCTACCTACCTAGACCACAGACTAAGGCCTAACCTCAGTCACAAACAGAGCCCTAATGCCAGAAAGAGAATGACACTAACACTAGATAGGACATTGACTCTACACATAGACTGATCCCTTGCCCTGTGTACCGAAGCTGAATTCAAGAGGACCTGAGTTCGAACCTGGCATCTGTCATTCATTACCTGTGGGACCTTATAGAAACATTTTAGTCTCTCTGGGCATCAATTTTCTCATCTGCCAAATAAAGAGATTACATTAGATTAGGTCTCTGAGGTCCTTTCCCTCTTCAGATATATGATCTCATGATCTCCTACACCAGACACAAGATGAAGCCCTATTTTTATTAGCTGTGTGACCCTGGGCAAGTCATTTACCTCTCTTACCCTCAGTTTCCTCCTCTAGAAAATGGAGATAGAGCTTTAAAGTTTGCAAAGCGTCCTATGTATGTTTTCTCATTTGAGGCTCACAACCTTTTTAGTTAGATGCTATTAGTATCTCCAATTTTTAGATAAGGAAACTGAGGCACAGAGAGGTTAAGAGTCACAAAGTTAGCAAGTGAATGAGGTGAGAATCTGAACTCAGGTCTTACCAACTAGAAATCCAAGGCACTATCAACTAGGCCACCTGCCTGACCTGTAAAGTGAGGGGCTGGACTTAATAACCTCTAAAGGTCACTTCTAAATCTAGGATCATATCATCTTAACCACGGACTGAATCCCAAACTCTTCACTCAGACTGAGCTTTCAAACTGATCGTACAATGATCTACCACACACTGAGTTTGGAGACAGAATTATCCCTGATTCTGGCCACATACCGATGGTTGGCCTGAGTTAGAGTAAACCACTCTAATCACTGCAGACAAGCCCCTAGGACAGGCTACAGACTAAGTATCCCAGCTACAGCCCAAGTCTTTACCCCAGAACCAAAAGTCGTATCATCCATCTGGTAAACATGATGCTTGGCCCCACAGGAGAGAGTGGAAATAGCACAGGGAAGTAAAAGGAAAAAGCACTTATAAAAAGTCTACTATGTACCAGGAAAAATGCTAAGTACTTTTTACAAATATTATCTGGTTTGATCCTTATAACAACCCTGAGAGGTAGGTGCTATTGTCCCCATTTTATAGTCAGGGAAACTGAGGCAGACAGCAGTTAAGTGATTTGCCCCCATGATACACAGTTATGAAGTGTCTGAGCTCAGATTTGAACCCAGGTCTTTGTGACTCCCAGCTTTTTATCCTCTTCCGAGGGTACAATTCAAAGAACACACCAAACTACTGAGGTCCAGGACATCCTCCCCATATACGAGAGGACGTATTAATTATTAGTAACTAGAACTAAGTCATAAACCCTCCCTACCCCACTAAAGAAAAGAGTACTATTTCATGAATTCATTCATTCGACAATTTACTGACAGCTTGTTAAGGCTGTAAAAGTCTTTAATGTTTTGATGTCTGGAGGAGCAAATGAAAATATATTACTAGCTGTTCCACATGCCTCCAGCTGCTTGTGCCCTCCTTCCCAAACTACCCTGGATTGAACTCTACAGCCATTCTTGGTATTTATTCTTTTCTGTTGACATACCACCTTCCCCCATTAGAATGTAAGCTCTTTGCAAGTAGGAATTGTTTCAGTGTTTGTATTTGGAGCCCTAGTACCTAGGATAGCACCTAGTACATAACTGGTACTTAGAAGCTTTTTAAGGGGGCAATGAGCTGGGAAAGTAGATAGAGCACCAGCCCTGGAGTCAGGAGGACCGGAGTTCAAATCCAGACTCAGACATTTGATACTTGGTAGCTGTGTGAACCTAGGCCAAGTCACTTAAGCCTCCACCCCATTCCACACCCCCACCAGTATCCTCTGCTTTTATGTATTTTGTGAAGACCTTGTAATTCATGTCTTGTCTCTTCCATTAGGGGCTGCTAGGTGGTGCAGTGGATAGAGTGTCCAGGCTAGAAATTCAGGAAGACTCATCTTCTTAAGTTCAAATTCTGTCACAGATATTTACTAGCTTTGTTACCCATGGCAAGTCACTTATCCCTGTTTGCCTCAGTTTCCTCATCTGTAAAATGAGTTGAAGAAGGAAACGGCAAACCACTCCAGTATCTCCACCAAGAAAACTCCAAATGGGATCATGGAGAGTCAGACACAACTGAACTAACTCCTCCATTAGAAAGTGAGGTCAGGGACCAGTTTCTTTGTATCCCTAGGGCTTGATACAGAATAACTGCTAAGGAAACACTTATTGTTGATGGTGATGATAATCAATAAACATTTATTAAACTTAAGCTTCTACTATGTGCTGGCACTGTGCTAAGCTCTGGGAGTAAGGTGTAAGACTAGAAAGGTAGGAGGAGACTAGGTTATGAAGGGTTTTGAATGCCAAACAAAGGATCTTATATTTGATCCTAGAGGCAATAGGGAATCACTGGAATTTATTGAGGAGAGAAGTGACATGATCAGAACTGTGTTTTAGGAAAAGTACTTTAGTGACCAAATATAGGATAGATTAGAGTAGGGAGAGACTTGAGGCAGGCAGACCCACCAGCAGGTTATTGCAGTAGTCCAGGTGAGGGAATGAGGGACTGCACCAGGGTGGCAGCAGTATCAGAGGAGAGAAGGGAGGCTGCAAAAGTGACAGGCCTTGATCGCAGCTTGGATATGAGAGGTCAGAGAGCATGAGGAGTCCAAAATGACCCCTAGTTTGTGAGCCTGAGGGACAGGGAGGTTGGGGTTGCCCCCTACAGTAACTGGAAAGGTAATGAGCCCAGTTTGAGTTTAAGATTCCTTGGGTTATAAACTAGGCCTTGAAGGCTGGATAGAATTTCAACAGGTGGAGGTTGGAAGGAGGCCACACAGGAGTAAATGCATAAAGTGAGAAAGGGGTAACAGAATCCAGGAAAAGAGCAGCCTGAAGGATCAGAAGGCGTGGGAAAAGTCTAATGTGGACCCAGAATACTCAAGCGCCCTCCTCTGGGTCCTAGACATGAAGACAAAGATGGAGGCCAAGGGCAAGGAGCTGAGTGATGAAAAAAGGAGGTGCTAGGACCTGTAAGAAGAATGTCAGGAATGCCACAGCATCAGAAGGAGGAGAAGCCTGTGGGACATAAGAACAGCGAAGAACACGGGGTTGGAGTTTTAGCTCCCTGAAGAGCCAAAGGGAGATCAAAGCAGGGACAGAGGCTACTAACTTGGGATAGCCAGAGATAGCAGAAGACAGAGAAAGCCCAAAACCAAACCAACACAACCCTTCTCATCTCTTCTTCTGTTTTCTCTGCAGACTGGAAAGTATAAAACAAACACGGTTAAGTGGAAAGTGATCTCTCCAGGATGAGTGAAGAGCTGAGAAGTAGCCAGCTGCCCTACAAGGTTTCAAGTCATAAGATCTCTACCCATGACAATCCTGGGTCCTGAAACAAAGGGATGTGGTTTCTGAGCAATAGCCAATAACTGAAAAATCATAGAGAACAGACAACACCCTGTGGGTCTGGCAAAAGGCAAAAGGAGGCCTGATTTTTAAAAAGAGGATGGGGTGGGGGTTCTTCAGATGATGAGCTAATAGCCTGATTTCTATTCCTGGCAACCTGCTCAAGTTTGTTATGAATAGGGTGCTCTCTAAACACTTTTGAAAGCACTTAGAGCCAGTATGGGTTCATGAAGAACAGATCATACCTGACTAAAACCTCATTTCCTTTCCTTTTGGATTCAGTCACTAGACTGAGCATAGCAGAGGAAGGGCATGGGTGCAGTAGACCTCGATGTCAGTAATGTTTATGATGACCCATCACCCATGTCCTTGTGAATAAGAGAGGGGAAAGAAGAAAGATACAGATGGAGGGGGGACAAGGAAGGAGACAGAGACAGGCACAAAGACAGACAGACAAGGAGAGAGACAAGACAGAGAGGACACAGAAATGGACAGAAAGACAGGGAGAGAGAGGAAAGGGAGTCAGAGACACAGAAAGACAGAAATAGAGAGAGATAGATACAGAGATAGGTAGAGAGGGAAAGAGAGACAGAGCCAGAGAAAGAGAGAGATGTCACCTGACAAGTCATCCAAATGAAGGGGGAAATGAACAGTAACTAGGTCCAGGTTAATTGCAGCTTGGGCACTGACTCATTAAAACACACAACCTTCCCTGCTTTTAATGAATGGCAAATTCTAACAGTGAAGGATGGTAATTCCCATTAGGCACAACTGCCCCTTTTGTGCTACCCTGCTGGGGGAGCCTGGTACACTATGTTGGGATGTGTTCACATTTACCTTCAGAATTTTAACCCATCAGATCTCTGATTTCATTGGCGCTGAGGACTACCAGTGAAGAACCTCCTTCTCCCAATCCTGATCCGCACATGCTTGGTACCCTGTAATCCTAGACAGTTTCCTGTGGTACTAATAGGTTAAGTGGCTTGACCCGACACAGTCAGTGTATGTCCAAGGTGACACTTGAATCCAGGTCTTCCTGCCTCCAGCTGTGCCATGATACCATTCTAGATGCTGTTGCTGAGGATGTTATTGTCGTTGCTAATTTGTTTCAACTGCATCTGACTTTCTGTGACCCGTTGGGGGTTTTCCTGGCAAAGATACTGGAGTGGTTTGCCACTTCCTTCTCCAGTTCATTTTACAGATGTGGAAACTGAGGCAAACAGGGTGAAGTGACTTGCCCAGGGTCACACAGCTAGGAAGTGTCTGAGACCAGATCTGAACTCATGAAGACGAATCTCCCTATTTTAGATAAGACATAATGAATTGAACTTTAAAAATAGGATGGAGAGGTATCCACTAGACAATAGTATGGTTAGGTGTATTTGACGCAGGGCCTGGCACATAGTAGGTACATTTATTAAAATGTTTGTAGACTATTTGACTTAAATGAACCAAAGAGTGGTGATGGGTCAAACTGGAGAGATCCAGTGGGGGGACCTGTTCTTGCTGCATTCGGTTCAACATTCCGTTCAATACTTTTCAACAACTTTACATCAACAATTTGGATGAAGGTATAGATCGAATTTTAAAAGATGTAAACTTTGGAAGAATAGGGTAACACACTGAGACAGAGGAATGAGGATCCAAAATATCTGGGCTGATGACCGCCTGTCCGCGAGGTTATGAACTTATTTCCAGTGAAAAATTGGTAAACAAAAAAGAACATGGTTTCAAAAACAGCCTCTGGTGCTTCCTACTTTGGGCTGGTCATTTACCTTCTGCCAGCTTTCATTACTTCAACTGTCAAATGAAGGAATCAGACTAAAAGGCCACGACATTTTTTTCAAGCTCCTAGATCTATAATCCTGTGATCCAGAGAACTGATTTACAGAATAGACTAGAAAGAGGAAGAAGACACACACACACACTCACACACACACACACACACACACACACACATACACACACACACACACGCACGCGCGCACACACACACACACCACACTGACTCCATCCACATAAATGAAAAGAAGAGAAAATTGAAACCAAGCACTGGATAATTCTGATCATCCAACTGGGCCTCCAAGAAGAGAAGAAAGGATGCATCACCCTCCCTCCTTTGCAGAAAGGGGCAGTTAGGGGCATGGAACCTGCATATAACCTCACACTGCCTGAACAGGGGTCAAGTTGCTTAATTCTCTCTCTCTCTCTCTCTCTCTCTCTCTCTCTCTCTCTCTCTCTCTCTCTCTCTCTCTCTCTCTCTCTCTCTCTCTCTCTCTCTCTCTCTCTCTCTCTCTCTCTCTCTCTCTCTCCTCTCTCTCTCTCTCCTCCTCTCTCTCTCTCTCTCTCTCTCTCTCCCCCTATGTGTCTCTGTATCTGTCTCCCCCCATCTCTCTCTCCTCTGTCTCTCCCTTTTCTGCCTCTCTCTGTCTTTCCTATGTGCCTTTCCCCTCTATGTCCTTCTCTGCCTACCTCTGTCTTCTGTCTTTCTCTTTGTTTTGCTCCCTCTCTTATCTTTCTCCTCTGTCTCTCTTTCTCCACCTATTCCTGTCTCCTCTATGTTTCTGTCTCCTGTCTCTTCTCTCTCTCTTCCCTCTGTCTCTCTCTTTCTGTTTCTTTTTCCTCTCTCTCTCCTTCTCTATCCCTGTCTCTTCTCTGTCTCTGTCTCTCTCTTCCTTCTTTCTTCTCTGTGTGTGTGTGTGTCTCTATCTCCTCCCTCTCCCTCTCCCTTTCCCTCTCCCTCTCTCTCCTCCTTCTCCCTCTCCCTCTCTCTCCCTCTCCCTTTCTCCTCCCCTCTCTATTTTGAGCTAAGTAGGGAAGGATATATTTGGAAATGAAGAAAGTCACCATAAAAACAAAAGATCCCAATAAAAATGTTTAAAGAGAACAAAAGGGTGCTCCTACGCTTGGGCTGGAAGAAACCACCTGCAGCAGTACTGGATGGCCAAAGGTGAGCCCCTGTGAAAAAGCCCTGAGTGGTTTCCGTGGACCACTCCATGGCAGCTCCAAATGGTAACTCCAGCTGAGCCTTCCTGCACCAAGGCCCACTGCCAGAGCTCTGACTCCCCCTCACACCTGGAGTCCTAGAGGGGAGCTCTGGGTGGCACACTTCAAAAGGAACATGGATGAGCCGGTAATCAAGGGAAGCAAACAGCCTGAATAATCACTGGCTGAAGGAACTGGGGATGACAAGACCTGGGGAGAATATATGAGCTAAGCAACCCATGAACCTGGAGATGGGAAGGCCCTGAGTTCAAATCCTGCTTCAGTTACCTACTGTGACCTTAGGCTTTACAGTTACCTACTGTGAAAACTTGAGGAGGGGGGAAGGTGGACCCAATGACTTCTCAGGTCCTTTTCCTACTCTAACTCTCTGAGCTCATGATCTCAGCACTGAAGACCTGGAGGAGGAGGGTGGCAGCAGCAGCAGGAGGAGAAAGGGAACAAATGATGATTTGCTTATGGCTCTAGAGCTGACAGGCATCTTGGCCGCCAGCTGGTCCAACCCCCTCACTTCCCAGAGGAGGCAAGTGTGACCCAGGGAAGCGATACCATTGGCCCAACGTAGTAAGTAAGCAACATAGTAAGTAAGGATCTGAACCCGGCTCCTCTGACTCTACCACCAGACTCTCTTTCCAATGACCCAGCCCACAGGCTTTGCCACCTCTTCCAGTGATATGGCAGAAGTCTGGTCATTGACTAAGAAAATTGGGGAGGAGAGAAAAGACGGCACGTCAGGAGCCTGAAATCATGGCCCCAGAGGTGGAAGGGGCATCCGAGAATGTGGGGGCCTAGATAAAGAGCAGTACCACTCACAGAGGCATCAGGCTCAGAGATGACTTAGGGGTCCTACTGAGTTTAGCTAGGCTGGCCTCCCCAGCCCCCATTCTCATTTCTACTACGGCTCCTACCATTCGTTCTCCCACTTAGTGATAGCTAAGGATCCTTCCACTGGAAAATTCTTAGAGATTCCTCAACGGCTGTTTTCCTAGTCCTTGAAAGATGTTTGTCACAGAAGGTGGCTGAGGAAGGACAGCCCTCCCGCCTCTCTTGAATGTTCAGCCTCTGAAGCGAGTGTTCACAAAGCCAGACTAGATCTTTGGAAAGGTTTCCAACCCAGTCGGCCTCTCTCGGAGCCAAGCCCAGGGGCTAGGGAACCCCAAGGCAAGACACCGCAGGAGCCTACCAACTTAAGCTCTCTCCAAGTGGGGGATGGGGAAAGGGGTCTTCACTGGGGGCAAGAGGGCAGGAAGTCATTAACCCTGAAAGAGTCCAGCTCCCTTCCCTCAGGCTCAGTAATGAATTAATCAGTATTTACTTGCTGGAAGTGACTCATGGAGTGGAACGATTAGCATAATTGCTCCCATGACTAATTGCTTTAATTGCTGGGACTTCCCACTTTTGAATCATCCCGGGAGCTCAGGAGTGCTCCCCACTTACACCTTTCCCAATCAAGGGTCCTGGACCCAATGTCCAGAGGGGGATCCCCGGATTGAGGGAAAAAAGGGAGGAAAGGGCAATCCTGGAGGCCCCGTTTGTGAGGCCTCTCCTGTCATCAAGCACGAAATGTCAGAGCAGGAAGAGGATTCAGAGATGATGTAATTCAAGTCCCCCAATTCACAGAGGAGAAAAGGAAGCCCCAGAAAGGGGGACTGACCACCCACGGTACCAGCAGTGGGGCCCCCCAGTTCTCCTGAGTTCATTAGACTAGGCTAGCTAAGTGCTCTCTTATGCCAGGGAAGGAGGAAGGAAGGGGCAGGCTAGCAGTGAGAGGCACAAGGTGGCAGATTCATCAGTGTTTGGGGGGATTTCTGCATTCAGAGCACATAGTCACAGAGAGACTCACAAAGCCACACCACACGCATGCACACACACATACACATACACACACACACACACCACTACACAGACTTACAAAGATGTGCTCACACAAAGACACAACATGCTGCACACAAGCTCACAAAAATACACAAAAACTCATAAAGGTCCACTGACACACATACACAAATGCTGGACAAAAGCTTGCAAAGACACACCCATAGGCGCATACCACACGCAGGTGAACCTAAACTCACATAAACAAGATGGACTCTCTCAAGCATATATACTTGGAGGCATACACAGTGTACTCCTCTGTACAACATATGGGATGTGCATTCTGTGTATTTGTGTGTGTATGATGGAGAAAGACACAGAGAGAAAAAGTGAGAAGAGGAGGGAGGGAGGGAAAGAGAGAGAAGATAGAGAAAGGAGAGAGGGAGACAGAGATAGAGAAAAGAGAAAGAGGGCAAGAGAGAGAGGAGGAAGAGATGAAGGTGGGGTAGAGGCAGCAGGGAGAGAAGGTATTTAACGGCCACGAGTAACAGAGAAAAACATCAAGCCTCCTATGAATCAATCAGTCTCCACACAGGTAGCTCTCACCTAGATACTATTAATCCCCATCCCAGTAGCCCCTGACATGACAACAGTTGCCATGACGACCATCTCCTCCATCCTAATGACTGGGAGCTGAAACTCCCCACAGAGCAGAGAAGGAGACTACGCAAAAGGGAGAGATCAAGAGCCAGGGGACAGAAAGGGAGGATGGGGGACAGAGGAGAGACAGAGGGACAGGAAGGAAGGTCAGCAGGAAAGAAGAGGGAATGAGCAAAAGTGGGTCAGAGGAATAGAAGGGGGAGAGCCACAGAGACACGCACATCTCTCTCTTCTCCTCTCCTCCACCCGGGTGCGGGGGGAGAGGGGGAATGGACAAAGGCATCAAAGAGAAAGACTTGGGGGAGGGAGAGTGGGGGAGACAGGGTTAGAAAGGCGACAGAGGGAGGAAAAGGCAAGAGGGGAGAGCGATGGAGGGGAAGAGCAAGACAGAAAATGGCACAAATAGAAGGAAAGCAGGAGAGGCAGAAAGGGGCCTCAAGGAGTAGAGGGTGGGGCAGAAACGCGAAGAACAAGAAGGAAAAAGGGAGCAACAAGGAGTTCTCCAAGGCCAACAAAAGACAAAGGTGGGGACTGAGGAGAGAGGGAGGGGGGATGAGGATCCAAAGATGGGGGAGAGTGAGGGGCAGAATATGGAATGGGAAAGAGCAGGGAGGGACGAGGAGACAGCAGGCACAAACAGATGGAGGCGGGCAGTAAGGGATGCAAAGGACCAGATGGGTGACCTTGGCCAAGTCAACTTCTCTGGGCTCAGTTTCCCCATATGAAAAATGAGGCTGGACTAAATGACCTCTGAGGTTTCTTCCAGTCCCAGATCCATGATCCTGCGATATTCTGGCAGAGGGATGAATAGAGAGGGAGGAAAGAACAGGAAAGAGATAGATGAGAATTAAAGAGAGAGGATGAGGAAGAACTAGGGAAGAGGGGGCCGAATAGAGACAGAACAGAGGAAGGAGAGGACAGGTCACAGAGGGAAGGGCAAAGGACAGAAGGAGGGAGTGAAGGCCAGGGGGAGGGGAGCACTGGCTGGGGAGGGGGAAAACTGTGTTTGTCTGCATTTATGTATGTGGGAAACAGAATGATCACACATCTTAATTTAGCCCTACACAGCCATCAAACAAAGATAAAATAAGGCAAGAAGTGCCAGTGGTTTTCCAAATCCTGATCTGAGTGGCTGTTACTCCCCAAACAATCCATCCCTTAACTATGAAAGGAAGGGATACAGCCAGGACTTGGAAAGGGGGGCCAGTGGGAGGGAAGGCAATGAAAAGAGCACAGAAAGTGGAAAGCCAGGGACAGGAGCAGGGACCAATAACCATTAGGGCCAGTCAAACACAGGCCAAGTTTCTTTAAAGGCCAGGAAAGAGGGAAATAAAAGAATGACAGAATGTCCATGCTGGAAGGGAGCTCAGAGCCCAACTTGGCCAAGTCCTACAACCTAATGAGAATCCCCTCCTATAGCAGGCCCAACCAAGGCTCACCTGGCACTTAAAAATAATAGTTCACATTTTTCAGGGCAAGTCAACAAGCATTTATTGATCACCAACTGTATGTCAGGCACTCAGTTAAGGGCTGGACATACAAATCAAACAAAAAGAAGGGCAGTTCCTGCCTTTCAGGAGCTTACACTGGAGTTGGAGAGAACCTCAGTCATCTAGGTCTCCTCTTTAGCTGCGTTCAAGAGCCCTCCTCATCCATTCTCTCATTTGGCCTCCATAACAAGACCCTGAGGTCCAGCCTCACCGTCCTCCTTATCCATGAAGATACTGAGGTTCAGAGAGGTTATGTGATCTTCTGCTATGATAGGATCTCAGAGCTGGAGGAGAGCTAACAAGGTATTTAATCCAGCCTGAACCCCAGTATAACACCTCTGGAGAATGGCCATCCAGCCTTTATTTGTAAATAATAATAATAAATACGAGTGCTGGGTCACAACTCTAGGCTGTTGACTGTGTCCTTTCCACTACATCATGCTGAAAGGCTAATGTCTGCCCAGGTCCTTGAGAGGACATTTAGTCCATCCCCCTGTCTCTAGTCAAGATGGTGCCAAAGTTAGGCCACTGAGAAAGTCTGTGGCTCAGGCTTCCAGCTGCAATCAGATGGATAGGCAGAAACCCAGGGGATGCTGGGCTGGGAGTGGGGAGTAAGTTATGTGCTCTATCAGTCTGGGTCCTAGCCTGGGCTCTGAAACTCACTGTGTAATCCTGGGCAAGTTAATTCATCCTCTCAGAACCTGTTTTCTCACCTGTAAATGATCATAATCTCTACCTCACTAGGTACTGCAAAGATCTTAATGGATGGGACGAAAGGGACAGGAAGTCATTTTGGAAACTCCTCCTACACTTAAGAGGTCAGGGTCTGGCTGTGCCCAACTTTAGATTCTAAAAAATGCCACCAAATAGAATTTTGCATTTAACTTGCACCTCTCTTCCACCCCTGAATCCCTTGACCCCTTGCCCTTCTGATGTTCACATCTGGGAAATCTTAACCCGGAGTCCCACTTCCCCCCACCCTCCAGCTTCTTTCCCTGTTCCTAACCTCATCTACGGAAAAGAAGTCAGGGAATCACGTAGAGAGGGGTCCACTACAAATCTGTTATCTGACTTCAAGTGGGCCCTCCAGGCTAAACCGTAATCCTTTTATTCATTTCTGATTAATTCACTCTAACACTCCCCAGAGAACAGCTGTTCTCTCTTCTTAAGCCCCAATCCCAACCCTGAGCCCCCTTCTCTACAGAGAAGCTCCCCACCTATTTTACTGAGAATGAGGCCATCAGTGGGAGAGCTCTTGTTTTCATGCCTCAGAATGCCTGCCTTTACACCCATTCTCTCCTCCTTCACTCCAGTTTCTAAAAGGTGACCCTTGTTCTTACCCAGGCTAACCTCTCAGTGTGCGGCATTGAATCCACCCTTCTTACATTTTCAAACTCATTGTCATCATTGGCTCGTTTTCCAGTGCTTTCAAACACGCCTATTCTTTACCAAAACCTTCTCTTGACCCTGTCATCCTCTCAAGCCACCATCCAACTAGGTCTCTCCTACTTTGATTACCAAACAGTTGTCACTTCCTTACTTCTCACTTCCCCAACACCTTGCAAAAGTGGCTTCCACCCCACCATCTTACTGAAACAGCTATGGAACCTTTTCATTGCTCAATCCAATGGTCTTATCTCGGTCTGGATCCTCCTTGACCTTTCTGTAGTATTCATCCCTGATTGCTCTCCTCTGGCTTCCCTCCTTCCCATATGAACATTCCTCCTCTGGAGGCTCCCTCATTGGTTCATTCATCAACATGCAGTGGGCCCCTAGCATTCTGTCCTTGGCCCTCTTTCCTTCTCTCTTTATACTCTCCTATGATGATCTCACCTCTCTCATGACTTCAGTTATCACCTTTCTGCACATGACTTTTCAATTTGTATGTCCTACCCCCATCTCTCCCCTGGAGTTTCACATCCAAGCAATTGCTGGGCACCTCCATGGAGATGTCCTTCTGGCCTCTACAAACGCAACATGCCCCAAACTGAACTCTGCACTGCCAATATACATGCACACATCCCCCCGAAAGCCTCTCCCCTCCTCCCAATATCCGCATTTCTGTTATTCTGTCATTCTCTTCACCACCAATCTCTGGGCTGTCCAGGTTTCTACACACACACACACACACACACACACACACACACACACACACACACACACCACATTAATTACCCCTACCCTCCTCTCTCCTCACATCTCTACTGCCTAATTCCCCATCACCCTCATCTGGACCATTCACTGTCAGAGTCTCCTACCTGCCCTCCCTGTCTTTAGCAGCCTACCCTTCACAGAGCTGCCAAAACAATCTTTCCAATATATGTACAGGTCTTACCATTCCATTTCTCTGCTAAAAAATATTCAGTGGCTACCTAGTGCATAAAGATAAAATGTACTTAAAAAAAAATTAACCTGACATTTAAGGGCTCTCCATCTTAAGACAGCCAAGTAGCACAGCATACAGAGTGCTAAGCCTGAATCAAAAAGAGCTGAGTTCAAACTCAGCCTTTGACACTTACTAGTTGTGTGTCCTTAGGCAAATCACTTAATCATTGTCTGACTCAGTTTCCTAAACTATAAAATGAGGCTAATCATAGCCTTTTCCTACCAGGGTTGTAAGAATCAAATGAGACCACATTTGTAAAATGTTTACTTAGCATAATGCCTGGCACAGAGTAGATACTTAATAAATGCTTTTTTTCTTTTCTTTCCTTCCTTCCAAATCTGGCTCCAACCTACCTTTCCAGTGTGATGTCACATCCCTCCCTTTCATATATTCCTTGTTTCTGTTATGTAGATGACACGATATTCCCTAATCTTGACGCATAATGTCTGGAATGCACTCCATCACTTTAATCATCCAATCCTTTTCTTCCTCCAAGACTCTGTTCAGGGGTCATTCACTCCATCAAGCCTTTGCTGACACCTCTGAGCTACAAGTGACCTTTCCATCTTCAGATTTCCCAACAGCACTTTTCATAGATCTCTCCTTTGTCCCTACCATAATTTAACTTTATATTTTTTATTGCTTGCCTTCTCAAGAGGTGGAGGAAGGCAAGGTGAGAGGGAGAAAATTTGGAACTCAAAATGTTTTAAAAATGAATGTTAAAAAAATTAATGTTAATTGAGAAATATTTAAGAAAATAAATATATTAACTTATTTTATACTTACTAACTGTAATACTTACACTAACTACACGTACTAATTGTAATTACTTTTTAGTATATTTATTATATTTACTTTAAAATTATATTTACTAATTATAATTACTACACTGATCAATAATATTTACTAACATGTATGGATGATGCACCCTGCACATTCTATGCAGTAAAGAGCTGCACCATCTTTCACATTTGTAGTCCAGAACAGTACCCTGCACAGAACCAATGCTTTAAAAAACGTTTACTAAATAAAGCAAATATATGCACAATCCATTGTATGAAAGACAGAATGTTGTCCTAAAAGGGGCACTGGTTTTGGAGACTTGAGTTCGATTGCTGGATATGCCACTTACTAGCCACTGGACTTACTAGACTTTGGACTTGTCCTCTCTCATCTCAGGTTCCTCATCTGTAAAATGGGAGGGCTGAGCTAGAGGGTTGAACCTCTAAGTTTCTTTTTCTGGCTCAAATCTGTGATCTTGAAATATACACATACTATACACACCCTGATTCAGCTCTACACAGCCTTATACACAAAGCCAGGTATGTACTACATACGATACATATTTATACACATCTCCAGAGACTTACTCTTTACATATACCCACAAGCCACAGATAGATAGATAGATAGATAGATAGATAGATAGATAGATAGATATACACATATGACATACATCCTTCCACACAAGCGTGCCTTCCCAATACAAACGTAACAGATACCCAAACTCACCTGTGCTACAACACACACACAGCTGCTACAAATAGCTACACTTTCACATACCTGAAAATATGTAACAAATTCATCCCAATGTCCTCTACAGCCCCATCTTGATCTATCAGGCAGGGTACCCAGATCTCCTCCAGGGGGAGTCAGAGAGATAACCAATATATGCGTTCACAAGGGAGAAGGGGACACTGATGGATAACTGTTTATCTAAATAACACAAACATTTTACACACACATACACATTATACACACACACACACACCCTTGTGCCATCCTCCAAAAAAGTAATCCTTTCCTCCTGGAGATCCAAATCCAGGAATCTATCTGCAGTTGTGCCCACATAGGGTACCTGACGTCCTCCACACCCTCAGATCTTAGGGCAATGGAGAGGCCAGGAACCCTAGCCTAGTACAGGGTTCTGACACCAGGTTTCTCATTCCTGGCCCTCAAAGCCTCAGCACACAGCTCACCACCTAGAATAACCTCCCCATCACCTGCTTTGTTTAGTGTATCTAAAATCCTACCCTACCTTCAGAGGCTCAGACCAGTCCCACTCCCCCAGGAAGCCTTCTTTGATTACACTCTCATCTCACCCCATCTTGCCTTTCTCTGAACTCCTCAGCACCTCCTGGCTCTGTCCCACAATTCAGTTTGGTCCTTAATTATTCTGATTCATATGCATGCTGGTTTTTTTTTATCTCCTGGTAGGGGTGTGAGCTCCTGGAGAACAGAAATAGACTTCACTCCCCAGGTCTCCTGTCCAGAGCTGGCTGTGAAGGGCACCTCAGGGCTTGGGGGTACCGGGTGCCTTATGCAGTCTGACCCGGCTTGTAATGTCACCCCCCACCCCAGCCCCTATCCTGGATGGATTCAGTCACTGTAAAGACTGGGGCTCCCCTTCCACTAGTACCCCCTCCACTCCCTACCCTAGGCACACAGATCCTGAGCAGGACCAACAGAAATGATCATAACTATAGTTCCTGACCTGATCACAGAGAGATTTCCAGCTTTAAAAATGCTTTAATCCTCATTCTCTAATTTGGTCCTCACCCCAACCAGAAAAGAGGATGGTGACAGATATTTATATAATACTCTGAAGTCTGCAGTGCTTCACAAATATGATCTCATTCTAGGCTCACAACAACCCTGTGAGATGTGTCCCCATTTTACAGATGAAGAAACTGAGTCTCTCAATCAACAAGCATTTACTAAGTAGTGATATTGTGCTGGTGTCCTAGGTGACTCAGTGGATAGCATTCTGGACCTAGAGTCAGGAAAACCTGAGTTCAAATACGGCCTCAGACACTTACTAGCTGTGTGACCCTGGATAAGTCACTTTAACCTCTGTTTGTCTTAATCCTGGAGAAGGAAATGGCAAACCACTCCAGTGTCTTTGCCAAGAAAACTCCATGGACAGTATTGGCATGCTATGGTCCATGGGGTCATGAAGAGTCAGACACAATTGAACCGTAACAATTGTGGTAATGACTACTCAAGGAGGTAAGGTAGAAATGCAAGAATGAGACAATCCCTGCCCTCAAGGAACTAACATGCTACTAAGAGATAACATGCCAATAGAGAAGTATGGTCCATGATAGAAAGAAAGGCCCTGCATACCCCCAATATATTTATAGCAGCACTTCTTGTGGTGGCAAGGAACTAGAAACAAAGTAGATACCCATTAATTCAGGAATGGTTAAACAAAATAAAGGAATAATGAATTTGATGAAGATGGAGAAGCCTGAGAAGATCTACATGAACAGATGCTAAGAGAATTAAGAAGCACCATAACAATGTAAATAGAAAGAACGGCGCCAAAACAATGGAAACTGCATTCTGTGAAATGATAATGACCAAGTTTGGTCCCAAAGAACACATGAGATAAATCAAGAACCATTTTTCTTTATAGAAGTGGGGGTCATAGGTGTGGAACACTGAATATAAAGTTAGACTTCTGGATATGTTGATTACTTTTGCTGAGCTTTTTTCCTTTTTTATTCTTTTTTTATATGCACACATGTAAATGTCTTTAAATTTGAATTCAGCTCTGTGTTTCATTTCAAAAGCGTAGAACACCTTATTCAGGAGACGAGGGTTAGGGGAAGCAGGGACTGGGTAAGAAGGGAAGTTCATAAGGCCAGAGATCAAGGGTTGGACCATCCACATCATCTAATCCACTCCCCTTACTTTACTGATGAAGTAATAAGTTCAAGGAGGCTTGTGGGGAGGAGACTGAGGGCAGAAGGATCCCACTGCCCTTTCCTCAGGGCAGCAAGAGGGGAAGTTCCCCCTTCTACCATCTCCCAGATGCCCTTAACTGGTGAGCCAACCCACAGCCTACACCCCTACTTTACCACTGCCTCCCCCTAATGCCCACATATACAAACAGACCCCTTCTATAGTCACAGACCTATAGGAGGAATGCCAAGGTGGTCCAATGCAATCCTCTCATTTTACAGAGAAAGAAACTGAGGCACAGAAAGAGGTAATCAGCAGAAGGCCTAAGTCTGGAACCTATGCAGCCCCTTCCTACTTGCTCTGGGCTTTCTCTCTCCAGCCCAGGCCTAATACACAGGTATGAGGTGTGATGGGGGAGGGGCAGGGAGGCCAGACAGCTGCAAGGCTGGGAATCCAGATGTTCCCAGAGTCCTCTAACACACACAGCCAGGCAATCTGGAGCCAGATGGGGCCAGCTGTTGGGGACCAACAAAAGGAATGAGGGAGAAGCCTGGGACCCCACACTCTCACTCTCTTCCCTGCCCCCTTCCTCTCAGCCCTGAGGATGGAGTCTGGCCCCAGCTCCTCTTTCCACTGACCTCTGCCTGACTCCCATCTCCTTTGCTGAGCTAAGCCTAGTCCCCAGCCCATAAAACAGCTTCTCCTATTCAGCCTGACAGCATAGCAGTAAACAGGGACACACACATACACATACACACACACACACACACACACACACACACACACACACACACCCCTCCTAACACACCAAACTGAACATATACCCCAATATACACAAATGCCCAAATACATTCACTTCTATCACACATGTATATTTCAATATATAAATGCATAGGGGCAAACCCTCTGGATCTCAGTTTCCTCATCTGTCAAATGAAGGGGTCAGCCTCCAGCTCCGTTATCTATGGCCCCTACATACACCAACACCCTTATCCCAACAAACACACTCAGCAGAGGTATACCCAGAAGCAGAAAATAAATATGCATGAACCAACAGAGTTCCATAGGCGCCAACCTCAAAAAACCCGAGCCCCAGCGAGAAGGCAGGGCCCGACAGACACCCAGAGATGCACACACAGACACATTATCTCTGCTGGCACACAGGCTCCTAGGTGAGCAAACACTCCAACACATATACATACATGACCATTCACACATGGATAATGGAGCCTTGGAGAGGGAACCAGCCTAGGCTTATCAGAAGGACATCTGTACTTGGGGAATCCCAGGTCTAATTCTGACCTGGACATTTCTAAGTTGCATGACCTAAGGAAGTCATTTCTCTCCAGGATTCAGGATCTCCTCCCTTCCTTCTCCACAGAAAATGAGGTGGTTACATGATTGGATTAGATGCACAGGGGTGGGGAACCTGTGGCCTCAAGGGTACACATGGCCCTCTAGGTCCTCAAGTGCAACCTTTTGACTGATTCCAAAATTCATAGAACAAAGCTCCTTAATAAAAGGATTTGTTCTGTAAAACTTAGAGTCAGTTAAAAGGCTGCACCCGAAGACCTAGGGCTACATATTGTGGCCTTGAGGCCGCAGGTTCTCCACTCCTGGATTAGAGCATCCCTTCCATATCTAAATGTACAACTAATGAATAGAGTGCTGAAAGACCTGGGTTCAAATCCAGCCTCAGGCACTTACTAGCTGTGTGACCTTGGGTAAGTCACTTCACTGCTGTCTGCCTCAGTTTCTTCACCTGTAAAATGGGGGTAATAATACCTCTCTCACAGATTGTGATGATCAAATGAGATGGTAATTGTAAAGCACTTAGCACAGTTCCTGGCACATAGGAGGTATTATATAAATGGTAACGCTGTTATCGATCTGAAAAGTTCCCTGTAGATCCCACATCACCTCTAGCTGCTTCTCAGTGTTGGTGAGTCCCACAGGGACAGAGCAGAGGCCCAGACCTTGTGTCCTGTTCCATCCTCTTCCTTCCTGGACTCACTATGGGACCCATCTCCTCCTCCCCTCTCCCATTCCATGAGACCAACATCACAACAGGCGGGGGAAGGGAGCAAGACCTCCTTCTTCCTTCCCTGTCTCCGTCCTTAGACGCCCAGCCCTCTTTTCAGCTTTCCACCACCTGCCTGGCCCCATGCTTCTCTCCCCACTCCCAAGCCCCAATAAAACACAATCTCCCACCACTGCCAAAGAGGCTAGATGGGTTCCCATGGGACTCTGGGAATGAGAGTCCCCATGGCAACCAAGCAAGACCTCCAAGAAATGCCCTCCTTCCCTACCACCCAGTTCCATGACTGCCTGGGCAAGCTAGGAAGGGGCTGGCAGGCAAGAGCTGGGGCCCATCCCGAGCAGATGGAGGGAAGGAAGAAGAGGAAGATACAAAATCTCCAGATTCAATTCAGAATGCCAGCAGTCTATAACTCCTCAAAACTCCAGACAGCTCCTCCTATGCCAAGGGGCTCCGGCTGATTGAAAGACCAGCCCAGACCCGTCATGCAGCACACAAGGGGCAGGTCTGGGGGTCCTTCAGGGGTCGTCCTATCCAAGAGTACTAATATTTAGTCAAGACAGGTAAAGTGGAAAGACTACTGGAAATGCAAGGAGAAGGCCCTGGGCTCTTTCTTCCAAGCTGGGTGACCTAGGACAAACCCAGAATGAGTCTCACTTTCCTAAGTTATAAAAGGGGACAATCACATTTATACAACATACCTCACAGAGCTGTTGGTAGAAGCAAATGAGTCTATGTAGGCAAAAGGCTTGGCCAACCCTCACAGGCTGCAGAAATGTCAACTGTTGCTTTTATTTATTGGTTGTTTGGGGGGTTTTTTGGTACAGACTTCTGAGTTCATTGATACAGAAAAACTCTCTTTAGCAATGCAGATCAATGTCCATTCTGCAACTTGTTTTCTTAGACAGTGACCTGGGGCAATGAGGGTCCCATAGTCAGTCACCTCAGCACTGGGATTCGAACCCAGGTCTTCCTGACTATGAAGTCAGGTCTCCAGTTACTCTGAAGGGAAGAGGAAAGAAGGAAGGGGAGGAGAGAGGAAGGATTGATTAGCTTACTATATACCAGGCACTGTGCTAAGTGTTTTACAAATATTATCTCATTTGAACCTCACAACAACCCTGAGAGGTAGAAGCTATCATTATCGCCATTTTACAGCTAAGGAAATTAAGGCACACGGATGCAAAATGACTTGTCCAGAGTCACAAAGCTACTAAGTTTAGAAGGCTGGATTTGCACCCAAGGTCCAGTGCTCTATCTGCCTAGCTACCTCATGGAGAACTCTATACTTGTCAAAAAGCCAATGGTGAGCTGGAAGTGGCTCTGGGAGCCAATTGTTAAATTTTCCATGAGAGCATTTACAACTTGGAAATGGGCACCCACTACAAATCAGGGCTTGATTTATCATCTTATTGATTGTCTAGACATTATAAAGTTATGGGGATTAAATGCAGATTAAACTGAAAAGTATGACATACCTTTTTGAAAAGCTGGTTGTTAAACATTTACCAGCACACCCCTGCAGAAAATTTTAACTATTTTAATGCTCCATCATGACTAGAAGGTAAGGATGATTATTCCTATTTTATAGATGAGGAAGTTGAAGCCTGGAGAGGTAAAGCCACTCACTTAGGAATATCAGATCAATAATAGGAAGGGAAGGCTGCTCAAAGATTTTCTGGTCAGATTTCATCTTGCAGATAAAGAAACTGACATCTAGGGAAATGAAGAGGATTGTCCAGGGTCCCTTAGGTAGCAAGTATCAGTAACAGAATTTGAACTCAGACCCTCTGACTTCAGGATCACTGTTCTTTCTACTGTAGCTCCAGTAGCAAAACTGCTTTCCATAGGATCAAGGATTATTTTTCTAATCAGGGAAACTGAGGCCCCAAGGCTGAAAAGATTTGTCTGAGGTCATATATGAGAAAATGAGAAATGTGAAGGAAGAGAGTCAAGAAGGGTGAGACAGACACAGTAGCTTGGGGAGAAAGGGAGTCACACACAGTCATTAATGCACCTGGTCTGGGCCCAGGAGCCAGGCATGCCCCCTCGGCACCCAGGATCTCAGTATAGAACTAATCATGCCACAAACACTCATAATAAAATCAAGTGTAATTAATTCTGCTTTCTTCCCCTAAATTATCCAGACCACAGAGGTACCCCCTGGTGCCAGGGCCTCCAACATGCCAACCCAGCCTGTCCTGTGCCCGTGACACAGGTAGGTCAATAAGCACTACCCAGTGTGTCCATCCTTGAGTTGGAGAGGATATGGGAAGCCATAGGGGCAGAAGGTGACGTGAGTACCACAGATCACATCTGCCAGCTGAGTTGGAGTCCTAAGCTAGAGAGGATGACCCACTTTTCCCTTCATCCCCTTCCATGAGCACCCTGGCAGCCAGCCTAGCATCCTCAGGACCAAAAGCCTCTGACTGACATGCCAACAAGGCTCTTGTCTCTTTGCTTTGACTCTCTAGCACCAAAGGGACTCTAGACCTGATTCCATCAGATGTGGAAGGGAGTGAGGGGAACTGTACATGACCAACAGCCAAAGGGAGGCAAGAGGTTACGGTACTCACCCAAGGTCACACAGCCATTTCACTGGTAGAGCCAGGACAAAAGTCCAGGGCTCCCACGTGGTCAGCATGCTTTATAAACTATAATCACTCTCCAAATCTCCATTCTGATGATAACAGAGATCATCCCATCTAAGAGCCCCCAGCTCAGCCTCCAGAGCTCAGACACTGCTGATGAGAGGCAGCTGCCATTGCCACCCCCCTCCTCCCTCCTGTGAGAACACAGTGCCCTGCACGCTCATCAACTCCATCCCAGAGACCCTAAACGAAACCACAAGAATGTGCCCACACACTGCCAGACTCCCCAGGGAAGCAAGGCCCAGTCTGGGCTCCTGGAGCAGGAGCTGGGGGCCAAGCAGGAAATAAGTCAATGGGGCTGACACACTGGGAGTGCCCGCTTTGCAGAGACTTGGAGGTGAGGGGCAGGGGGGAGGAGCAGGGGCACTGTCTCCAATGCTCCCTCCCCAACCTGATTGCCCAGCACTTGGGGAATGGGAGGAGGGGTGGGGAGGTGTGAGTGAGCCCTTTGGGAGGGGGAGGAGGTGTGAGTTATGCCCCCATGGGGATAAGGATAGAGACTGAGGGCTGGCTCCAAAGCTCCCTGATCCAAACAGTCCCTGGAGCCCCATCATCCCGGGACAAGGGGAAAAGCAGCCCAGAAGGTCCCCACCTAGGGGGCCTCAGGGAGGGGAAGCAGCTCAGGGAACAGCCCCAGCTAGAACTTGGCAGGACCTTGCAGTGTCAGCTGACCTGGAGAGACCACTCTTTTCTCTCCTGCACTGTTTCCATACAGACACAAACATTGTTTTCTCCTCTTCCCAGCTTTGCCTTGGGCTCAAATAACAGAAAACACTTATCTGGGCTGCTCCTAGCTGCTCTGAAGAGAGAGCTGAGAGCACTTCCCAGACTGGCTCAAAACCTGTATCCTCAGAGCACCATCTCCATCACCTCTACCCCCCATCAGCACCCCTGTGTCCTGATGACCCCATCACCACTCCCTCTAACCCCCCATCAGCACCCCCTATATCCTGATGATCCCATCACCACTCCCCTCTAACCCCCCATCAGCACCACCTGTATCCCCATCACCACCACCTGTATCCCCATCACCACCGCCTGTATCCCCATCACCACCGCCTGTATCCCCATTAATACCACCTATTCCCTAATCATACCATCATCACTTCCAGCTGGCAACCATTCATGCAAAAGTGTCCACAACCATCCAGAGAAGGAGCTAACAACAGGGGAGAGGGGAAAGCCAAGGACTATACATAACCTCCTCCTATCAGGTCTCCAGGCCCCATATTCTCCCTCACCTTCCTCCCCCTAAATCCTCCAAAAAGAAATCAGGGTCCAAGGGCCCCTCCCCTTGCACTGTGGCCAGGTGCCCAGCCAGGCTATGCCAGCGCTCTGGAAAGAGGCCAATGTGACCCTCCCCACCCCTCAAAGCCCAGCTCTGAAACCGTCCTGACCCAGCCCCAGGCTTGGAATGAATAGAGGGTGGGCCAGTGGAGACCAGTAGAGTCCTTCTCATCTCAAAAGCACACAGGAGGTCACTAGTCAGGACACTCTAAGACTAAAAAACGTGGTTACAAAAATCTTCACTCCCCAGATCAGATCAATGAGCAAATCCACCCTGAACATCCAGTCCTACACTAACAGCCATGGGAAATCCCTTCACTGCATCTCTGCCCTGCCAGGCCTTCAAGGCCCAGTTCAGAAGACCTTCTCCAGGAAGGCCTCCCTCATCACCCTCTCCCAAGGTGCGTTTTCCTCCTCATCTCAAGACCCACCACATTGTGTTCAACATCATCTGCACTTTCTATCTCATATGATTATAGAACAGATCGCCTTCTTCTCCTTATTACAAGTGTGTCTGTACACATCTTGTCTCTTCTAATAAGCTCTTCGAAGGCAGAGACCAGGTCTTCATTCCCTGTGGTTTCCAGTACAAAGTAAACAGAAGCTCGGGAAATATTGACTGAATGAACAAATGGAGGAAGGAATGTTAAGACTCAGTTACAGCCATTAAGGAGGGTACAAGTCACAGGGAGAGGTGACAAGGTGCTTAGAGGACTGAGAAAGATTTAGTACACTTCAAATCAGAAAGACCAGGGATCAAATCCTGCTTCTGACATTTGTTGTGGGACCATGGGCAAATCACATCACCTCCGTGCGCCTCTGTCTACTCATCTGTAAAATGGAGGTGACACTACCCACCTACCGTGAGGCTCAGATGTTACCAGGTGGCACATTGGAGAGAGCGCCAGACATACAGTAAGGAAGACCTGAACTCAAATCCGGCCTCAGGCACTTATTACCTGTGTGACCCTGGACAAGTCACTTATATTTGCCTCAGTTAACTCATCTGTAAAATGAGATGGAGAAGGACATGGCAAACCCCTCCAGTATCTCTGCCAAGAATCCCAAATAGGATCCTGAAAGTCGAACACAATTTGAAATGACTGAACAACCAAAGTTCTTGCCTCAACTCTTTTTTTCTTCCACCATTAATCTCAAGGAAATCATCCACCTTCATTTCCTCACCAACTCCTTCTGACCCAACTTCTACCAACATCACCTGATTGCTCTCTCTAACTGAAGTCCAGTAACTTTCTCTTTTCAGTCATCCTCCCTGACCTCTGTGACTTATGACACTGAGGACCAACTCATCCTGGAAGATACTCTCTCCTTCAACCAAAAAGCCAAGCAAGCAATCATTTATTAAATGCTTTCTATGTGCCAAGTACTGTGCTGAAGATACAAAGGAAAAATAATCTTTCACCTCAAAAGAATTTACAGTCTACTTAGCTTCAGGGCAACTAGGTGGTACAATGGATGGAGCACTGGCCCTTGGGTCAGGTAGACTGAAGTTCAAATTTGGCTTTAGACTGTGTGACTCCGGGCTGTGTGACCCTGGGCAAGTCACTTAACCCTGATTGCCTCAAAACAAAACAAAAATCTAGCTAGTGTCAACTAGACCACACTCAGCTGATTTTCCTTCTACCTCTCTACCTACTCCTTCCTCATTCTCTTCTTTCATTAGATTCTTACCTCCTCAACAATTCTCACCCAATTCAACACCCCTTTAATGTGGGTGTAAATAGGATCATGAATTTAGAACTGGAAGAGGCTTTAAAGGTCATCTAGTCCAACTCCTTCATTTTAGAGATGAGGAAACTGAGGCCCAGAGAGGTTAAGTCACTTGCCCAACTTCACCCAAAGAATCATTCAAAAGGCCAGGATTTGAACCCAAGTACTTTAAATCCAGCACTTTTTTGCCAGCACTGTCTATTTCCCCAAGGGGTCTGTCCTTTGTTCTCTGCTCATCTCTCTATACTTTCTCCCTTGGGCAATCTCATTTACTGCAAAAACCCCCAATTCTCACCTCTACACAGGTGACTTAAATCAGTACTTCCAGTCCTAAGCTTTCAGCTTAATGAGAATTTCACATATCTTACCACATATGGAACATCTCCTCCTCATTGTCCCACCAGCAATTCAGAATCCTGCCTGCACAGTTGAATTTACTGTCATTTCACCAAACCTTCTGACTTCAGGGGTTCTGTGTGTGATGCTGACATTTATCCAGGCTCCCATCATCATTACCTTGGGGTCTGTCTTCATTTGTCTTTGTGTCTTAAGGTCCATCCCAGCTCTAACATTATCTATTCTGAGGGCCTTCCCAGCTCTGACATTCTGTGTTCTGAGGTCCCTTCCAGCTATGACATCCTATGTTCTAAGGCCCTCCCAGCTCTGACAGTCTGTGTTCTAATGCACCTCTCAGCTCTGACATTCTCTATTCTAAGGGCCTTTCCAGATCTGACATTCTGTGTTCTAAGGACCTTCCCATCAGGTATCCTGTGTCCTAAGGGCCCTCTTCTAAGTCTGACATTCTGTGTTATAAGGCCCTTCCCAGCTCTGACATCCTACTGTATTGTTCCAAGGACCCTTTGGGCTCTTGACATTCTATGAGTCCTTGATACTAACTAACTAGGCTGGCAAGAAAAAGAGAGAGCTAGAGAGCTCTGGGGGTGAGAGGTGAGAAATGAGTAGAGAAGCTTTGGGAAATTGTATGCATCAATATGCAAATCTGATGCAAATCAGCTTGCTGAGTCAACAGCTGCAGCCCCTTCCGACACTAGCTGGTCTTGAGGCAGGGAAATCATTATATCTCCGGGTAGAGAATAGGCTGTGAGGACAGAAATGATGCCCAAGGAAGGCAGGGGAGACAAAGGCTCTCTGTCCCCTCGACCTCAGGTGGCCCGGCCTCTGAAGCTAGGTTCCCACAACACCAATGGATGAGAGCCCCTACCTCCACAGAGGGAAAAGGGAAGCCACCCACATACTCAGAGATCAGGGAGGCAGGAAAAGAGTGGGATCCACCATTCCTGATGCACCCAAAGAGAAAACCCTCCCCTAGTCCTCCTATCTGTGCTTCCCCTCCCCCCACCTTGGAGGGGTCATGGGGGCAATTCTGGGCTTGAGTTGGGAACCTACTTCAAATCCAACCTCTGATTCTTAGTAGTTGTTAACATCTCTCAACCTCAGTTTCCCCACCTGTAAAATCAAGGGCTACTCTCTAAGGTCCTTTCCAGATATGGAAGACCTTCGATGCAGCATTACAGACACTATGAACAGCCTCAGTCAATCAGATCTAGAGTGCTGGACTGCACATTGAGACCTACCCACCCAGCCCAGGTACTTCCCCAAGTATGGCCATTACAAGTCCACAGGGCTTCTCTTAGGCATGGGAGGAGGGGTCAAGGAAGAGGGACAGACTCTAAGCCTCCAACCAAGGGTGGGGAACCTATTGGCCTGGTTAAAGGTCATACTTGAGGATCTACAGGGCCACACAAAGGTTCCCCCCACCCCAAGCCTTTTTTAAGACTTCTCTTTTTTATTTCCCTGGATCCTCTTCTAGGCTTCCCTATTAGGCTGCTACTTCTTGGAAACCCCAGAGAATGAAGCCTGACCCCTCTCCAAGGGGATGGATATGCCCTCATACCTGGGATTAAACACAGTGGGGCACACGCACACACAAACATACATATACACACACATACACACACGCACACACAAACCTTAGACACAAAAGCAAACACAACAAAGTCGATAGGGTGGCAATACCCTAGACCAGAGACACGCTGAGCAGACCACATGTCAGGCAAAAGGATAGAAGCACCCAAATTATATCCCCACTAAGAGGATGGGTAGGAGAGGAGGCCCCACTGAGTCGGAACAGAGCCCACTGGTCCTTGCCCTTCTGGTTCCACGTCCCCATTTCTCCTACTGCTCCTCCGAGCTGTTCCTCAGGACCCTCTCCTCAGCCTTCCTTCGCACACTTCCACCACTCTTCTCTCTCCTAAGCATCCTCAGGACAGCTGCCAGTGACTTTCCTAAAATACAGATCCAGTCACATCACTCCCTTACTCTACAAACCCCAGTGGCTCCCAATCACCTTTCATATCAAGGATAAATCCTGTTTTATTTTGAAAGCCTTTCATAACCTGGTTCCAGTCTCCAGTTCACTCTCATTGGACTTTACTCCTCTTCATAAATTCTATAGTTCCAACCAACTGGCCTTGCAGCTGGTCCTCCCAACCCTCTCTCCTACCTCCACACCTTTGCTTGAGGGCAGAGGCTGCCTTGTTATCAACGTCAATCCCCAGAGAGGACAAGACTTGGCACAGAGTCAGTACTACAGCGGCAGCAACAGCATCATAAATACTCACTGTCATTTATACTGGACCCACTATGTGCTGGGTGCTGTGCTGAGGAGGAATCAGCTAATTTGAGATCATGATTCCAGAACTGGAGGCAGATGGGGGTTGGGGGGAGGCGTTATACACAGAGGCTGAGGTGGAGGAGGGGAGGGAACAATGTGAAGTGTGATTGGGTCCTTCCTGAAACCCTGGGCCAGGAGAGTCAGTCACCAGTGGGACTGGAGGAGAGGGTGGCAGGAGCTGATGTTCCAGAGATGGAAGGGTTAAACCCTCTGAGGCAAGGCCACTGGTCTAGAAGGCAAGATGGGGGCAGGGAGTGAAGTGTGCCCAAAACAGTGGTCCAGGAAGGCCCACAGCATTGGCATAGCCTACATCACAGGGAGGTTGAGAGAGATGCATTTTACAAGGGCTTTAGAACCGAGATCAATTACTCAAACCCACAGCCAATGGCCCAGGGCCAGGCAGGAATGTCGTCCCTGAAGACAACCTCAAATGGTCAGGGAGGGTTCCAACACCTCAGTTTCCTCTAATGGCTGGCTGGCAGCCTGTCATTTGAGAATTTATCTAAAACCTCTTTCCGCCTGGAGCTGATACTCACCTCTTGGCTGGTCCAAGAAGGATGGTGGCCTGGCCTTTGTTGTAAAATGAGCTAAGTCTTTATTTTGGTGTGTGGGGGAGGAGAGGCCAGGAGAGATGAGGGCAGAAGGGAGTATGTGTGACCATGGAGTCAGTTACAAAATCGCTCTGCACCTCAGTTTCTTCAGCTGTAAAATCAGGCAGTTGGACTCTGTGGCCCAGGATCATACAACTCCTGAGTGTCTAAGGCAGGCTTTGAACCCGGGTCTTCCCAGTATGACTGTCTAGACACTACCCCATTGAGGGTTTTCATGAGAAGATTGGATAACGAGGGGTTAGTTATGATGCAGGAGAATCTTGTTACGGGGTGCACTAGATGATCTCTGAGTTCCCCCTCACCCTCTCTGAGACTCTATGATTCTGGGAAATTGGTCCTGTGCCTGAGGCAGGAATGCCAAGACACTCCTCCACCACTCCCCACCCAAAGCTCCCACAAAGTCTTTTCTGTCTCCTATTTCTCTTCCGAGCCCAAGGAGCCTGCGGCCTGACGCCAGTGTCCTGGCTGGAACCCACACCATCTCCTAAGGCCACCCAAACACAGCCTCTCCCAACCACAGGCATATGGACACATCACTGCCTCCACCCAATGCCAAAGCCAGGGTGAGCCCAGGCCATTTTACCCATCAGTGGGTCTCTATGTCCTGATCATTCATGACTTTGTCGGGCCTGGGCTGTGACCACAGGGGTCAGTGGCTCACCCTTAGCAGAGGCACAGCAGGAGAGGAAATAGAAGCTTCCTGACATCTAATGCCTCTCTGGGTCTCAGCTCATCCACCTAAGCAGAACACTACTGCCCCTCATAGGGCCATCAAAAGAACCAAGCCAATGAGATGACCAAATTTCAGACATTCAAGAGGTGCTCAGGCAAATCTCCCATCCCCCTGTCTCCAGGCCAGCTCCCTTTTTAAGAGCCTCAGGAGAAAGCATCTAGGTGGGAGAAGAGAGTACTAAACTTGGAATCAAGAAGACCTGGGTTCGAATCCCACTTCCTACATACTAACTACGGGCAAATCACCTAACTGCTCTGAGCCTCAGTTTCTCTAGTCATAAAATGAGGATAAAGATACTCATAGTCACTACCTCAAATGGCTTTCTGTAACACTCACAGGTGAAAATTTTTGTAAAGCCTTTTACCAACTTTAGAATCTGTCAGTTCTTATCACTTGTCAAGGTATGTGGTGAAGATCTATTGAGAAATTAGCTATGGAGGTAATACAATCCCTGGGAGGGGACTTTAGAGGCCATCCAGTCTCGGACTCTCATTTTGCAGCAAAGGAAACTGAGGCACAGAGTACATGGTAGGATCATAAATCTAGAGCCGGAAGGGACCTCAAGGGCCATCTAATCCCACCCCCTCATTTTACAGAGGAGAGAAGGGAGGCCAGTCATGCAAATAGTGAATGACAATGTCCTCTGACTCCAATCCAGTCTCATTTCTACTGCCTCCTGTTACACATTAGGGAGTGTAGCCATTATCATTATTCCTGCTTTTCCCCTTTTGTGATGTTTAAAACATGGTGTAAGGGTCATTTATCATCAGCACCGTTACCATCATTACTCAGTTGTCCATCCCAGTTCTCCTTAATCTTAATGCCACCGCTCTAAGATCACCTCCAATTCATCTTGTCCAAGTCTGGTTAGGATGCTGCCTCCCATTAGACTGTAAGCTCCTTGAGGACAGGGATCATCTCTTACCTTTCTTTGTATCCTTGGTGCTTAGCAGAGTACCTAGCACACAATAGGTGTTTAATAAATGCTTGTTGGCTTGACTTGACTAGTTGTCATTATAACTCGAAGTCCTCTCCAGCCTCCTAATTCTGTTCCTCTTTAACCCACTTTTTTCTCATCTCCATCCTCTGAATGATCCTAGCTAGGCAGGGAGAGGGTGGCTCTCCACCAGAGGCCCCCCAGCCTTTCGCTTAAAAGAACCATTCAACTTTTGCTCCATTTCTTCCGGAAAAATGTACGACTTGTCCTTTGTCCCCTGCCATGGACCCCCACTCCTCTGCTTCAGTGGGGTTCCAGGACTCATCTCCACCGACCTCGAGCTGAGCAACCATTCCCAAAGTCCCCTTCTGCTTTCTGTTCTCAGCTCAAAGGCCCATCTGCCCTGAGGTTACCAAATGGAAATTGAGCTGCCGGGCCTTTGTTTGTCTGGAAAAGTGATCAGGGTCATTCTGGTCCCCTCTGTCAGTGTGGTGAAAGTGAAAGACCCAAAAGGCAACCATATACATCACATACACACACACACACACACACACACACACACACACACACACACACACACACACCAACTTCCTGGCACAGTCACAGAATACCGAATGTCAGAGCTGGGGGAGGAGCTTTAGAAAATAAGAGTGACAGAGAGGGAAGAGGCCTTAGAACACAGAATGACAGGGGCCCTGGAAATAAATGTCCGGTGCTTCATTTCTGAGACCATGTAGGCAGCACATTAGTTTGGACCCCAGAGGTGGACTAGAACCTGGTCCTCTGACCTCCAGTTCCAGATTCTCTCACTGTAGGATTCTCCCTCAGAATGCTCAAAAGTGACCCAGGCCAGCTTCCTGCCTCCAGACCAGAACATCAGAGAGTAACACGAATGGCCTACTCTCTTCTTCGGAAACATTGTTGAGGCCGGCAGCTTCCATAACCTCCCGTGGTGGGGCAAACAATCCCCATGACCAGGTTAGGCAGTTTGACACTACTATGGAGTCAGGACATCTAAGTTCAAGTCTTGCTTTGAAGCCTGTGACAGTCCTGGGTCTCAGGCTCTCCATAAAAAAGGGAGTGGGAGTAGATGACTTTTCTGTCCCTTCCAGCTCAGATATCTGACCCTTTCCCCTGGATTGTGTCTCTCTCCTAGAACTTGGGCCCTTTGGCAGTTAAGAAGCTATTGACCTTCCTGGTAGAGGCAGCAGGTCCCTTAGGAGGCCTCAAGCAATCTCAAGACCTGAGGCCTCTTCTGTGTCAGGGACAACCTTGGGCAATATCTGGTAAAGCCTATGATCCCCTTCTCAGAACAATGTTTTTAAATACTCAATATAAAATACATGGAATTACAAAGGAAATCAATTACAGTGAAATATACTTATCACAATATTAAAAGCTCCAACTTCATATATCCCATAAAATCTATCCATAGACCTCTGGGAGCCCATAAGTCTCAGATTAAGAATCCCTGATCTGATCCAAGCCCTTTATTTTACCTATCAGGAATCTGAGCCCTGAAGAGAAGACATGACTTACTCCGGGTTACACTGTGAATTAGTGGCATATCTGAGGCTGTAACTCAACAAGGCCCTAGGTCTACCAGCCGTAAGGATTCTTGTAAAGGGGATGCTTGCCTCCCTTACAGTGTTATGGTAAGGATCAACTGAGATCACATATGCTCCTTAGAGCACATAGACAGGTGGAAGTGGCCTTAGAAATTATCTGGTCCAGGGACTTTTAACCTGGGGTCCCTGGACCCCCAAGAATCCTTGGAACAGATTTCAAGGGGTCCAGGAACTTGGACAGGAAAGAAAAGGACAATTTATTTTCACTCTTATTTAACTGAAACTCAGCATTTTCTTCCATTAGGAAAGGAGGCTACAAAATTATTCTAAGGATGGCTCCACCAGACTGCCAAAGGGACCCATGAAGAATACACACACACACACACATACGCACACACACACACACACACACACACACACACATTAAGAATCCCTAGATTCTAGTCCAATGTCCTCATTTTACAAATAAGGAAACTGAGGTTCGGAGCCCAAAGTCACCCAGGAAGTGGCTGAGACAGGATTTGAACACAAGTCCTCCTACCTCAGGTCTCGTTATCATTGTGTGCTTTACAGAGAGAGAAAGAGGGGAGGTTGTGTTATTATTTATATTTGTTTCTCTTTGACAGGATTGGAGCCTCCTGGGGGTAGGAACCATGTCCTCTCCCCCATGGCATCGAGCAAGGCTGGATTCCAGAATCACCTTAAAGGAAGAGGACCAGAGTGAAAACTTAGCCTCAGGAAGTCCCTCTCCAAGGTCGCAAACTGTCCCCCTGACCACCACCACCCCTTCCTTTGCCCAACCACCCAGGCCCCAAGGGGAGTCAGTTCAGCCTATAGCACAAACCTGTCTCTCCCTCACCCTCCTCCCCACTTGCAAAGCAAGTGCTTACCTTAGAGACACCAGGGGAGGTAGACAATGCAATCACAATTGTTTAAAGGGCATTCAAAGTGAAATGACTTGCCCAAGGTCATGCGGTTAACAAATAGCAAAAGATGGGCCTGGAGCCAGGATCCCTGACTTCTAGACTAGTGGTCTCTCCACTACTCCACCCTACCTCCTCAGGGCCCACCTGAGTTCCCAAGAGGAAGCTGAAATCAGGCTGGACACAAAGGGGGATAAGGAGAGATGTTCAGGCAGGGAGACAAAGCCCTCAGACACTAGTCTCGGCCACTCTCCATGGCTACTACCAGCGAGCTCAATAATCATCTCTAAGGAGGCCAGCTCAGCAGCTCTGTCCCACCCCCACCTGGTCTGGGTCCTATTCCTGGGTTCAATCAGCCTCATGGGGATTAGAGGAGGGAGGGAGGGAGGCAGAGAAAGGATTAGGGCTGGGATAGAGCCCTAAATAAAACCTTTGAACATGGGACAGAGGCTGGATTCCCCGAACAGGGAACCAGGGGGACCCACAGATGCTGGAACACCTGCATCTCCTCACTCCCCTAGAGTATTTGTGATGAACTAAGGAGGTAAATGAAGTTGTCGGAGTCTGGTGGTGTTTGTGTTTGCTTACCACACCTTGGCTTCCCCAGACCAAAGGCTGGGATCATTTTTCTATCTCTCCCATCCACCTTCCACCCACCCCAACACCTCTCAAAACCAGCAATCAGCACAGAATTGGCCACAGCGAGCTTCTGTGGCTGGCCTAGGTTGGGGCAGAGGTGGGTACAGAGGTAGGTACACATGGGCATAAATGGGGAGGCCTTTCCCTGGCAGCCTGGGAGCTAGAAGGAGCCACTCTTGGGTATGTGGTGTCCTTGACTCAGCAGCCACAATGACCCACAGTCACCAAGCCCCTGTGCTCTCCCCATAGTTACATACAGTTCACACAATCACCCAATACTTACCATACCCCACAAAAACACACACATACACATACACACACACGACCACATCTCCACAAACAGCTATGGTTCTCCATATATACATACTTTCCCAATTGTCACACACATCTAACATCCTCAGAGTCCCCACACATACAAGCTCACACACATGCACATATAAACATGCATACATACATGCTGCCCTCCTCCATATTCACCCCATTCTCTCTCTCTCCCTCTTTCACACACACACATACCCACACACATACACAGATGATGGATAGGGGTTTGACGGGAGACATTAGGACAAGAAGATCAGTCCAGAAAACAACTGACCTCCCTTCAGGCATAATGGGAAGAACACAGCTTTATAAGCCTTGAACAACTAGAAATGGGGACCAGCCATTGATATCAGCATGGTGATTTATGATTCTCATAGAAAAGTCCTCCTCAGATAAGGATTATGGGATATAGAGGTGATCCTGGAGTTCTCCAAGGCTACAGCCCAAGGAAATGGAAAGAATGCTAGTTCTAGAATTAGAAGTCCCAAGTTCGAATGCTGTTGCTAATAGGTGGTACACTGGATAAGAGGGGTGGGCCTGGAGTTAAGAAGACCTAAACTGAAATCTGACCGCACTTACTAGCTGTATGGGGCAAGTCATTTCACCTGTTTGCCTCAGTTTCCTCATCTGTAAAATGGGGATAATAACAGCACCTGCCTCCCAGGGTGGTTGTAAGGATCGAGTCAGATAATAATTATTAAGTGCTTAGTATAGCACTTGGCACACAGTAGGTACAATTAAGAAAATACCTGATAGGAAAACAAGCTGAGCAGGGCTCCTGTGGCCAAATCAAAGTGGAGGGGGAGGGACAGATGGCCTGAGGGCTCCAGCAAGATCCTTAAAATGATGGGAAACATTTCCTTAAGGACATTTTGATTCCTGTTTTTTCCCAAAGAGGCAGTCTAACTGAAGAAGCCCATCCCCAGAGAGGCAGAGATTCCTTCTAACACAGAAAATTCTGCCCAGTTATATCGGCACTGGTCGGCACTTCCAGGCTAGCAAAGGAATGTAAGAGCCCCAGGTATAATTATCCCCATTTTATAGATGAGACGATAGAAGCTGAAAGCAGAGGTGACTAGGGCAGCATGCTGAGCCAAGGCTTCCCGATTCCAAGTCCAGAGCTCCCCTCCAAGGAATGCAGAGGCCTGAGCTACCTCAGGGGAGAGGACCCATCTTCTGAAAGCCAGAGGATCACTTCCTGAGGGTCTCTGCAGGTCCAGAAGGTGGCCCACTCGAGCCTACTCCGCCAGGCGTGGCCACATGTTTGGGACAGGCCCAGCCATGGCCCCTAACCCACACACCAGCCCCACCCAGCCACTCTGGGCATAGCTCAGCTCAGTTCAGACACAACAACCCCAGTAAACTGTGAGGGCCTGTGCCCAGACAAGGAACCGGGCCAGGAGACGTACCATCTCCAGAGAGAATTAGAAGGAGAAGGGATAGAAATACACAAAGGAAGAAAGGAAAGAAAAGATAGAGAGAGGAAGGAATGGAGAGAGAAAGTAATAAGGGATAAAGGAAGGAGAAAGGGTAAGAGAAAGAGAAGAAAGGAAGAAGGGAGGAATAAGGGAACAGAGAAGGAAGAAGGAGAAAGAGACAGGGAAAGGAAGAGGAGGCAGGGCTGAAAAGCAGAGGAGGAAAGGTGGAGGAGGGAGAAGAGGCTAATAACAGATCTCTGCCTACCATGGCTCCATCCTACACACCACTGACAGATTAATCTTCCTAATGCACTGCTCTAATGATCACAGAACCACAGTGTCAGAGTTAGAAAGGGCCTCAGAGACCATCTACTGTAACCAGAGGAGGAATCCCCCTTATAACATCTCACCTCTGCATAAAGACCTCCAACAATGGGATGAGGGGCGGCCTCTTCCACTTGGGAACAGCTCTGGAAGCTTTATCACACATGGAGCCTAAATCCTCCTCTTTGCAGCCTCCATCCATCACTCCTAATTCTGCCCTCTGGGGCAGAACAGAAAGCAGAGGCCTAGTCTCTCTCCCTATGACAGCCCTTCAAAGACTCTAAGACAGATACTGGCCCCCCCACCCAGTCTTTTCTTCTCCAGCTCATCAGCATTCTTCCTAAAATTTACTGCCCAGAACTGAGCCCAAGAGTGGTCTGACCAGGGCAGGACACAGTGACACCATGGCTCGATGCTGCCCCTTGGGCCTATATACAGGTCTGGGGAACCTGTGGCCTTGAAGCCACCTGTGAAATTTGAATTCAGTCCAAGGGTTGTCCTTGAGGACCTAGAGAGCCATATATGGCCTTGAGGCTACAGGTTCCCCAGATCTCATTGCCTTTCTTAGCTGCCATATCCCACTAATATGTAAATGTAGAGTTATCTCCACTTCAAATGCTCATATGAGCTATGTGTGCCAGACCTGTGGTAAAGTCTTCCAAGCTCCTATTGGTCTGATCAGTCACAGTTGGACAAACTGGACCTTGACTCCAACAACTTGACTAGATGTCATTTTGGTCCTCTGAAAACAAAGGATAACCACCGACCAACCACAACCATTGACTCACGTTGAGATTATCTGCTGCTGTTCAGTGGTGTCCAATTCTCCATGACCCCCTTTGGGGTTTTCTTGGCAAAGATACTGGAGGGGTTTAGCATTTTCTTCTCCGTGTCATTTAGCATATGAGGAAACTGAAGCAAACAGGGTTAAGTGTCTTCCCAGGGTCATAACGCTAGCAAGTGTCTAAGGCCACATTTGAACTCAGGTCCTCTCAATTCCAGGGCTGAGCACTCTACCCACTGTATCACCTAGCTGCCCACTACAACACGCTGAGATTGGAGGCCATTTAATCCCACTCCACCCCTATTTTTTCAGACACATTGTATCTAACCACACCTCTTTCCTTTTCTCATTTCTATTAAATGCAAAAGTACCTACTACTGTGTGCCAGGGCATTATTCTGGCCCAAGGCAGAAATGCCACAGGCCCTACTCTCAAGAAGTTTACATAGCTCATACACAAAGTAAATTTGGAGTCTATCCAAAATCATCCCTTGCTTCGGTGGATGGCCGAGGGCTAGCCAGCGCGCTCCCCTGGTGAACTCTCAATGTCAGACTTTGGTGGTAAAATGATAGGAAGGCATGAGGGGTGAGGGGGAAAGGCTGCCCTGTACAGGCAGACTTGAATGGGCCGCATCACTTGGGGGAGGCGGGGAGAAAGATGTACAAGATCAGAGATTCCCCTGGAGTATTCTGAACATACTATGTCACAAGAAAGCAGCTAACACTGATAGAGAGGGGGAGGAAAGGGGGGAAGGCTCATGAGAGCAGAGATTCGGGGCTGGTTATTGAGCCCAACCTCCCATTTTGACAAGGAAAATGAAGCTGAGAGAAGTCCAGTGACTGGCCCAGGGTCACCCATCCAGCAAACGCAGGACTTTTGTGTGGAATGAAGCATCCACGCTACTCCTTGTAAAGGAAATTAGGATTGTATGGAGGCACTCCCAGCAAACCACAGAGGCAGCAGACAGCAAACAGCATGGAGGGAATCGTCTAAACTGGAATGGACACTGACAGTGGAGGGACCACTGAAGTGAGATGAGGAAGGTAGGGGGAAGTCACATTCCATACCTGGAGAATGGGCTTTTTTTTACTCCAAATATAGAACGTTAGATTTCTTATTTCTTTTTATTCATCCTTATTAGATTCTGCCGTAAAGGGTGGGGCTGACCTAAATGGCTGTGATCTGGTTCTGAAACGCATTTAAAATTTGATAGGGAGGCTTAATCTAATATCTAGTTATTATCTCACTTTACCCTTACAACCATCCTTGGCCCGCTGGAGTCAGGAGGACCTGAGTTTAAATTCAGCCTCGGGACTTACTGGCTGAGTGACCTTAAGCAAACCACTTAATTGCCTCAGTTTCCTCCTCTGTAAAGGAGGGTTATAATAACAGCACCCACCTCCCAAAGTTGTTGTCAGGTTTAAATGAAAGTGCCCTGACATATGCTGTTGTTCGGTCATGTCTGACTCTTCGTGACCCCGTGTAAAGAAAGCTGGGGCTTTCTTGACAAAGATGCTGGAGTGCTTTGCCATTTCCTTCTCCAACTCATTTTACAGATGAGGAAACTGAGACAAACAGGGTTAAATGACTTGCCCAGGGTCACATAGCTAGTAAGTATCTGAAGCCCAGTTTGAACTCAGAATTTCCTGATTCCAGGCCCAGAGTTCTATCCACTGAGTCACTTAGCTGCCTTGGATCACATACAAAGTAGGTACTTGATAAATGCTAGCTGTTATCATTAACACTGCTATTCAACAAGCTGGATAATCTTCCAGTCTGAGATCATTCGCAAATGTGACAAGCCCAGATCCAGCTAGAATCTAGATCCTTAAGTGTAGCCTTCCAACTAATTCCAAAAGCTTAGATTCAGTCAGAAGGCCGCACTTAAGGATCTAGAAGGTCACAGGTTTCCCACCGTTGATCTATGCTTTCATCCAAGTCGCTGAAAATACAGGAACAAGGACTGACCCCTGTGGCACTCTATTGAAGACCTCCTTCCAAGGTGACCCTGAGTTACTCGACATGACCACTATCCTTTGAATCTGCTTGTTTAACTAGCAGAAACCACCTAATTTTCCTATTATCTGCCCCACTTTGCTTTGCTACTACTTCGCTCCAATCCAAGTATACCCTGTGTTTATGGAATTCCTCTGTTCTACTAGTCTGGGCAACCCGTCAAAAAGTGAAATGAGATTCTTCTGCCATGATCCCTTCTTGACAAAGCCAAGCTGGCTCCCGGTCACCACTACATCACTTTCCAAATGCAAATAAACCATCCCTTCCACAATACATTCCAGGATTTTGCCAGAGTTTAGAGTCAAGTTCCCCAGCTTCTATAAGTCTGCAGGCTTTTCTCACTTCCCTTTTCTGAAAATTGGGGCATCCATCTGTCTCCGTTTTGCTGGAAGCATACTCCTATCTTTGGATGCCTCCTCTGTTCTCCACAACATCCGAAGACTCCTGACAGGGGTTCAGGTACCTCATCCACCACTTCTTTCAGAGGTAGTGACAAATTCACCGAGAATGGTCAGATGTCCTCTTAGTATATCCCCGCTTAGTTTGAGATGCCGACTCCCTGTTAACCGTCTTTGTTCTATCCTATCTCAGTCTCAAGATTATACTCTGTAGCAGAGACAGCAATAAAAACCAGACCTGTGATTTCATCTGTGCAGAGAGAGCTCCTGTGGAGGAAATCCCTCTGTCAGCGGAGGTTGGCATCTTCTCTACAACGCAAGAGTCTTAGAAAGTTGCCCCCATCTGTGTGTGTGTGTTTGTGTGTGTGTGTGTGTGTGTGTGTGTGTTAAGAGTCAGGATTTGGGGGCAGTAAGGTGACATCATAGAATGCCATCCCTGAAGTCATGAGGACCTAAGTTCAAATCTGGCCTCAGACTCTTACTAGCTGTGTAAACCTGGGCAAGTCACTCAACCCCCAACTGACTTTAAAAAAAACAAGTCAGAACTCAAACCCACGACTTTTCACCAGTTCTCTAGCCACTACATCATTCTGCCTGTCAAATGAAGACTGGAGTACCTTCTCCTTTCGGTCATCCATGACTGTGGCCCCATTCCTTGGTCCTCCTCTCACTTCCAATGCAGCTTTTTAAAAAAGCTCTCTGGCTTGTCCTTGGAATTCATGGCAGCCTCAGTCCATTGGACACTTTGGAGCTCACTATTCTTGCAGTGCTGCAGTATTTTTTGTAATCATTCTGTTCCTTTTATTTCCACTTTCTTTGGAAATCTTTTTGAAATCTAAGTTGGTTCCCTGCTCCAAAATCTTCCGTGGCTCCCCACAGCCTCTGGGATCCAGTCCAAAAGTCTTCATTGCTCTTCAAGGGTTTCCACATAAATCTACAGCTTGGCTTTCTAGCCTTGTGCCCCCACTGGTCTCCTTCAAATGCTCCACAGCCCAGGCAAACTGTCCTACCCACAACTGCCCGAGCCTGGTGAGCCTCCCAACTGTGTGCATCACTCCTGGAGCCACTCCTGGAGGCTGGAATGGTCTCCTGCTCGCTGACTCCCCCCCTTACATGCCCCACACCTTAACCTGGAGCCCACCCTGAAGCCATCATGGAAGGGATCTTACCAGTCAGCCACTCTAAGCTCTGCTCTGGTTGGTTGGGATTTGCCCCAGATCACACAGATAGCACAGCTGGGATTCAATCCCATCCTACTGACCCCACATCCCCCATCCTTTCACTGGCACCATGCTGCTTCCTCCCAACAGGAAGCAAGTCTTCTCTCCTGATGACCTCATGTCCCCCTAGCCTTTCCTCTGCTGTCATCATCTTCTCACTTCTGAGCTCTCTGCACATGAGCTACATCCCCTTCCCCCTTCCTCCAGACTAGAGCAGGCTTAAAGGCATTTATTTATTTTGTTTATTCCCAACACCTAGCCCAGGATACAGTATATTTAATACAGATTTACTGAATCTGTTGAATTGAAATTGATAGGAGAGAGGGAGAAGGAAAATTGAAAAGGGAAGGGGAAGAAATTGTGAAAGGGGAAGGCAGGAAAAGGGAATGAGAAGGAGAGAAGAAGAGAGAGGAAGGAGAGGAGAGAGGGAAGAAAAGGGGAAAGGGGAAGTGAAGGGAAGAGAGAGGAGGGAAGGAAAGGGGAGGTAAGAGAAAAAGGGAAGGAGAGAGGGAGAAAAGGGAGGTGAGAAGAAGAGGGAAGAAAAAGGGAGAAGGAAAAAAGGAAGTGAGAGAAAGAGGGAAAAGAAAGAAGGAAAAGAAGGGAGAGGAAGCAAGAGGACAAGGAAGAAGAAAAAAGGAGAAGAGAGAAGGAAGAGCAAGAGGGAAAGGGAGGAGAAAGAGAAGGGAGAGGGAAAGGAAGAAGGAATCAGGGAAGAGGGAAATGATGGAAAACAAAGGAATACTGATTGAGTATCTACTCTGTGCAAGGCCCAACTCTTGGCCGATAATGGCACAAGACGCCTAAGACAGCCCCTGCCCTCCAGGAGCTAGCTGGGAACAAACACCAAACCCACCCTTGCAAGTCCATCAGTCGACAAGCACTGATTAACACCCCTTATGCTAGGCCCTGGGATACTCTGCCCTTCAGGGGTTGAAGGGCACGTTGGGTCAGGGATAAGAACAGAACAGAAAGAAGGCTTCAGAGAACTGCCTGCAGTCAGGGCATGCATGTTTTAATGGCCCCGGCTGGAGAGCTAGGAAAGGGCTGGAGCAATCAGGAAAGGCTTCCTGGTGGAGGGAGGATTTGTGCTACGCCTAGAAGACAGAAGACTTGTGGAGAGCATGGAGGGCAAAGGGTATTCAGAGTGTGGGCGCTATGATCCTGGAGAAGCTGAGAAGACATAGCATGATGTAATGCCAGTGTCACCGAGCCTGACCTGCCCCAGGAGCAATGAAGTCATGGTGCGCTCAGGCCCACAGCACCCAGGCTCTGGGGAGAGGGCTCATCCATCCATGCACTGCTCCCCAAGGACTAACACTATGGCTTAGTTATTTATCAGTGCATCCCCAGCCCACTCTCAGTGTCTAGGACTTCATGTCTTACGAGGAAAAGGCAGTGAATAAAGGCCAAATTCTAGGGAAGCCCAACAGGTGGTGGGAAGACAGGAGGATGACAAATTCCAAGCCTTGGCTGCTCCTGCCTCCTGCCAACATTCTTTCCCCTCCCACACACAAAGGCTTCCCTGGAGAAGTCTCTTTTGGGGGCCTTGACTCCCTCCAAAGAGAAGAAAAGGGGAGCCTTCCGATTGCCCATGTCAGGTTGCTTGGACATCGCTAAGGCCCTTAAACACATATCTGCTGACCTCCCCTCCCCCAAGGGCCTCTAGGGCTGCCCAAATCTGGCTAAGCTCAGGCCTGATCTGCTCTAGGTGGTGAAAGAGTCTTCTTTAAATACTCCAGGTCGGGAATCAGGAAGCGTGAGTTCTAATCCCAGCTCCCCATTAGATCACTGAGCTATCTTGGACAAGTCCTTTCCCTTCTCAAATGACTCAACTGTAAAATGGAAAGGTATGGCAAAATGCTCTCTGAGATTCTCTCTAAGATATTCTTTGTTCTGACATTCTATGTTGTAAGGGCCCTCCCAGCTCTGGCATTCTGAGGTTCTAGGACTGCCCTCTGGCTAACAGTAAGAGCCAACATTCAGACAGCACTCATAGTCTGCAAACCATTTCATGTATATAATCTCATTTAAATCTCACAATAACCCTATATAAGATGGATGTTGTTCTCATCCCCATTTTACAGATAAGGAAACTGAGACCCAAAAAGTTAAACTTAGCTTGAGTCTCCCTGATATGGGAGTCCTACACTGCCTCCACTACACCTCCTAACTGCCTCTAGAGGCAGCAATCTCCTTTTTACCTCTTCTATAGCTCCTACCTTGTAAGAATGGGGCAGCTAGGTGGTGCCCTAATGCACAGAGTACTCCACCCGTAGTCCAGATCTGAGTTCAAAACCAGCCTCAGACACTTCCTAGCTGTGTAACCCTGAGCAAGTCACTCAACCCTGTTTGCCTCAGTTTCCTCATCTGTAAAATGAGCTGGAGAAGGAAATGGAAAAGCACCCCAATATCTTTGCCAAGAAAACCCCAAATGGGGTCACAAAGAGTTAAACATGACTGAACACCTGAGTTCAAAATATCAACTATAAAAGTAAAACAGGGGCAACATGGCCAAAAATGAAAAGAAACCTTAAAGTCACAAGCTCACTGAGTCACCAAGATAGCAGAGACACTCAAAACCCAACTTCATCTTAGAGGCATTCATGAAAGCAATGTCCCAAATGAGGGATAAGGGGAAGACCTCATCTGGAATACTATGTTGCGTTCTAAGCAATGCATCTTGGGGATGCTGGGGGAGCTGGAAAAGAAACTGACCAGAGCAGTGAGGATGGAGAACAGGCCCAAGGATGCTTAGCTGAAAAGACAGGCTATGTTTAACCTGGGAAAAGATGAGCTTCAGGGGAGCCAAGAGAGCTGCCTTCAAATACCTGAAGAACCATCCTATAGAAGATGGCAGGAGACATCTGGCCCTCCATTTTGTTGGGCACCTGACCCCATTGTCATGTCCAGGATGGTTGAAGCCCGGCTTCTGAAGCCAGAACTTGAAGCAATGGGAGGCAGTTGTAGAAAGAGGGGTTTCAACCGGAAGTCTTAAAGAACTTCTTAACAATCCATGCTGTCCAAATGTGGGATGGGCCACCTCCCCTTTCTTGGAAGTGATCAAACAAAGGCTGGATGGTGATGATTCAGGTTCAAGCACGAGTCAGACCAGATGCCCTCTGAGGTCACTTCCAACTCTAGGCTAGGGGCAAGTATACTCTCATCCCTTCCCCTCCCCTCCCCTTCAATAGAAGATCCCAAAGAATGCTTTAAAAACAGATTCCTCAACCATGAGTTCAACCTGGTGGGGCTGGGAGCAAAGAGCAGGCACATACGCTCATCACGTCTACACGTATACTCACACGTACCCACATATCCACAGCAATACTGCAGCTTGGAATGCTTCCTAATCTGGCAACAAGGCTCAATTGGAACAACCAAAATAAAGAAGCATTTATTAAGTCCCTACTACACACCAGGCATTGGGCTAAGAGCCCTGGGGATTCATAGAGAGGAAAAAAAAAAATAGTCTCTGCTCTAAAGGAACTCACAATTGAACGACAATATAAAAATAACTATGTACATAATATATGTGCACATGTATACATATATGGTGTGTAAACTGTTATTGTGTATATATAATGTATTACACCATTACATATACCTATATGTGTATATATACACATATATACATGATATACATATATCATATTACTGTTTTTCAGTTATGTCTAACAGGGTTTTTTTGGACAAAGATGCTAGAGGGACTTGCTATTTCCTTCTCCAGTATATATATAACAAACTGAAAATAATCCCAAAGACACTGTTGTTATACATACATACATACATACATATATCTGTATATGTGGTATGTAGATGGTTACTATGTATGTACTGTTTTGTATCATTTATATATCATAAACGTACATGTATATAACAAATGGAAAATAATCTGAGATTACGTACATACTATGTATGTGTATATATATAGTTATTGTATATGTATATATGTATATATTGTATATGTATAGTATTATGTGGTTATATACATATATCATGCATGTGTGGTATATACAAGGTTATTGCATACATATTGTATTATATCATTATATATCATATGTACATGTATGTGATCAATTGAAAGTTATCTCAAAGGATTATGTACATACCATAAGTGTATGTATGTATGTGTGTATGTGTGTGTGTGTGTGTGTGTGTGCGTATAGAGAGAGAGAGTTATTGTACTGTAGTTATTCTACATATAATGTTGTATCTATATGGCTATATATACAGAAACACAGAGATTGGATGTGTATGTGTGTGTGTGTGTGTGTATGTATAAATTGAAAGTAATCCTGACAAGAAGGCACAGCATTACAGGAGACCAGAAGGAGAGACTTGAAGGAGCCAGGAGGCAGAGACAAGGTGGGAGAGATTTCCAGGCCTGGGGCACAGCCAGTGAAAAGGTCTAGAGTCTGGAGATGGAGGGTCTTGGGTGAGAAACAAGCAAAGAGGTTATCAGTGTCCCTAGATCCCAGAGCACGTGGAGGGGACTGAGTTCTAAGATGGGAAAGGGGCCAGATTGAGAAAGGCTTTTAAATCCTGAGGATTTTGTATCTGATCCTGGAGATAACAGGGAGCCATTGGATTTTACTGATAGCAGAGGGCAATGCCCTCAAACCACTTTGGTAGCTGACTAGAAAGTGTTCTAAAGTAAGGAGTCCTCTGGAGCTGGGCACATTCCACCCCCTCCATGTACCCAATAGGAAGCAGAGCAGCTTTGAATCCCCCAGGACCTGAGCCCTGCTCCCTACAAAAGGCACCCTGCCCCCACACAGCCCAGTTCTACACTAGGATCAGTTCCCCAGGCCCTTGGACTGGAGGAGGAGAGAGGAGACTGAAAGAAAAAACCACCCACTATCCCCTGGTACCCTCAATTGAATTGGCAATCAGCTTGTTGCAATGGTTTTCTGAATTTTTATTTTTTTTCTAGACTTAATAAACATCAAATAAAATGATCATTTCCATACACATGGCGGAGTAGAACGGAAAGAGAGGATTGCATGTGAAGCTGAGAATCTCTGTTATGTAGAGCTTTGCAATTAGATTTTCCACATCCCTCCCGCCCTAGCTGATTGCTTTTAAATTACCCTCATTAAGGCCCAGACTGGCAGTCGGGAGGGGAGATAGGGGAGCTTGGGGTGCCCAACCAGTCTGGTAAATGTAGAGGGGCCAAGAGCTCAACCATCACTCTGGTCCCGAAAGCTACTGAGGAGGGCCTCCAACCTCACTGCCATCTCCTCCCTCCGACTGTCAATGGGTGAAAAGCCAAGTCAAAGCAACCTCAGGGAAAAAAACTTGGGCCCCAGTCTCTAGGGACAGAGATTTCCTAGTGCCCCCTCAAAGAAGAACTAGTAAGCTTCAGAAAACCTGGGTTCAAACTTTTTGTCTAAAAATATCGGCTGTCAGACCATGAGCAAATCACTTTACATCTCAGAGACTCAGTTTCCTTCTGTGTAATTAATACTTTGTCTACAACACAGGGTTACTGTGTGGGAAGTGTTCATGGAGACCTTAACGTGATAGCTGTTTTGACTTGGCATTTGTGGTTCAGCAAGCAGACCAGATCCAGCATCCCTTGGGCCTGTGGTTTTCCAAAAGTCTATGATTAGGTCCCTGATGGTCAAGGCTGGGCCCCACCTCCCATCATACAGAAGGCCACGTTTCAGACTCCTCTCTGCTTAGCCCATGGGGTTGGGGGAACATAGGAATGTAGGGAACACTGGGAGATATTTATAGGTTTGGGGGAAGGGACCTGTCCTGTGGAGTATCTCCCCATAAGGGAGGAATACAGCCTGCTCTCCTTTTGGGCAGAGCTGTGCCAAGGGAGGGGTTTCCCCACACCCCAAATAATCCCAACATGCTATCTTTAGGCTCAGAGTGCAATTAAGAGGGTCAGGAATGGAAAGGTGGGGCTGAGATGGGGGGAGGCCAAACATCCCTTCAGCTTCAACTCTAGGCTACAGAGGAATGGCCTAGACATGTTAAAGCTCTCTTCCAGCTTCTAAGAAGTTTACTAGAGGTCATCTAGTCCAGCCTCCTGGCTCCAGGAGTTTAGCCCAGGTCTGCTGAGGAAGATTGGCCTTGGAGAAGCTGGAGGGTCTGGCAGATATGGCACTGGGCTTGGAGTCAATTTAGATCTGGGTTCCAATCTCACTCCAGATAACTGGGGTATTCTTCTGTGTGACCCTGAACAAATACTTTCTCTATGCCTCAATTTCCCCTTCTGTAGAATGAAGGGGTTGGGTCTCCATGATCTCTTCTGGCTCTAAATCTTTGGGCCTATGCTGAATGTTACCTAATGATCCTTGAGAAGAACATACCCCGCAGCCTAAACAGAAGGTGGCAAGTGCTTATTTAGATGTAATCTAAATCTGGCCTGTCATAGTTTTACACCCAGGCCAATCTCCATGTCCTTGGGAGAAGATTACTAAAAGCTTTTAAAGCAATCAGGGCCCCCAGGTTCCCTTTAGGGAGCACCTTCACCTCTACACACAGCTCCCCTTCCCTCCTATCACTCTCTATCCCAGGGGTGGGAAACCTAGGGCTTTGAGGCCACATGTGGCCCTCTAGGCCCTCCAGTACAGCCCTTTAATTCACTTGAGGACCTAGAGAAGCAGATATGGCCTCAAAGCCACAGGTTCCCTACCCTTACACCTATACTAACTCCTAGAAATAGGCACCTAGGTGAAACAGTAGATAGATTGCTGGACTTGGGAGTTAGGAAGACCTGAGTTCAGACACTTACTAGCTATGTGACTCTGGGCAAGTCACTTAAAACTCTGCTTGCCTCAGTTTTCTCATCCAAAAATTGGAATAATAATACTACCTACCCCCAGGGCTGATGTGAGGTTCAAGTGAAATAATATTTGCAAAGTACTCATCAAAGTGCCTGGCACGTAATAGGAGCTACATAAAGATTATACTACCCCTACTGTTATTATTTCCATAGGTTACAGAATATTAACAGTAGGAAGAGGGCCTGAAAATGTGAGGATGGTGGGATGGTGCTAGAATTCTTACAGATAACAAGAAATGACACGCATCATGTGCTTTAAGGCTTGCAAAGGACTTGACATAATTCTCTCACTTGAATTTATGAGATATATATACATATATATATATATTCTGCACGTTTATGTATGTGCATATTGCCATGTCATATTGGAGAAGGAAATGGCAAACCACTCCAGTATCTCTGCCAAAAAAAAAAAAAACCCCAAATGGGGTCACCAAGAGTCAAGCACCCCTAAACAACAGACGCCTGTTAGAAGTTCCTTGAGGGCAGGGGCTGTCTCACTGTGTCTTTATATCTATCTCCATCAATCCTAACAGTGCCTGACATACAGTAGGCACTTTTTAAATGCTTACTGATTAATATGTATCCTCGTACTTAGCACACAGTAGGATATGTCCTATACCTAACCCCAGCACATAGTAGGTGCCTTATAAATGCTTGCTGAATAATATGCAACCCCAAACTTGGCACATAGTAGGCTATGTGCTACATCTACCCCTGGCACAGTGCCTGACACTTCTAAATCTGCGTTGACTGAACCTCATAAGAAATCTGTGAGTCGTGTTCCCCTTACTATCTCCACATTATAGATGAGGATATTGCAGGTGAGAAAGGTTCCCCACACTTCAAAGGCAAGATGTGACCCTCACGGTCCACCTAACTCTATCAGGGCCATATTACCTCCTTAAAAAAGGCAGCCCTGCCATTTTGAGAGCACCTCCAAGTTCACAGAGCGTTTTAACAGTATCTTATTTTCTCTCCCCAATACCTGTGGTAGGTGGCACCGTGAGTATTACTATCCTCTTCGTACATGTGACTAACCTAAAGGTTGGTTAGCTAGTTAGCTCAGATGGGTTAGTGCTTTACATTCATTGACCATCCTGTCCAGGACCGAAGACACTCTAAGTGTCAGAGGTAACATTTGAATCCAGCCTTCTTTACTCCCAAGTCCAGCGTCTGACTCTCTGAGTCAGGCTGCCTGTCTTCGTGGGTAATATTATAAATGAGGGAGGGTCTGAAATGACAGGAAATGAGGAGAAGAAAATGGAACTGAGTGAAGGAGGATACTACACGAGGGCACATTCGTATGAAAAAGCCTGAAAAGCTGGGGGGACTGCTTTGCCTGTGGGAGGGTCTGGGAATGTGGGGGGTGGAGGAGCACTATCTCTGCCAGAGAGATGGAGAATGTATAGAGAACATTATTCAAATGGTAGAGCCCAGGAATGTGGGAAGGAATGTTATGGGGGTGAAGCTGCTATGGGGGAAGGTTTCCCAGCATAAAAGAGCAAGGCCATGGTAGGGGAGAAGGGTGAAGAAGAGCTGCTGGGACTGGGGATACTGGAGCTCCCAGGGAGAGAGGTGGGATTCTGGAGAATGATACTGAAGGATTAAAAAGGACATTAAACACCAAATTTCCAAGGGATCAGCCCTGAGAGAAATCAGCTCCTCTTCTGCCTGATCCCAGCCAAATCCCAGATTTCCTCCTATCTGTAGAGCAACCCACCATCCCAGAGGCATGGCCTACCTCTAAAGACAGTCTAGCCTGGGGTCCCCAGCACCCTACCCCCTCACTATTCCCTTCCCCTATGTGGGGTAGCCATTTCTAGACATGTAATTAGAGGGAAGAGAATGGCTGGGTGAAAGCCCAGAGCCCAGGTGGCCATGAAGCATCAGACCACAGACCCCCCACCCACCCAGCCATGTGGCGCCTAACTCAGAGTAGGGCTCAGATGTGGCTTGGGCCCTGCTCTCTAGCTCTCAACTCCCAGTATAGACCTACCCAGAATCCCAGGAAGCCCTCCTGAAGGCCTGACTTTATAACAGCCACTGACTGTCCCCCTACCTCAGTGACCTCCAGGGGTGCCCCAAATACCTCTAAGGATGGAAGTTCAAACCCCACATCTGACATGAGAAAGCTTTTATAAGCCTCCCAGGCTCAGCCTTGATTTCCTCACATTTAAAACAGAAGGCCAGGCAAGAATACCTGGAAAGGTCCTTCCAACTCAGAATCCTAAGGTGCTGCTAAACTAGGAGGTTAGATTAAGCGACTCTCCTGGTTCTGACATTCTGTGATCTAAGGGCCCCCTCAGCTCTGACCTTCTGTGTTCTAAGGCCCCTCCTGCCTCTGACAGTCTGGGTTCTAAGGTCTCTTCCACCTCTGATAATCTGTCATACCTCTGCAGTTTCCTCTCCAAGTCTTTTCTCTCCTACTGGAACTCAGGGCTGCAGTCAAACCAGTCTCATCCTGTTATCTCTGTGTGGTGTTTCTCTCCCCCCCCCCTCCCCCCTCCCCCCCTCTTTCTCCCTCTCTCTCTCTCTCTCTCCCTCTCTCTCTCTCTCTCTCCCTCTCTCTCTCTCCACCCCCCTCTCTCCCCCCCTTCCCCCCCTCTCCCCCCCCCGTCACACACACACACACATACACACCCCTTTGCTCAAGCTATTTTGCCAACTACCTTCTTGCCGGCCTCGCCCCATTCCTGCCTCACCAGGTCCTCCAAGAACCAGCTTTAACCATTTTGGCCCACACTTCTCTTTCTTCATGTTGTCTTCCCCAGCTCTCAGCTGGATACAGTTATTGGCATAGACCAGGACAGAACCCACAGGCTGATAGAGCTGACTCCATCACCACCAGCACCATCCCAAGCTGCATCCCCTGGGCTGACTAAGTGAGGGAAATCTAGGCCAGTCTGGAAGCCAGACTGTGATCCCATCTTGCCTAGATCCAGAGGAACAGCCTCGCTGGTTGATCCTCCCCAATCCTTTGAGCTTCATGCTATGGAAGGACCAGAGCCAGAAGGCCTGGGTGGGTCCCCCACTTGCGGGTCCCTCCCCCCAGCTTTGTTCCTCAATCTGGAACTCTAAAAGATTACTCTTTATCCTTGTGACTGATGTCACTGTCTTGTGTACCGCTCCTTAGGGAGACTAGGAGCTCCCTGAAAACAGTGCTCATGTCTTCCTTGGCCTTTCTCCCTCTCCCTAGCCCTGGGCTGGCCACACAGCAAACACTCAACAAATATTTAATGCTGGGACAGGAATTGAAGTGAGGGTGGGGGGAAGTAGGGCAGAGAGTCCTGGGCAATACTTTCAGAGCCAAAGTAAGCATGGCTTTGGGATCGATGGAAACTTGTTTGGAGTCCCTCTGTAACCACTGCTCCCAGCTCCTCTCTCCTCTTCTGTTCAATGCTTAATAAATAAGCATATATTAGGCACCTACTATGTGCCAAGCATGCAAAAACAAAATGCCCTCAAGTAACTATGAAGGAATTTCACAGCATGTATACAAAGGAATAAACATACACGACATGATATAGACAAAGCAGATACAAAATAATGGGGGAAAGGAGGAATGATAGAAATTGCTGATCCCTGGGGGCAATGAGGAAAGGCTTCCTGTAGGAGGTGGTCCCTGAGAGGAACCTAGAAGGAAGCCAGGCATTCCAAGAAGCAAAGGGAAGGTGGAGAGCATTCCAGGCACAGAGCATGGAGGTAGGGGAAGGAATGTTGTTTACATGCTAGGCAAGCAGGCCAGTTTGGGCTGGAACACAAGAGTGCATGAGGAGAAGGAACAGGAAATACGAGAGGATGGAAGTTGAAAGACTTCAGAATTCTGATGGAGGCATTGGCCAATCAGGACTTCAGAAGCCTGAGAGTGAAATGTGCTTGGATCTCCTAACAGAGAGGTGGTGGGGGGCTACAGGGGCAGAATGTGGCATACATTGTGGCAGATATTGATTTGTTTCATTCGACTGCACTCATCAGTTATGAGGGGTATATTCTATTTTTTGCCAGGGAGGCAAGAGGGGTGTGAAGAATCACTAAGGATCTACAATGTTATTTTCTAAACGTATCAATAAAATATTTTTGAAAAGAAAAACAGATTGAGGATAAAATGATAAACAGTTTTAAAGAGAGATCTGGGATAACAGTAACTAGGGATGCTCCCACTCAAGCACCTGGCTCTAGAAGCCAGTGACCCAGAGAAGCCTGCCCTCCTTTCATCCCCGTGAGAAGCAGGTCTTCCCCCACCCCACCACGCCCAGTCCATGAGTAGTAGGAATGAGTACTCAGCAATCTGTGAGGTTCAAGCCTCAAAATATGGACAGTCTGGGGGGCCCTGAAAGGTGGAAAGCCAGAGGTAGGTTAGGACTAGGGAGCCCCACACCTTGTTTGGGGATGGAGGGAAGACTGCATAGTTCAAGGGGATTCAGAGACCTATAATGACCTCTCAGTAAAGACAGGCCATCCAGAACCCAAAGACCCCTTTCCCTCCCACAGGATGGATCACAATCACATTCATTCACGCACACACACACACACACACACACACACACACACACACACACACAAACGTCAACTACCAGTTTTTTCCAGGGCAAGAGCCAAGAGTCTCCCATCCCGCAGAGTGACTCACTCTGAAGGTGTCTTGTGAGAGAGGATGGAGCTAGAAGGGGCCTGACACCCTACAGTTCTCACTGCATTGGGCCAGAGCACGTTGTCAGAGAGACCAGGCAAGGCAAAGGGGAAACAAACCCACCGCTTAATTTTGGAGGACAGCGGAATTTGTCTTGACATAGAAAAAACTTAGGAATCTTAGAACAGAGAAAGAGAGAGCCCTAGGAACAGAGAAAATCAGAGCTGGGAAGGACTTTAAGAGATAAAAAATTGTCAGGTCTAGAAAAGGCCTTAGAATAATATAGAATGTCTAAGCTGGGACACAGACTATCTGAGCTGAGTAGCTACTGTAGAACATAGAAAACAGAGCTTGGAGGGACCTTAGAACATAGACTGTCAGAGCTGGGAGACACTTTAGGAGGTAAAAGACTGTCAGACCTAGAAGAGGCTTTAGATTAGAATAATATAGGATGTCAGAGCTGGGAAAGCCCTTAGAACACAGAATGTTAGAGCTGGGAGGGACCTGAATGCTAGGGCTAGAATGGAATTCAGGACATTGAATGTCAGGGCTGTTAGGGATCATAGAACACACAGAATGTTCAAACACAGAATTACAAAATCTTAGTGGTGGAAGAGAGATATCTACGGTCCAAGTCATACCTAAACCACAAATCCTTTCTAAAACATCCAAGAGTTCATGGAACCTTTTCAAAAAATGCACTTCCAAGTGATGGAGAACTCACTGGCTCCTACCCTTTTTTTGGATAGCTCTAACAGAAAGTGCAAGCTCTTTGGAAGGGACCTCAGGGGTCCAGCCCTTCCATAAGTGCCCCCAGAATCCAGGCACTCAGGTGGTGGTGGTAGTGGTAGTGGAGGTAGTGGAGATAGAAGTGGTGGTGATGGTGGTAGTGGTGGTGGTTGTTACCAAGGGCCATAGAGAAGATGCTGGACACTGTGGCAAAATCAAAGGATCACAGGGAGTCAGAAAGGACCTTAGAGGTCATCTGGTCATAGCTTCTTCATTTTACAGATATGAAATTCAGAAAGGCCACATGAGCTTCCCAGTGTCATGTGGGTTAAGAAGTATAAGAATTGGGACTTCAGCAAGGGTTCTCCTGACTCCACATCCAGCATTCTATCCCCTCTATCACAATGCCTCAGATCATTGGCCAGGACATCAGAAGACCTGAGTCCTGATTCTAATAGTGGCTGACCTTGGGTAAGTCCTTTCCCTCAGTTTTCTAATCTACAAAACAAGGGGGTAGGAGATAAGATTACTAGATGATTTCTAGGGTCCCTTCCTGCTTCAGAGGAGCTTACCTTTCATCTCTGGCTGGCTTCAGCTAGCGTAGCCTTCTCATCCCACCTCCTCCAGGAAGCTTTCCCTGACCATCTCAGTCCTAGAGTCAGAGATTTGGAGCTGGTCCTTTCGGACCTCAGAGGCCATTCATGCCAAAACTCTTTGTTTTACAGATGAGGAGACTGAGGCCCAGAGAGGAAATGGGATTTGCCCCAAGTCAGGTGCTCAAAGTCAGGATTCAAATCAAAGTCATCTGACTCCAAATCCAACACTAGTGCTAGCTTGCTCTCTCTCTCTCTCCCTCTCTCCCTCTCTCTCTGTCTCTCTCTCTCTCTCTCTGTCTCTCTCCCTCTCTCTCTCTGTCTCTCTGTCTCTCTGTCTGTCTGTCTGTCTCTCTCTCTCTCTTTCTCTGTCTCCCTCTCTTTGTCTCTCTCTCTCTGTCTCTCTCTCTGTCTCTCTCTCTGTCCCTCTCTCTCTGTCTCTCTCTCTCTCCCTCCCTCTCTCTCCCCCTCTCTCCCTCTCTCTTTGTCTCTCTCTCTCTGTCTCTCTCTCTGTCTCTCTCTCCGTCTCTCTGTCTGTCTGTCTCTCTCTCTCTTTGTCTCTCTCTCTCTCGCTCTCGCTCTCTCTCTCTCTCTTCCTTCTAATCTTTTCTCTTCTCTCTCCTCTCCTCTTCTTTTATCTCTCTCCCCCCTCATATTTTCTCTCCTTTTTTCCTCTCTTCTCTGTCCTCTATTTTTCTTTTCTCTTTTCTTCTCTCTTCTTTCTCCCCTCCTCTCCTCTTTTCTCTCTTCTCTTTCTTGTCTTCTCTCTCTTTTCTCTTCTCTCTTCTCCTCTCCCTCTCTCCCTGCTGTTCCATGCCTCCCCTCCCCTCCTTCCTCTCTCCCTCCATCTCCCATCTTTAGTACTTAGAATATGTTGCCTGGTATCTTTTTATATGTTTATGTTTACACTTTTGATGGTAAGGAGATAGTCGGCTGGCCAGAGAGCTACTATGCCCATAGATCTAACTTCCTGGTCAGCCTGTTGGGGACCATACTACTTGATCTCAGAAATCCCAGCTCTCCAGCATTATGCTTAGGGGACTTCTGACCAGTCAATTCACTTGTCCAAGGGATTAGGCGACCTCTGAAGTCCTTTCCAGATCAGTCAACATTCTCTTTAGGGAAATCTGTGTAATGTGATAGGGTAGAAAGGAACCACAGGAGTAGGGTTCAAAGTGCTAGTTCTGGTGCTTAACATCACCTGAGTTTTCTCCTCTATATGACCTTTGACCTATTCCATCTCTAAATGTTTGATAACAATGAACCCATAATTCTAACTTACTGTACCCTAAAATCTCTTCCAGCCCTTAATATTGTGATTCTATGAATATTTCTTTATAAATATCACTGACTGACCAATGCTCCTCTCCTCCTCCCCCCTGGTCCTTTTCTGAATCATAACTATGTAACAATGGACTTGCCTGCTTTGTAAGGTAATGAGCTCCCTGTCACTGGGTGTTTGATCACAGACAGAATGACCATTAGACTTTAAGCTTGAGAAAAGAGAGTGTCTCAATTTTTACCTTTGTGTTTATATTGCTTAGCATGGCACCTAGCCCACAGTAGGTATTTAATAAATGCTAGCTGACTGGCTAACCCATTTTCTGGGGTGCTACAAAAAAGCATCCTTTATTGGTGAGATCCTGGACTCTCAGGCTCCTCAGTTCCAACCTCCTACACCTCATCACTGGGTATACCCTCCTCTGAGGCAGGTAGGTGACCGCAATGAACCTGGGTAACCAGTACAGAGGCCTCCTTCCCCAGACTGATGCCACTTCCAGGAACATAGAGGAACCCTATTCCTCTGTCTCCCATCAAGCTTGTTCCTAAGTCAGATCAAAACAAACCATGTCCTGGCTTTAACGGACGCCCAAGGAGAGGAATTCATTCTACAACTTTCTCTGAGCCGGGATGCTTTCAAGCAAATATCAATCCCACCTATGGCTTACATCCTCTTGCTCTAGCTTGCCGGGAAGCCTAGGAAGTCCTTTGGCCCCTTGGGTCCCAGGGGATCCCCCCAGTCTCTGCTGGCCCCATAGCACACATTCAGAGAACCTTTACATATATGAAGTATCCTTCAAGGAAGGGAATGCAAATATTTGGTGGTGTTCAGTCATGTCTGACTCTTCATGACTCTATTTAAGGTTTTCTTGGCAAAGATACTGGAGTGGTTTGCTATTTTCTTCTCTAGCTCATTTTACAGATAAGGAAACTGAGGCAAACAGGAAGAAGTAACTTGCCCAGCATCACACAGCTATTATCTGAGGTTGAATTTGAACTCAGATCTTCCAGACTCCAGGCCAGCACACTATCCACTGTGCCATCAAGCTGCCCCAATGCAAGTATTATCTCCCTTTTATTGAAAAACTAAGGCTCTCTCCCACCTCTAAGAATCCCTAGTTTCTTTGGAGATGCAACTCAGACACCCCTTCCTAGGGGAAGCCTTCCCTGATGCCCACAAAAAAAAAGCTACAAGCAAACTTGCAGATTACCTTGTCCAATTTCCCTCTTTTACAGATAGGGAGAAGAGGTCCACACAGCTAATGTAATTTATCCAGGACAGAAATCCAAGATCCTTGACTCCAAATACAACACTTCCCTGTAACACATCACTTCCTCAAATTATCAAGTTGGGGTTGTATGCCCCAGTAACTGACACAGTGCCTTCCTTGCATGCAGTAAGCACTCCATAATATTTATTGTATCAGATTGAATTGGAAAGGTGAAGCAAAGTGCTAGAGTATGGTCTAGAATTCAGGCTTCCTGACTCTAAGAACATCATCCTCATCATAGTGAACATGTATATAACATTGAAGGTTTGCAAAACGCTTTCCAACTATTATCTCACTTGAGCCTCATGACAACATGCAAAGTCCGTGTTTTCATTATCCCTATTTTACAGATGAGCAAACTGAGGCTGGGAAGGTATGCCTTGCCTAGGATCACACAGCTAGTAAATCTGAGGCAGGTCTTTCTGACTCGACCCTAGCATTCTGCCCAATACTTAAAGTGCTGTGATGTGCCTCTCCTCCAAACAGATTACTAATAATGCCTCCCACCTACTTCACTGCTGTGCCATAGGAAATGACATGAGACACAAACCCCTCAATGTCCAGTACAAGAGAATGGATGATGATGGCAGTTTCCAAGCATTAAGCCAATATGAGACCCTCCCTGTTCAGTATAGATGGTAGCACCTGGATCTTCTAAGAGTCCTGGGCACCCTGAACTTCTTCCAGACTGTTCCTGTTGCTGCTCCTTTTCCCATCCACAACCCTGACCTCCCATGGGGCCCAAGGGAGAGAGGAGAGAGGATCTGGATAAACCACATATGGGTGGCTTTCTTCACTGTCCCAGCCTTCGGCAAGACCTAAGCCCCCAGGCCTTTAAGTACCTCATTCTAGTCACCTCCTCCTTCCTTACAACCCACGGAAAAGAATGGCCACAGCTACCAACCCCCAACCACTGTCAGCCCTACCCCTCAGTCCCAGACCATTTCACAACTTTGGAACTGGGGGGGAGCAGGAGGAGGAGAGGAGAATAGATCTTAACTCTTGCTCCGGGGCAGGAGGAAGGGAAGGGAGGGTTCTTCCAGCTATAAATCATCCCAGATTAAGACTCAGACACTGTCCAGCAAAGACACCCATGGTCTCCATCCCCTCCTGATGTACTGACCTTGGACACCACCACCCCCCATAAAGTCTCCTCTATCCCAGTGGAGAGATATGACCCAAGATCATAGTTCTTCACCAACCTCTACCAACCAAACACAGGCTCAGTCAGCCAGTAGTTAAAATAGAGCTCCCCAGCTCCCAGCTCTGGGCTCTACAAGGCCCACATCATGTGCACACGTACACACACACAGGACAAAATCACAAACAGTCCTATAAATTCAGATCACCATCCCACACCCCTCACAGTCACACATTCAGGTCACCAACACACACTTATACATACTCCTCACAGTCACATGCAACCAGGTCATTGTCACACATACACACACACACACACAATACACACACACATCTCATGGTCACACATATACAAGTCACCAGCACACACACCCATCAGTCTCTCTCATTCACATACACATATTCTTTACTCTCATAAACACACACGGATGGCCCCCACACATACAAATCCCAATTCTACTCCACGTCACTCTCTTGTACACACCCCAGTTACACATATACACCCTTCACCACCATGAAACCAGGTCACCTTCACACACACACACACACACACTCCTAATCACCATCACCCATACCTAGGTTACCCCTGCCTACCCATCCCATCTCCCATACGCATGTCCCATACATGGTCCATCCCCATCACACTCATTCTATACGCCCCAACACCCTCCCACAGGTGACCCTCAAAGAGTGAGAAATCCGCTCCTCCCAAGAAGGACACAAAGGAATTCCTTGAGACCAATGATTTCTGTTCACCTGAAGTGGACAGTGACCAGAGAAGCACCGATACTGGGACACACCCATATTCAGACACTCAGTAGCAGTAATACCCAGATGCCCCTCTCCCCAAACACAGTGGTCACACCCACCAGCCTTCTCCCCACTGTAAGATTAGGGCTGTGGTAAGGAGGGTGACAAGGTCTAGCTCCCAGTAGGGCCTCAATCTAAGGGGCACAGGAGAATGGGGAGGGGGTACAAAAGGGTCACAATTTAGGGTCAAACCACAGGCAGAAGCACTTAGGGTAGACGTCTAAAGGGAGCAAAGAAGGGGGACTAGAGGAATGACTATGCTGGACAGGCCCTAATCAGGAGATGGGAAGGAGAGGGGAGGAGGCCCTAAGGAAAAATGATTGGGGAACAGCAGGAGAGAAGGTGGAAAGGTCAAGAGCAGGGAAATAGCGGAGGAGGCAAGCAGAGGAAGCTGGCTGGGAAGGGATCAGGCCAGGAGAAGGATACTGGAGAGCCAGGGCTGTGGAGAGGGTCCCGGAGAAAGCGTGAGGAGAAGGTAGGGGACACTGGGGGAGGGGAGGGCAGGGGCATTTGGGGAAGGGGCTGGGGAAGAGGACACACTTTGGGTGGTGGGTATTTGGGGAGAGGGGAGAGATGGTAAAAGGAGGAGGGGGGACACTAGGGGAGGCGGGACTCGGGCATTTAGGGAGAGGGGGAGGGGACACCTGCGGTTGGGGAAGGGGGAGATTCTTGGAGGGCGCAGAGGGGACTCTGGGGAGGGGTCTCCCATCTCTCACTCACCCCGGCGGCGCGTCCCGCCAGGAGTAGCAGCAGCAGCGGCGGCAGCAGCATCCCGCGGGCCCCGGCTCCGGCCCCGGTTCCCGCGCCGGTCCCGGCCCCGGCCCCGCTCCCGCTCCCGCTCCCGGCCCCGGCCCCGGCCCCGGCCCCTGCTCGGTGCGGCGGCCCCGGCTTCATGGCTGCAGACTAGGGGCCCGGCGGGGCGGGGCGGGGGCTGGGGGCCGGGGGCGGGTCCGGCGCCTTTGTTCCCGAGGCGCCTCCGGGGGCGGCCCGGGGCGGAGCGCGCGGGGACAGCCCGGGCAGGAAGGGCGGGCCGGCTAGGCGCCCGCGGGGGCTGCGGGGGGCTACAGCGCCCGCGATCGGGGCCGCAGCGGGCTGGGCTTGGGCTCCCGGCTGCGGGGCTGGGGCTCCGCTGCGCTCCGGCTCGGGCTCCGGCTCGGGCTCGGGCTCCGCTGCGCTCCGGCTTCGCCTCCGCCTCGGGCTCCGCTGCGCTCTGGCTCGGGATCGGGCTCCGCGCCGCTCGCTCAGCCCCAGACCCAGCTCCAGCCTCAGCCGCCGCCCCGCAGGAAGCGTGCGCCGCCGCCGCCGCCGGCCCGGGGCCGCCCCCACCGCCGGGGAGGAGCCGAGTTGGCGGGCGGGAGAGCCGGGGGGAGAGCGGGGAGCGCGGGAACGCCGAGGAGGGGGATGGATGAGGGAGCGCGGCCCCCTGCCGAGAGCTGCGGGCAGCGCCGCCCTCCTCAGCCCCGCACCGCGCAGCCCGCCCTCCCCAGCCCCGCGCCACGCAGCCCACCCTGCGCCCTGGAGCCCGGAGCTAGCGGGCGTCCGCTGCCCTGGCAATGCTGCACGAGGGACCCGCTAGATTTAGGACTGGAGCCTATCTCTCAGTCTGCCGGCTTTAGCCCTTGCCAAGCCCTGAAGGGTACAAAGACACAAATTAGTCCCCTGCCCCGAAGGAGCTTACATTTATGCAGCTGGGACCTGGAAGCCACCTTAGAGATCATCTCGCATAGCCCGAGCACTTTATAGAAGTGGAAATGGGCCCAGGATTTGTCCAAGAACAGGGTATTCGAACCTACGTCCTGTGATTTGAAATCTATAACCAACTGGTGTCTTGTATTTAGGAACGTGAGAGACGTCCTCTGCATTATTTTGATGCCCAAGTCTGGGAATCCTGGCATCTCATTCTTGGAAATGCTATGGTTGGCTTCCAGGAGAATTCTGGTGCCCAAATGTCTCAAGATTGGTGTTACCTCATCTCTAGAAAAGCTGGAGCCCACTTCTCAGGAAGGGTGGGGAATTCCGGTACCCGAGTTATCCGAAAGGTCTATGTCTTGGGGGATGGCAGCACCAATAGCCCAGGAGGTCAAGGATCACATAAATTGAGAGGGGCCACAAAAGGCCTTATAGCCCACCAGGTACTTGGCACTTACTAACATCCCCGTGTTAGACAAGCTGTCATCCGGCCTGTGCTTGAAAACCCCCAAGGAAGAAGAGTCCACCACCTCTTGAAGCTGGACATTCCGTTTTTCTAATTAAGACATTTTCCTGATATCATCAAACCAAGATTTTCTTTCTGCCACTTCTAGACAGTCCTCTAGATTCTAGTCTTTTTCCCTGTGACAGATAGCCTTTCAAATACTTGGAGAGCCATCACATCCTGGGGGAGGTTGGGAAGATTTCAGGTCAAGTCTTTCTACAATCTTTGAACTTCAGCCAAGTCCTCCTACATTTCCCCCTCCCCTCAGTTTAACCCCTGACACAATTCCAAAGCGCTCCAGATCATCTTCATAATTCCTTCTCCATCACCATCAGTTCAAATCCTCCTACTTCTCCATCAATTCCCACGAAAGCTGGTATCTCCACTCAGAAATTCTTATGTCTGTGATTGCAAGCTCCTTGAAGACAAGTAGGAACTGGTTTTTGCCTTTTTTTGTATCCCCATCACTTAGCACAGTGCCTGGCACATAGTAGGGGCTTAATATATCTCTACTGAATGGAATAGAATTATTTCAATTATATTCATGGGCTTAGGAGCACTTATTATAAGCTTGGCAATTCCTAGAGATCTCTGGCAGAAGGGGTCCTTTTGGGAAAATTTCTCTGGACCCTGCTCACTGGTCCTACACTGGGTTTAGAATATCTCTAGAGAGAAAGGCTTCACACACACACACACACACACACACACACACACACACACACACACACCACTTATATAAGTGGAAGGTATAATAGAAGTAGTCAGTAGATTTAGCAACCAGCCTCTGGATCACATCAGCGACTTACCTGAAATGACCTCAACTGAGCGCCTGGACGCTTCATCATGAATCCCAAGAGGAACATCCAACAGCAACAACCAGAAAGAGAGGCATGTGGCATCCAAACCTCACCTAGAGACTGGAAGGATTTTATCCATAGAGGGAAAACTTAGGATCACATATCTTCTCCTTGCTACCTCTGAAAGGCTATCAAGGCACCAGAAGCAGGCTGACTTCACAGTTCTAGAGCAGGAGAGGACCCGGAGGCCATTCATTCCAATCTCTCATTTTACAGATAAGGAATGGGAGGCTCAGGGACCCAGATTAATAAGCATCAGAGACAAGATTTGAACCTAGAGCTAGAGTCACTTCTCTATCCACCATACTACATCCCACCACTACCTAAGAAGGTGGTGTTGCCTAGCTTTAATCACGGAATGCCTTTGCCTCAGTCAAACTGAGACCTGCTAAAGACCTTAGCTTTAAAAGGTCAAAGTCTCCCACTGCATCCTGGGCCATCTCCAGTCGTCCTGATCTATATCTGGCCATTGGATCCAGATGGCTACAGAGGAGAAAGTAAGGCTGGTGACTTTGCACAGCCCTGCCTCACTTAAATCCAATTCACTTGCATGTCATGGTGTCACCTCTCGGATATCATAGTCCTCTTCAAGAACAAAAGACAAACAAGCAGGTGAGAGCAGGGCTCTTAATTTATTCATCCAATGAACACTTCTTAACCATGTGCAAAGCTCTGGCATTAGATGCTGGAGAAACCATACCTATGATCTGGTGCCTGCCTTCATAAAAATTATAGTTGTGTAAAGATGCAAACCTAGAGATTACTAAACTACAATATCACAGGATAAGCACATTCAAGTCAAGCAAAACAAAACAGTGTGGGAGGTCCAAGGAGGAAGTTCATCTCAAACCTCATGTATACTTCCCTTCCTCTGGGACTTAGCCTGAGATTACATTCCAGTGTCCCTGGGAAGCAGATTTCCGCCCTCTGAGAGGTTTACCAGGAAGTAGTCTTCCTTTCCATCAGAATTGTCCCAAAATACATGGGGTTGCTTCTGAGGGCAGTGAGATCCCTAGGGAACAAAGGTGAGTAACTGACTGTGTGTGTGTTTGTCCTTTGTTGCCGAAGAAGACCACACCATCAGAGAAATGGTGACGCGACTTGCACTTGACTTTGAATGAGGGAGGGCTGTGCAGGTCACCAGTCTCACCTCCTCTGGAGTCATCTGAATCCAGTGACCAGAGATTCATCAGAATGACTGGAGATACCCCAGGATGAGGCAATCGGGGTTAAGTGACTTGCCCAAGGTCACACAGCTAATGAGTGTCAAGTGTCTGAGATGAAACTTGAACTCAGGTCCTCCTGACTCCTGCACTGGTGCTCTATCCCCTGCACCACCTAGTTGCCACGGGTAACTGACTACCAGTGAGGCAGAGGAGGCGACAGAAGCTCCTGTATTTGAATGCAGTTCAGTTGCATAGGGTGGGAGGTTGGACTTCCAAGGTCCCTTCTAACACTGAGCTCTGGCTTTCTACCTCTGGGATCCAGAGAGTCAAAACACTGGTCCCTCACTCCCACGATTCTACTGGCTAGTCCAGAGGTCAGATTATGGAACTGAACTGAAAGAGAAGAGAGCACCACCTGCTGGTCACCTAAATCCCTTCCTACAATCAGAGTGTTAGGAATTCAAAGTTTGTTGTTGAGTCATTTCAGTCGTGTCTGATTCTCCTTGACTCCATTTGGGATTTTTTTGGCAAAAATACCGGAGTTGCTTGCCAATTCCTTCCCCAGCTCATTTTACCGATAAGGAAACTGAGGCTAACATGGTTAAATTAATTTCTCAGGGTCACGCAGATAGTAAGTGTCTAAGGCTAGATTTGAACTCATGAAGATGAGTCTTCCTGATTCCAAACCCAGTGCTCTATTCACTATGCCACCTAGCTGCCCCTCAAAGAGGTTTAGGAGAATAGATTTAAATCTGGAAGGGACTTTAAGGGTCATCTATCCTAGTCTCTTCCTTTAACGGTTGAGAAATGAGTACAAGTGAGTTTAAGTGACTTGCTCAAGGCACACATGTGATAATTAGCAAAGCCAAGATTTAAATATAGATATAACCTCCAGGTACAAGGAAGATGATAATCTTACAACACTCTGCCATGCCTCATATTTTGTCCTATTCTGGTCACATGGTGTAAGAAGGTCATTGCTAAGATGGAGATCACCCAAGGTAGAGTAATCAGGATGGCCAAGAGCCATGACTTCATGACATCTAAGGAGAGGTAGAAGAAATCAGAAATGTTTAACAAAGAGAAGAGTCAGGGGGAACCTGATACCTACTCAAAGTATTTAAAAGGCTGTCACCCAAAGGGACCTGAGGCTTGTTCTGTTTGATAGAAGGGGAAGCAATTAGCCAAAGTGACAAAAAGGTATATTTAGGCTCTGTATCAAGAAAAACCTTCCCAACATTGAGAGGTGTCCAGATATGGCATGGCTCCCCATTCCTGGAAGTCTTGAAGCACACACACTGGATGACCACTTGTCACATATATGACAGTGGGTTGCCTTTTGTGATTGGATCAGTCCATATGGTCACCAAGGTCCCTCCCAGCTCTCCAATTCAGTGATTCCATTCTCTGACTCAAAATCCAGCACGCTCCCTTTTCTCCCTTGGCCCTGCCACCACCCTGGTACAGCTCCTCACCACCTCATGTCCAGACTGTTCCAATAGCCTGCTACTGGGCTGCCAGTGCATCCTCTACTCAGCTGTCAAAGGGATCTTCCTAAACCACAGACCTGACTATGTCACCTTCCCACTCAATAAACCCCAGTACTTCCCTGTCATCTCCAGGATCTAAAATAAACTATTACTTGGCATTCAAAGCTCTGCATAGCCTGTCCCCCGTACCTTTTCAGTCATCTTACTCCCCTCCACATTCCTCACAATCCAGTGATTCTGGCCTCTTTGCTGTTCCTCATACAAAACACTCTATCCCTAGACTCTGTGCATTTTCTCTGCCTGTTCCCATGCTCTGCCTCCTCACCTCCATCTCCTGGATGCCCTGACTTCTTTTAGGTTCCAGCTAAAAGTCCACCTTCCCCAGGAAACCTTTCCCAATCCCCCAAAATTCTAGTGCCTTCTCTCTGCTGGTTTTTACCCATTTATCCTGTCTATAGATTGTCTATACTACATGGTGCTTTACATGTAGTCTCCCTCATTGGACTGTGAGGTCCTTGAGAGCAAGGACTATCTCTTGCCTTTCGTTGTATGCCCAGAGTTTAGCACAGTGCCAGGCACATAGTAACAGCTTAATAAATATTTGTTGACTGACTGACTGCACTGTACTCTCACTGGACTCCCTTCTACTCACCACCCTCAACACTCCTCCTTCTAGAACTGCCCTTCCCCACCCCACTACCAACTTCCTCAGTACTTACATTTCTGTATCTCTCAAGAACCTGATAATAGCTCTGCTGCTCACCACCCACACCTGGATATCACTAGGAATGGATAAGAAGAAGCCAGATCTCCTTAGCACTCCTTAGGCCTCCTGAACCCCTTTCCTCAGTTTCTCAGTAACTCCACCCAAGTCTACCTTCCCACCCAGCCTTATGCCTTTGCTCATCTCCCAGCCTCCACATTTCCTGAAACCTCACCATCCCTCCCCAGCTTCTCCTTTGTCAACAGGCCCACCAGGCCTCCTCAGCCTCTCTACCCTTCAAGGGGAGTCCCCTTCCTGCTTCTTTACCCCTCCAACTTCCCCAGCCTTCCCACTGCCTCACATCTATCCCTACTCCCTGGATTCCCAGGCCTTTCCACATTCCCAGACTTCAATCTCCCTCCAAGACTTTCTCACATTTCAGGCCTCCTCCTGGAGCATCCTAGCACAGTGGGAAAAGCATTGGCTCTGAAATCAGACAGCCTGAGTTCAAATCCTACTTCTTATTCTTCCCACCTAAGTGACTTTGGATAAGTCACAACCTCCCTAGGCCTCAGTTTTCCTCTATGTTAAATGAAGAAGCTGGACTAGACGGTTGGAGGTTCCCTCTCCCTTTGGATCTACTCTATCATCCTAAGATCCTTCTCTCCACGGCCTCAGACCTCTTAAGCACCCGCTATTTGTCTGTTGTCTGCCCTGTTAGAATATGAACATGTTTTTGCCTTCCTTTGTATCTCCAGCACTTCACACTGTGCCTGGCCCATCAAATGCTGGTTGAACTGACCAAAGACCTACTTAGGGAAAAGTCAGAGGCATCCTGGCAGAGTAACTCCAGTAACTTCCACTGACACCTGCTAGCTGTGTGACCCTGGGCAAATAATTCTACCTCTCAATGTCTCCTGGTGTAATCAAAAGGGTTTTCGTAGACTACGCAGTACTTTTACTTTAGGTTCAGATCTTAAGATGCAATGACACGCACTAAAACAAGCTTAATAGGCAATTAAGTTTTATTACTACAAATAGTACGTTAGCAAGTGTATACATATAAACAGTATATATACCTATAAACAGTAGATAGTAGTAAAGACAGAATAGAAAAAGAAAAAGTATACGTCACCAGCCAAGTCTGAGCTCCAACTCCAACTTTGGCACAACTGGGGAAGCTGAAAGGGGGGAGCAGTCAGTAAAGATCCTGGCCGAGAGAGCAGAAGCAGGCATTCCCACTTCTGCAGCAAAAGATCTCCAAAGATCCCTCTCTCACTCAGTCCCTTTATACTCATAACTTCAGGGAAAAGAGGACCGTTAGAACAAAGAAAAAACTCTAGCCAAAAGTTCCAGTTGTTGACTTTGATGTATGTATCCAAGGACTGGCCAGGTCCTTGAACACAGACACCACCTCCCTTAAGGAGTTTTATGACTCTTAAGATAAGAGTCCCTTCGCCCTGGCTGCATGCTTCATTAATTCTGCTGCTTCCCCTGGCATTCCCAGTTAAGCATATCAGCTTTCAGTTACATTCCTTATGTTGGGTCATGTGATCATGCAAGGGGCTGAAGAGAATCTTCGTCAGTTTCCCCACACCTGGACAATTCTCAAAGACTCTGAATGATAGAGTATTTGCCTATTTGCATTTGAGGAGGGAGTTTTTACATGAGGCTTTCTAGAATAACATACACTAATGAGATATATCTGTTAGTGCTAGATTCAGAGTCCGGAAGACTTGGATTCAAATTCTGACTCAAACACTTACTAGTTTTGAAGTCCATGTGAGTCAATACATTGATAATCTCCAACAACAAACAAAAAAGCTAATGAGACTGTACCAAGAGAAGCCCAGGGTCCAAAGTAAAGGAAATATTAATACCACTGGATTCTGCCCTAGCCAAATCACACTTGAGGTAATGTATTGATTGCTACATGTCACATTTCCAAAAAAGATACCAAAAAACTGGAACACATCTGGAAGAGAGAGATCAAGATGGAAGGGGAACAGGTAACATGCCAAACCGAGACCAATTGAAGGACCTAGAAATGTTTAGTGAAGAAAAAGAAGATATGGTGGAGGGACATAGTGTGTGACCCTAGGCAAGTAAGTTAACCTCTCCGTGCCTCAGTATCCCAAACTATCAAATAAAGATAATAATAACACTTACCTCTCAGAGTTATTGTGAGGACCAAGTAAGAATAACTGAAAAATGTTTTGCAAACCCTAAACCCTACTAAATGGTAGTGATGATGAGGATGATGACAGTGATGGTGATGATGCTAGTGATGGTGAGGATGATGACGGTGGTGGTGATGGTGTTTGTGATGATGAGGATGATGACGGTTATGGTGATGATGCTAGTGATGATGAGGATGATGACGGTGGTGGTGATGATGCTAGTGATGGTGAGGATGATGGCGGTGGTGGTGATGATGCTAGTGATGATGAGGATGATGACGGTGGTGGTGATGGTGTTAGTGATGATGAGGATGATGACGGTTATGGTGATGATGCTAGTGATGATGAGGATGATGACGGTGGTGGTGATGATGCTAGTGATGGTGAGGATGATGGCGGTGGTGGTGATGATGCTAGTGATGATGAGGATGATGACGGTGGTGGTGATGGTGTTAGTGATGATGAGGATGATGACGGTTATGGTGATGATGCTAGTGATGATGAGGATGATGACGGTGGTGGTGATGGTGTGAGTGATGGTGAGGATGATGACGGTGGTGGTGATGATGTTAGTGATGGTGAGGATGATGACGGTGGTGGTGATGATGTTAGTGATGATGAGGATGATGACGGTGGTGGTGATGGTGTGAGTGATGATGAGGATGATGACGGTGGTGGTGATGATGCTAGTGATGATGAGGATGATGACGGTGGTGGTGATGATGTTAGTGATGGTGAGGATGATGACAGTGGTGGTGATGATGGCAGTGATGGTGAAGATGATGATGGTGATGGTGCTGGTGAAAGCTGTCTTCAAGCACTTGGAAAACTATCCTATTGAAGAAAGGTATGATGTAATTTTCTTGTCGCCAGAAGACAGAACCAGGAGCAACAGATGGGAGGTACGGAGAGGTTTATTTCGGTATTCAATGTAAAGTAAAACTTCCTAAAAATGAGAGCTCTCCAAAAGACAACTGACTGCCTTTAGACATAGTTAGTTGGTTTCCCAGTCATCACTAGTCATCTATCACTAGTCATCTTTGAGCAGATACCAAATGAACACTTGTGGGAAATGTTGCAGTGGAATTCCTCGTTAGATACAATTAGACATGCCTATCTGAGTTACTTTTATTTTCTTATACTTTCAATCTACCCAGTGGATGAAAGAGCAACATCTATTTTATTTTTGAGTGTTTTTAACATAATTTAGTCAATTTTCAACATTCACTTCCATAGGATTTTGAGTTTTAAATTTTCTTTCCCTCCCTCTCACCCCTCCCCCAGATGGTAGGTAATCTGATATAGCCTCTACTTATATTCCTATAAAACATATTTTCACATTAGTCACAACATCTATTTTAAAATGTTCAAACTGTGATGGGGGAGGAGGAGAAAGGGAGCATTAAGTTTCTAGGCACCAAGTTGGGATTGAAGGATCAGCAGATGGAAATTTGCGGCATTGGATATCGAAGATAAACATCACCTACTTCACTGTTTTTCCTAAGGCTCTGCACAGGCAGGAGCATTTTCCACTTCTGGCAGACCTTTGATACTATAGAGGTTTGGAAATAATATAAACAAAGATTTAGAGAGCATCATGATGAAGTGGAAAGAGGCCTGCAGCTGGCCCAGGCATTCTGAGCTGGAATGTGAACTCTGCCTGAGCTCATTTTTCTCATCCATGGATTGAAAGATTGGACTGAATTATTTCAAATTTCTTTTCAAGTTCCAAGTCTTTTATCCTAACTCCTGGAAGATCGTTGGCATGTTCCCACCTACATCCAGGGGTATGCTGGAGCCAGCTCCAACGGGTACTGAGAGCCATTGTTGAATTTTTAGCATGAGCATTTATACCTCAGAAATCAACAAATGTCACAAATCATTAACTGATTGATTATTTTCTTGATTGTCTAGATCTAAAAAAGAAGTAGAGAAAATGTTAAGAATAATGCTGATTGCAAGGGTAGAGGGAAGGAAGAGGGAAAATAAAGTAAAAAATACACAATTATATATTATATAACATATATTTTTTCTTTAAATGAAAATGTATTGTTTTATTTTGAATCCTCTCATGTTCTGCTGTGTCTGTCTTTTCTCATTTTGTATTTCAGTTTCAAATAAATAATAAAATTTACAAAAAAAGAATGCCAATTAAATTTAAACGTGTGTTGTGGGTACATTTTTTCCAGAGAGCTGGTTGTTAAACATTTGCCAGCACACACGTATCCCCATATCTCCTCTTCTGCAGATGACATATTTCAGCTTCTTCAACTAATACTCTGTGACATTGTTTCCACAGTCATTTTCCTCTAAATCTACTCCCGCTTGTTAACTTCCCCCCAAAATGTGGTGCCCACTCTAGATGTGGTATAAACAAGACAGAGAGCAGTGTGACAGTAGACTCCCGTACACTGGCTACCATATATGTATTAATGCCATCTAAGATCCCATTTATAATTGGAGAACTAACCATGAGGTTAGCTGCTAAGAGATGAGTTCTTTGGTCATGGCAACCAAAGCAAAACAAATGGGGAAAAAATCCCACATAGGTATGCAATTTCATTAAATTTCCACAGTTATAGTAGCAGAGCAATGAAAAAAGGGAAGAGTTCATCAGTGTTTTCAAATTGTCTACAAATATTACTTTAACTATTTGTCATCAGAATATGTATGAGCAAAAAAAAAGATGGGGGTTGGCCATGTGGTGAGGGCAAAGGATGATAGGTGAACAGCCTGAATGCACCCTTGACACCCTCATGACATTAGAAGAAAACAAGACCTCTCCCCAAGAATGTTAAAAGGACCCCTTATGGTAAATCTATGGGAGGACACTGAGGAAAGGTGTCCCCCAGGGCTCTGTTCTGGGCCCTCTTCTCTTTTATACTATACTACTATACTACTCATTTGCTGATCTCCATGGATTTAATTACTATGTCTATGTTGATGGTTCTCAAATCTACCTGTGCTGTCCCAATCTATTTGCTGACCTCCAATCTCTCATCTCTAACTGCCCCTTAGACATCTCAAACTGGATCCCAGTAGACCTCTTATTACCTTTCTCCAAAATCTTATGCTCCTTCTAAACTTCCTAATTGCTATTGAGGTCAACACCATCTTTCCAGTCTCTCAGGCTCCCAACTTAGAAGTCATCCTGGATTCCTCACTACCTCTTACACCCATGTCTAATCTGTTGCCAAGGTCTGTCTATATCACTTTTTCACTATCTCTCCAATATGCCCCCTCCTCTCCTCTGACACTACCACTGCGCAGTCTAGTGCAGGTCATCATCTCCACATACCTAGACTATCACTCTAAGTGCTGGTGGATCTGCCTGCCTCAGATCTCTCCCTACTCCAATCCATCCTCCAGCCACCGAAGTGATATTCCTAAAACACAGGTCTGTGTGACACAGGACACACACACACACACACACACACACACACACTCAATAAACTCCAGCTGTTCCCTATTGCCCCAGGATCAAATATAAGCTACTTCATTTGGCACTGAAAGCCCTTCTTAACCTAGCTGCTGTCTACCTTTCCAGTCTTCTTATACCTTATTCCCAGACACATACTCTTCAATCCAGTGACACTAGCCTCCTAGTTGTTCCACAGATAAGACTGTCTCCCAGCTCTGGGCATTCTTTCTGACTGTACCCCATGCCTGAAACATTCTTCCATCTCATCTCTACCTCCTGGCTTCCCTGACTTCTTTGAAGTCTCAATTAAAATCCCATCTTCTACAGGAAGCTTTTCCTAACCCCTCTTAATTCTAGTGCCTTCCCCTTAACAAATATTTGTAAAGTACTTGGCCAAGTGGCAGGCATGTAGCAGGTGCTATGTAAATGTTATCTACGATGATGATGAAGCTAGATAGACAGAATCTATCAGCACCTACTACATGCCAGGCACTGTTCTAAGAACTTTACAAATATTATCTCATTAAGCCTCACAATAGCTGTGGAAGGATAGGTTCTATTATTATCTCCATTTTACAGATGAGGAAACTGAGGCACATAACTTAAATTAAGTAACTTTCACACAGCTAATAATTGTCTGAGGTCAGATTTGAACTCAGGCATTCCTGACTCAGACTCAGCTTCTATCCCCTGCTCCTCCTAGCTGCTTCTTTTGTATCTTTCCTATATTCAGTTTGCACATATTTGTTTACTTGTTGTCTCCCCCATTAGATTGTGAGCTCCTTGAGGGGAGGAGCTATCATTTGCCTCTCTTTATATCCCAGAACTTAGCCTAGTACCTGGTACATGATAAGGGCTTAATAAATATTTATTGACCACAAAGAGCAGGCATAAATGCATTGCAGTCTGCATCACTGGAGGGAATGGCCAAATCAGTGAAATCGCAAGTCCATTTGAGTATCGCAACTCAAGATACTTTGGTAACAGACAAAAAAGTAATAAAGAACCTGAGAAAATAGATCATATCTATAATGATATTCTTACTATGAATAAAGGAATGAAGTGAAAAAGCATTTACTAAGAGGTTACTATGTGCCAGGCATGATACTCAACATTTAGAGTTCAGTAATAAGAAAGCATGATGGGCCCTGGCTTCAAGATTATATAATGATAGAGAAAAACAACAGATAAAGGGGAACTGGGCAGAGGTAGGTGGGTGGAATTGTGTATACAAGCAACTAGCTAGTTGGGAAATGGCCAGGAAGGGATGTGGAGTTCCTGATAAGATAAGGTGAAAACTCACCTATCAAAGGTCAGGGTCCCTTGGGAAGAGTCCAGGTTCTTATGGGAGAGGGTTTAGGAGGTTGGCCAAAGTAGGATTTGAAAATAACCAATTGCCACTGAGAAGGTGGGGGTTCTCAGCTTTATCTTTGATGAGTAAAATAGAGGTGTCACTTTTATCTTGTGTCTAAGAACAAAAAGAAATATAATTTTCATCAAATCATAAATTTAAGGTTGGAAGAAAACTCCCAGGCTATGGGGTCTATTTTACAGATGAAAACACCAAGGCCCGAGGAGAACACATTACTTTCCTAAGATTATAGAGCTAGCAAGCATCAGGGCTAGGATTTGAACCCAGGTCCTGAGACTGGAGAACCAACTCTCTTTCTGCTATTCCCCCCTTAGCTAATTTTGCCTTACAGCTGCAAGTCACGTCATCATCTTGATGTCATGGTCCTCTTCGAGAACGGAGGACAAACGCAGAAACAACTCACCATGAACATATGTAAAGGGACCACAACACAGAGAGTGGCAATTGATGTTGCCACATCTTTTACAGAGGCTGAAAGGTAGAAAGAGTCTAAGACGTACTTGACAAGATTCTCCTAATCGCATCTTGTTAACTTCAATGAAAAGAAGGGCTTATTGAAAGGCAGCAAAAATATATGGTAGAAAATATTGTTCAAGGTTAAGAAATGAAAGTGGTTAAAGGCTTGTTAAAGGAGTGAGGAACCTGCAGTCTCAGGGCCACACATGACCCTCTAGGTCCTCAGTGTGGACCATTGACTGAATCCAAACATCCCAGAACAAATCCCCTTATTAAAAGGATTTCTTCTGTAAAATTTAGACTCAGTCAAAAGGCCACACTCAAAGACCTAGAAGGCTAACTCGTGGCCTTGAGAACCCAGCTTTCCCACCCCTGCTCAAGACTAATGTGCAATGCATATTATCTTGAAGAGGATAGTAGGAAGATACAAGGCATGCTAAGTGCAAAAGGACACCATTTTTAAAAATTCAATTGGCTATTTAACAGCTGGGGAAAAAACTGACTTCTGGTGTAGGAGTTGTTTCAGTATCAGTACCTGTGTGCAATCAGATCATTGATTGGGTAGAGCAAAGGTCAAAAGTAACTTCAAACTGGAATAAAGTCTAGAAAACAAGATCCCTATTGAAAAGGGGGATTGTTCATGCATTTTCTTTGTATTCTCTGTGTTTAGTGCAGTCCCTGTCACATAGTAGACACTTATTAAAGGCTAATTAATTGATTGATGAGAAAGTACACCATATAGCTACAACAGCTCCAACTCTGTTGAAATAAGTTATTAATTGTGAAAAATAGGAAATACATAGATGTAAAGACATTGATTCTGTCATTCCTTCCTGAAGAAATATAGCCAATGTAAATATTATAAGGAGGAAGCCATAAGAGCCCCGATACTGCTTTAACCAGCAAACACTTGATCTCCTTGCCAAGTGGAAAACCACAGCGGACATCTAAAATACAAAAGTTTCTATAAAGCTTCAGGCTTCTCAGACAATAGGTACAAAATTCACTTCTCTGCCAGACTGAGCCAGAAGGCACAGAGATTTGAGCTGAGATAAGATCTAGCTTTTGAACTTGGAAAACTGCTTTTTCAATTCTTCTGCTAACTGGTTAACTGTTTTCTTTCATCTGCCCTCCACTATCTCCCTTGCTGAGTCAGCTGAATTTACAGGTAGAAATCCACTTTGGTTCTGGAGACTTACCATCCATAATGCTCCCTGACTGAGGAAACTCTCCCCAGGGCTCTACTTTCTCAAATAAAAAAAAAATTTTTTTTGAATGATACTGGGATAATGAAACTGTTTTAATTTCATCCCATCACTATGCCCAAAGGCAAGCAAACTGTATATACCCTTTGATCCAGCAATACCTCTATTAGGGCTGTATCTCAAAGAGATCATAAAACTGGGAAAAGGACCCACATGTACAAAAATATTTATAGCAGCTCTTTTTGTGGTGCAAAGAATTGGAAATTGAGGTAAGGGCCATCAATTGGGGAATGACTGAACGAGTTGTGGTTCATGAATGTAATGGAATACTATTGTGTTCTAAGAAACAATAGACAGATGGATTTCAGAAAAACCTAGAAAGACTTACATGAACGGATCACATGAAGTGAACAGAACCAGAAGGACACTGTTCATAGTACCAGCATCATTGTGGGATGATCAGTGATGATTGATTTAGCTCTTCTAAGAAATTCAATGATGTAAGACAATTCCAAAAGACTCGTGTAATGCTATTCACATCCAGAGAGAGAACTATGGATTCTGAATGCAGATAGAAGCAGACTAGTTTCACTATTTGGGGATTTTGTTTTGTTTTTGCTTTTCCCTTTTCCTTTTTTTTTTACAACATGACTAATGTAGAAATATGTTTACATGATTGCACATGTATAACCTATATCAGATTGCTTGCCATCTTGGAGAGAGGGGATGAGAGAAAGGGAGGGAGAAAAAATTTGAAACTCAAAATCTTATAAAAATGAATGTTGAAAACTATCTTTCATTTTTTAATTGGAAAAGATAAAATACAATTTAACTGTTGTGTTCATCCTTCGTTTTCAAAGAAGACCATGACATCAGAGAAATGATGACATGACTTGCACTGGACTTTGTTTTGAGTGAGGGAAGGCTATGCAAGGTCACCAGTCTCACTTTCTCCTCCTGAGCCATCTGTATCCAGTGACCAGATATTGATCAGGATGACTGGAGATGACCGAGGATGCAGTGGGAGACCTTGGCCTTTTCAAGTATTCACTTAGAGAGAGGTAACATCCATTGAGTGAATAGGTCAGGAAATGGCCCTTTTAATGAGCAAAAGAAAAAAAAACTAAATCAATTTACCAAAAAAAAAATTCATTCCATCAATCCCTCTGTTCTATATAAATAGCATCTGCTATGCTGGTGAAAGAATTCTGAAAGGGTGTTGCCCTTGATCTACTTCCCCACAGCAACACACCATGGCTTCATCTCTTTCTCTGTCCTGTTACTACCCAAACAGTAAGAGAAGTTTATGCATAGAGTTATCTCACAAAGAAGTGAAAAGCTATGGAAAGGAAAGCAAACCTGAGAAAAGATGACAAGACCCAGCTAAACCAGATTATATCAAGAATATTTGTGGATTAAACTGGGAGGATGGGAAAGAGACTGAACTGCTTTATGTTTCTATAGAAATTTCTGTAGAAATCTAGTCTCATCATTGACAGCAATGGAATCACCGTATTTGGATTCTAACGCTCCAGGATCCAAGGTGATAGAAGAAAAACTGGAAGCAACAGTTAAGAAAATAGAATTAGAATAAATGACTAGACCTGACCAAAGGACTCCATGCTACCATGAGTGGGGAACTTGTAGCCTCAAGGTCTCATGTGGCCCTCTAGGTCCTCAAGTGTCAACTTTTGACTGACTCAAAATTTCACAGAAAAAAACCCTTAATGAAAGGATTTGTTCTATAAAAGTTGACTCAATCAAAAGGACCTAGAAGAACATAAGTGGCTTTGAGGCTGCAGGTTACCCATTCCTGGTAGATGCAAAATAGGATTAAAGTCACTCAGATTAAATTTTTGAGACACTTTCAAGGGGGGGAGATTCCAAGGGAATGGAAACTATCAGAAATAGTGCGTTTGTCCTTCGTTGCCAAAGAAGACCATGCCATAAGAGAAATAATGACATGACTTGCACTTGACTTTGTTTTGAGTGAGGGAGGACTGGGCAGGTCACGAGCCTCTCTTCTCCTCCAGAACCATCTGAATCCAGTAACGAGATATTCATCAGGATGACTGGAGATGACCCAGGATGAGGCAATTTGGTGAAGTGACTTGCCCAAGGTTATACAGCTAGTGAATGTCAAGTGTCTGAGATGAGATTTGAACTCAGGTCCTCCTGACTCCTGCACTGGTGTTCTATCCACTGCACCATCTAGCTGCCCACTATAAGGAATAAAGAACTTGATCAGAAATGATATTAATATCATCACCACCCAAAATTAAAAAGACAGTTTCATCAGCCTACTTTTTTTTTCTAGGAAATCTTTAGAAAATGGTCCATATACATTGGAGAACTCTGATAAAAATATGAAAAAGCAACAGGAGGCTTTTTTATAGATGATTCTCTATTGTACACCTGTAGTTATATAACTGTCACCAGAGAGATGTAGAAATTATGATATCCCTCTCTGTTTGTTGACTTCAGAAGAGCAAATGACCATTGACAGGAAAAAAACACGTTTTATAGCTCTCCTATCTACATGAGAAGATCAAACGTTTCCCATGCATATATTATTAATGTTATATAAGAATCTATGACAGAAGCAATCACAAAGATAATTTTGTTCAAATCTACCTATGTCCCATCAGGCATGGCAAATGCATGTCCACAATGTGTCTCTCCTAGTAATGTCCCCATTTCTGTTGAGAGCACTACTTTCTCTCAAGTCATACAACTTTATAAGGGGCAGCTAGGTGATGCAGTGGATAGAGCACCAGTGCAGGAGTCAGGAGGACCTGAGTTCAAATCTCACCTCAGTCACTTGACATTCACTAGCTGTGTGACCTTGGGCAAGTCACTTAATTAACCCCAATTGCCTCATGCTGGGTCATCTCCAGTCATCCTGATGAGTATCTGGTCACTGGATTCAGATGGTTCTGGAGGAGAAGTGAGGCTGGTGACCTGTACAGCCCTCCCTCACTCAAAACAAAGTCAAGTGCAAGTCACACCATTATTTTTCTGATGGCATTGTCTTCTTCTGCAATGAAGGACAAACACAGACACACACACACACAAGTTCATAATCTTGGAGTAATATGTGAAGGTGGCTACCTTTACTCCCTCACTTTCAATTGCTACACTTAACACAATACTTAGCACATAATAGAAGTTTAATAAATGCTTATTGACATCTTATTAATTTGTCCAGTCTTGCCGATTCTGTCTTTGCAACATCTCCCTTGCCTGTTCCCTTCTCCCTCACCACTCACACAGCCACCCCCCCTAATTCAGACACTTGGTGTCTCTTTCCTGGACTACTTTAGTTAGCCCCCGAATTTGTCTCCCTACTTCTCTTTTCCCCCATTCTCTAATCAATCCTTCTCACAGTTGCCAAGATATTGCTCCTGTCCATGGTACTCTCTGCTCAAAGAACCTCAGTGGCTCCCTACTGACTCTAAGAGAAAATACAAATTCCTCAGTCTGGTGCTTAAAGTCATTCACAGCCTGATTCCAACCTGCTTTCCCAGCATAATCTCACATACTCCCTTTCACATATTCTACTTTTCAGCCAAATTGTATTGCTGACTGTTCCCAGAATTTGGTTTTCCATTTCCCACATACAAGCCATCCCACTGTGCCTAGAATGCACTCTTTCCTTGTATCTACTTCTCAGAATCTTTACCTTTTTCTAGGTGGTCTGTCATGAACTTCCCAGTCCCTAATCTTTTGGACCTCAATATACTTTGTATTTATGCATGTACTTATGTATGTTTGTATGTATATATCTATGTATGTATGCATGTATGTATATGTTGTCTCCCCCTAGTGGAATGGAGCTCTCCAAGGTCAGGGATTATTTCCTTTTCATCTTTGCATCTCCAGTATCTAGTACCATGCTTGCATCTAATAGGATCCTACTAGATGCTTATCAGATCTTCTGATTATCCTGTTTATGGATGAAGCTGCATAAATTGCTTTGAGCCTGGAACACTACAGGGTCTTCTCAATGACATTCACATGCACTCAAAAGAGATCGGCCTAGCAAGGCACACAAGAAAAACCAAGCGGATGAAGAAAAACTATTTCTCATCAGTACATACATCTTTGACAGGGGCTGCAGATGGATGATGGGTTAGACTCAGAATTGATCAGAAATAAAGTGAGCTTACATCACACTTGAGACACTGGATGATATCAAGCTAGGAACTGATATAAAAAGAAAACATCTTTTTTTAACATCAATTTTCTCCAGTTAGGTCCTCCAGATGCTCCTGATTAAGGCCAAAATCCTGCTGATTACATTGAGACCCAGTAATCACTCAAAAGAGCACAGTCAAACTGTCCGCTCAGGGATATTACACTTGTCCACAGTGCTTAACCCATTGTGGGTTGTTGAACTGAACTGAATTGAATTGAATAAAAAAAACTCAATGAATAAAGAATGCCTCTTCTCCAGAATATGACATGTAATTGGATGAACACACTGGAAAGCTCTTCCATCAGTATTTCTGTCTTGGGTAGACACTGCCAAAGGACTGTGAACTGGGCCCAGAATTCAAGAGGATGAGGAAAAGGAGATGAATTGCCTTCAGGAAATTGAAAAGTTCTTTCAATAAGTCCATGCTTCTCCTTGAAATGAAGTCCCATCTTTTGAACACAAGCATCTTCATGGTGCAGCTAGGTGACCCATTGGATAGAGTACCAGGCTTTGAATCTGGAAGACTCACCTTCCTGAGTTCAAATCTGGCCTCAGAAACTTACTAGCTGCATGACTCCAGGCAAGTCACTTAACTCTGCTTTCCTCAGTTTCCTTATCTATAAAATGAGCTACAAAAGGAAATGGCAAACCTCTCCAGTATCTCTGACAAGAAATCCCCAAAAGAGTCAGATATAACTAAACAACAACAATTCTTCCAGTGATCTTGTATGACTTCTAGTCATAGAATACCACAGCCCATCATCAATCCATAAACAAACAATTGTTAAACACCTACCATTTTCCAGACATTACTCTGAGTTCTGTGGATACAAAGAAAGGTAAAAACAATCATCCAGGTGAGAAGTGTCAATCTCAAGGCCTTGGCCTGCTTGCCACCCCCAAAAGCTCAACCAAAACCATATTAAAATGTAATTGGAATATGTTTAACAAAATAAATAATAATACAGTGAAATATATATAATGTTCTTTTGTGGTTTTCTAAGTCAAAATGTGACCTACAGGGATCTAGTTTCTATTTAACACCACCGATGATACCCATTTACTGTGGATGTTCTTCAGTGTTCTGTCTTGTGCTCTCTTTTTTATATAATCTCCTTTGATATTCTCATTAGCTCCCATGAGTTCAATAAACATCTCTATGCAGATGATTCTCTAACCTTAATTTCTCTCCTGAGCTCCCATCCCATGTCACCATTTGAGACATCTTGAATTGGATACTCCATAGGCATCTCAAACTCAAACTCAAAATGAAACTCACCATCTGTTTCCTCCCCTGTTCCCAACTTTTGGATTACCGTCAAGGGCACCAACATCCTCTCAGTTATCCAGGCTCACAATCTCACTGTTATCCTTAACTCCTGGCTAACATTTATCCTGTTATCAAAGTCTGTTGTCAAAACCTGTCATTATTTCCTTCACAACATCTCTCTTAGTCATCCCCTTTTCTCCACTCACACAGCTGCCATCTTGGTACAGTACCTTATCATCTCTCACTTTGACCATTACAATAGCCTTCTAATTGATAATCCTGCCTCGCATTTCTCCCTCTTAAATCCTGATTTCTGTTCGCTGATTCTCTTGGCTAAATGACTTTACTCACTATTTGTGATAGTCTTTTGTGTAACCAGCACATGGATGAAATGAACAAAACCAGTAATATTAAACTAACTGCTACCCTCCTCTTGAGGGTGATCAGGGAAGGTAGTTTGTATCTTAGTCCCCCCCCCCAAAGGCTACAAAGACTTGCAGACTTCCTAGGTGTGGTGGGTCAATAGATATAATTCTAACACAATACTCCTCTTAGAGGTTGGAAAGGTATATAGCAATGACATAGCTAGAGCCCTACTCCTGCTCCCCTCAAAGGCATAAATTACAGTCTCCCTTGTCCCCTTGGTGGGTCAGATACCAGATTAGATATCCATACCATACTTGATGCAGTGAGTTTTGTATATTTACACTGCATTCACACAGTGAATATTGTGTTCATATTCATTTTATATGCATATAAACACACACACACACACACACACACACACACATATATATATATATATTGCTTTTCCCCACCAAACTATAAGCTCTTGAAGGGAGTGTTTCACTTTCATCTTCTGAGAGACTATAAGAAGGACAGAGTTTTCTTCTTTATAATATTTAGAAGAGGTTTGTGTTCATCTGTGAGTAATGGATGGTTTTCACCTCTTTATAGCTCCTTGGACACTCTGGAAACCCTTACTTGGGTGTGGGGATGGCAGATTGAGGAGTCAGGGCTTGCTTAGCAAGTTAGCAATCAGCAAAAATCAGGTTTCAAAGACTTGTCCTTTCTGCTCTTGGAGGCTCTGAACAAAAAAACTGATAGTAAGAGTAGAACATGTAGCCTATAAGGGGTCTAAGCCTGAAAAATGTAGAGGGAAAATGGGAAGACCTCCATTTTGAGAGGGAGTAGGCAAAGCATGATGCACCACAGATTTTAAATATAAAACTTAGCTTAGCCTAGCACAAGATGTTTTCTCATTTGGGGATATTAAAGAACAAGAACTGAAGGAGGGGCTTCAGATGGAAGAATCCCGGGATGCAGGCCTCACCAAGCCAGGAGCTCTAGAACTTGGGACAAAGTTAGTAGAGAGCTGGGAGGAGGAAGGCTAAGGTATTGCCACTATTAGTGCCTCCCTTCTCTTGGTTTATTTTGTGTATATTTCATATAAGCTTGAATAATAAGACTAATAGATTGGGACACCTCCCATGGTGATGGGAAGACATACTTTGATCCCATAGGGATGTGCATATATGTTCTAACCCCTTTCTTAAGGACATGAACTATCAACAGTTGGTCCTGGTTGATCCTGTTGTGGCTCCATGACTGTTGGCTTGGCAACTGAGCTAGGAAGAGTCACTCATTCTATGGGCTACAAGAACATGAAGAGCCAGCTTCCAATTTCTTTTGAGCTAGTCTCTGTGTTAGGATATGGTCAATGCCAAGTCTCTCTAGGAATTAAAGCAACAGAGCCAAGCATGTGCCCCTCATCATGGAGCCAACGCACACATGCCCAGCTCCACAGGAGGTTCTCCAATCTAGCAAATGAGGGAATTCCCTCATTTATCTCCTATTCTTATCTCTCTCCATAGAACAAGTTTCTTGAAGGAAGAAGCTTTTTTTTCATTTTTTTCCCTGTATCTCCAGCACCCAGCATAGTATCTAGTACATATTATATCCTGAATATCCCAAAACATCTGTGATCTCATTAATTCAGGAGTTTCTTCTAACTATGCAGATCACAACTCATCTGTGCCTGCCCATCCATCATGGACAACTCTTGTCCAGATTCTCCCAAAAGTTCTTTACAATGGGTCTACACCCAAAGTGCTGAAGGCCTTCCTTGATCTATCCCAATGCAGCAATAGACCATTGAAGCCCTCTGACTCTTCTTCTGTCATTCTTTTCTTTTACTGTATAACCAACCCCATCTTCTTTTTCTACTGTACGATCCTTTAGTCTTACTCTTCTCTAGTCTTCTATCTCTTTGTATTCTCTCTCTCTCTCTCTCTCTCTCTCTCTCTCTCTCTCTCTCTCTCTCTCTCTCTCTCTCTCTCTCTCTCTCTCTCTCTCTCTCTCTCCCCCCCACTCCCCTTCTCAGAATGGACACAGTTCCATTCTGTCTTTGAAAATCTCAAACACAAGATAAAACATAGCTACACAACTCAGATGAAAGTTCATTTAATGTAATGATTTACCAAACGGAACAACAGTCACTTAAAATGTTAAAGTATCCTGGAAAGGTTTTTTTTTTTCTTCCCCCCCACCCCACCCCAAACTGTTTATTCCAGGTGAGATCCTCTGGATAGACATAATGACCTTAATTAGATTAAGGTAAACTCTCAGACTGGTTACCACCCTCTTCATATCTTCAGGGACAACAGAGTTCCTCTCTGATCTCTTACTTAGTTTTGGAAATGAGTTAGACTTTGCAAAGGATATTTAAAAGGATCTCAGAACTGATCCAACAATTCTGGAGAGCAATTTGGAACTATGCCCAAAGGGCTATAAAAAAAAACCTGTGTATACCCTTTGACCCAGCAATACCACTACTAGATGTACACCCCCAAAGAGATCAAAGGAAAGGGATCTATATAAACAAAAATATTTATAGCAGTCCTTTTTGTGGCAGCAAAGAATTGGAAATTAAGTGGATGCCTATCAATTGGGGAATTGTTGAACAAGTTGTGCCTTAATAGAATACTATTGTACTAAAGAATGACAAGGGGAATGCTTTCAGAAAAATCTAGGGAGACTTACAGAAACTGTTACAAAGTGAAATGAGCAGAACCAGGAAAACATGGTACATAGTAACAGTAATATTGTAAGGATGATCAATTCTGAATGACTTAGCTGCTCTAAACAGGACAACAATCCAAGACAGTTTGGAAGAACTTATGACAAAAAATGCTGTCCATCTCCAGAGAAAGAACTAATAGAATCTGAGTTCAAATTGAAGCATGCTTTTAAAACTTTCTTCATTATTCTTGGGTGGGGTTTTTTTGGTCTGTATTTATTTATTTTTTTGCAATATGGTTAATATGGAAATGTTTTGCCTGACTACACATGTATAATCTATATCAAATTGCTTGCCTTCTCAAGGATGGAGGACAGGAGGGAGGGACAGAATTTGGAACTCAAAAATTTAAAAAGAAACTGCTAAAAATTTGTTTAAGTATAATTGAGAAAAAAATAAAATTTAAATTTTACAAATAAATAAATGACAAATAAAAAGATATTGAACTTGGACACTAAGTAAGTATAGACAGAGTTTTTATTCAGGTGGCACCAAGGACATCAGACTTTATATAATATATAGTATATATATATATATATATAATATATATATATATATAGTATAACAATATAGTATTGTACTAATACTCTTTTATAAAATGTGACCAAAAGAGGAAAGACACTCAGAAGCTTTTGATGAAGAACTTTAGTGTAGATTGTGAGTCATGGGAGACTGGCATAGGACCACCCAGTCTCATGTGCTTGCATCAAAGAAGGAGTTGTGCTCTATGAGCAGAGCAGAATCAAAGTAACACAAAGGAAATATAAGATGCACAAGTCTAGTGACCTCTCCATCCCAAATGTTCAAATAGACTCTTTGTGCCCAACATGTGGTAGAGCCTTCCAAGCTTGTATTGGACTGATCAATCAGAGTTGAACATGTTGTACCTTGACCCCAACATCATGATGTCCTCTTCTAGTCCTCTCCTAGTGTGAGGGACAAATGACAATAAACTCCATTGGATCCATCTGAGTCCAAGAGGAAATATAATATCCTCTGTTTGGCTTTTAAAGGCCTATAACCTGGACCCCTTCTGCCTTTGCAGTCTTCTTATAACCTGTTCAATTGCACTTACTCTGTGACTCAGTGACACTGTCCTTCCTGCTGTCCTTCAGAAAAGCCACTCCATCTCCTGACACCGGGTATATTCATTGACTGCCTCTATTCCTTCTCCTCTCCCTTTTGATTTCCCTGGTTTCCACCAAATTTTAGCTAACATCCCATCTTCTGCATTAGAATTGTTTCCCAGTCCCTATTAATTGCAGTGCCTTACTTCTGAAATCACCTCCAATTTGTCCTATCTGTATCTTGCTTGCACAGAGTTGTTAGCAGGTTGTTTCCCCTATAGACTCTAAACTCCTTGAGAGCAGGGGCACTGATGGTGAATGATTTAACTTGAAAAGGCTACAAGCCAAGACTAAAGTGGAGGGAGAGTTGGTGCATGATTTTTTGTTCTCAGATGACTGTGTACTCAAGACAGCCTATGAGGTTGAGATGCAACAAAGTATGGTTCAGTGTTTTGCTGCTTATGCTAATTTTGGCCTAACAATTAACACCAAGAAAACACAAGTTCTTTACTATATAGCATTACAACATCTATTCATGGAATCATTAGTTAGAACAAATGGAAAAATTTTGAATACTGTGGATAAATACACTTCCCTTGGCAGTATACTTTCCAGAGATGTACACATAGATGATGAGGTTGACATATGCATGGCCAGAGTTAGCTCAGTGTTTCGGAGGTTCCAAAGGAAAGTATTGGAGTGAAGAGATATTAGACCGCCTACCAGACTGAAGGTCTAAAGAGCCATTGTGTTGACCTTACTGTTGCTGTATGCCTGTGGAACCTGGACAATCTACCAGCACCATGCCAGGAAACTGAATCACCTCTATCTGAATTGTCTTAGGAAGATTCTGAGGATCACCTGGCAAGATAAGGTACTGAATACTGAGATCCTTTCTCAAGTTGAACTTCCAAGCATTCAAACTCTACTGCAGAAAGTGCAATTCCAATGAGCACGACATGTTCTCAAATGCCAAATATACACTTGCCTAAAAGACTATTTTATGGAGAACTCACACAGAGCAAATATTCACAGGGAGATCAGAAGAAACCATACATTCTCACGGTCTCTCTGAAGAACTTTGGAATTGATTGTGTGACAGGAGACACTAGGACCACCCTGCATGGTGTGCCCACATCAAAGAAGGCTCTGCGCTCTACAAGAGAAGAATTGCAGTAGCTCTAAAAAAACACATGATGCACAAATTGAGAGACATCTCCACTTCAAATGTTCATATAAACTACTTGTGCCCAATCTGTGGTAGAGCCTTCCAAGGACAAAGGGAAAACACAACCATAGTATAAGGTACATATATGTGAGATATTTCCTTTACATATTTCCATATATTTGTGTATATGGAATATATAAATACTTGCATATACATATTTACATATGTGTAAGAGCTTTCTTTTTATATATTTTTCCTTATATATGTATGTATGTATTTTGTCTTTTCTGGCTTTTACCTCTTGATGGTTTACAGTCAGTAGATGGTGGGCTCGTTTTATTGACTTTTTCCCTGGCAGTCCCCCATGCCTGGACCTCTTACCCTCTTCATTCCTCTTCCTGGCTTCCTGCAAGTCTCAGCTTCTTTGAGATGCCTTTCCTGATTTCATTAATACTAGTGCCTTCTCTCTGTCGATTATCCCCAATTTATCCTGTCTATTGCTTGTCTGTACATACTTTTTTGCATGTTGTCTCCCCCATTAGACTATGAACCCCTGGAGAGAAGGAACTGTCTTTTGTTTTTCCTTATATCCCCAGTACTTAGCATAGGGCATGACACACAGTAGGAGCTTAATAAATGTTACTTGACTGATTTTGTAGTATACTTAGGAATTCTTTCTTCAAGAAGAGAACACAAAAATTCTAGATGTGAGAAGCACAAAAAAAAAATCACAAAACGAAACTGACAATGTTTTAGCAAATGGAAAACAATGAGTTACCAATGTAGGAGTTGATATTCATTTCAGGATCAGCTGTCAGTGTGCATCCAGCTCATCGATTGGTTAGAGCAAAGGTCAAAATCAATACCTAATTAGAAGAAAGGATTAAGATGAGGAGACATTGTGTGTAATTACCGCAGCTCTAGCTCAACTTGTTTAAACAAGTCATCAACTTTGAAAAACCTGGTTCAGGCTCCACTTCCTCCAGGAAGCTAAAACCGAATCCCTTCCCTAACACCCCTACCACCATCATTCCTAGTTCCCTCCTCAAGAAATTACTAGTTTGTATTTAATTTTGTATGCACTTGTTTCCTGCCCCTATTACCCCCAATAAAATGCAAACTCTTTGAAAGCAGGAAATATTTCCTTTTTTGTCTGTATTTTGAGCTCTTCAAATTGGACATAATAAGCACTTAATAAATGCTCATTGAATAAATGAATGAAAAACAGGATATGGACAAAAATAACAGCATTGACCTTAACCATGATTATTTCTTAGGGCAGCTTAACAATGAAATTTAACTCAATTCATTAAGTTTATTTAAATGATTCACAGGTATAAACTCTGAAGATCACTCTCCCAAATCCTCACTTGCACAAGCAGGTTGGGTCCCCAGAACAAGACTAGTTCTTCTCCTCTCATGGCTCTCAGAATGGTCCTGAGGGGAAGCAGGGGCAAGGGGGAGGGGTAATTTCTCTATTATTGTTTTCAACTGAGTATCATTTGACCAGTTATGCTTCTCTTAAAGTTCAACTTGAGAAAGGACCTCAGTGCTCATCCATTAGTGCCCTCAATATCATTTGACTGGTTGAAAACACCTTAGCATCGCTGATAATGAATGATATTTTAAAAGATATTTACTGAAAAGGTGCCAAGCAAAAACCAAAACTTTTTCCCAAATCAGGGTACACTCTCCTCTACCATCTTGGAGACTGTGCTCAAGCCTTAAGTAGTAGTTACAAAGCCTTCTTCCTACCAAGTTCACTTCTGGGAACAGCATAGCTTATGAACAAGTTTCTCCTTTGCTTGCCATTGTCTCTCTCAGTTGCCCTGACCATTTACTGATGCAGCTGGGTCAGGCACGTTGCTTCCTGGGCTTGGCTGGCATCCTTAGCTTAGCTGCTCTGGCTGTAGCAGACTCTCCTATGATCTTCCACCATTGGACCTCTGATGACTCTTGAGATCATATGAAGCTCACGTGGTCATTCCACCTCCAATCCTCATTCATCCAGGATCAAGGAAAATTCAACACCGCTGTAATAGAAGAAACAAAAGTGACATGTGTCTGAGGCCAGATGGTGACCAAATGGGAGAGGATCTCTCTCTACCAGTCTTATAGCACTTTTTCCTCCTTCCTTGAAAGCCTCACAAGAAAAAATTTGAGTTCTTTTGTTGGAACTTTTTGTATGCACACTTAGTTCCAGTTCAGCAGCTAATTGAAAGACCTTTCAGCTACATACAGTAAGTCTACAGGAAACTGTCACAGAATGCCTCCAGAGGCCCTCCTGCATTATATGTCAACAAGCAGGCTCCCCAAGTGTCCCAAGATGAATGTGCAGTAGGCAGAGAAAACTGTTCATGCCCCAAGGACTGTGTCCCCACTGACGAGTCTCCCTTCCCCCATTACATAAACACTTATCACTATGTATCAGACTCTGTATTAGGTGCTAGGGCTGCAAAGAAAAGAAATAGTTATTGCCTTCAAAAAAACTCTCATTCTACTGGGATATGACAGTCACCACAAAGATTAGGGCAAAAGAGTCTAGAAAGTAGCTTAGACAGTAACGTTTTGGTCTCCCTGATAAGCAGAAACACTGTAGCCAAAAGAAGCATTACATGCATTTACCAAACATTACAAAAGAATAAAAAGTAGTTGAGGGAAAAATAAGAGACCTTGGCATGAGATCCAAGGAAGGCAGATTATCTTGAGAACACTTATAGATGAAACCAGAAGGGAGGGCAACAACTTGACATAAAATGAAACAGATCCACCAGCATCTTTAAAAAATCCATCAGTTACAGCGATGAAAGCCACCATCACATTTAGAACCCATCACTGTAAAAAGCCATGTGGTTGAGCAGTAATGGTACTTCAGAGAATCAAAGAAACTAAGAGCTGAGGAACCTCAAAGGGTCCAGACCAGTCCTGAACAGAAATTTCCCTACAATATTCTCAACAAGGAGCCATGCAATTTCCACTTGACAACCTCCAGTGACAAGGAAGCTACTCCCTCCAAAGGGCATCCCTTTCCACTTACTGACAACTTTTATTATGAGGCTGTTTTTTTTTCACCTAGATGGAATAAAAATCTGTCTCTCTGTAACTTTCGCCCACTTTGTCTCCTGAGCCCAATCAGAATGAGTCTAGCCCCTTTTCCACATGAGAGCCCACCTAATAATCACTGTGTTATCTCCAAGTCTTCCCTCCAGAGATTCTTAAATCTTTTCCACTTGTGACCCCTTCAGTGCTTTTAACTGTGAGTCAGGACCCCATGAATCGCTGTGTGAGGCTAACCATCTCCACCTCTTTCAACCAATCCATTTATGACCTGCTGGGGCAGCTAGGTGGTGCAATGAATAGAGCAGTGCAGGAGTCAGGAGGACCTGAGTTGAAATCTCACCTCAGACACTTGACACTCACTAGCTGTATGACATTGAGCAAGTCACTTAACCCCAATTGCCTCATCCTGGGTCATCTCCAGTCATCCTGGTGACTATCTGGTCACTGGATTCAGATGGCACTGGAGGAGAAGTGAGGCAGGTGACCTGCACAGCCCTCCCTCACTCAAAACAAAGTCAAGTGCAAGTCATGTCATTATTTCTCTGATGGCATGGTCTTCCTCTGCAACGAAGGATGAACACATACACACACATATGGCCTGCCATCCAGTCCCCTCAGCATCCTGATCATCCTAATCTGTTTATGTTCCAGCTTGTTCATGCCCTTCCTAAAATATAGTGCCCAGAATTGAACACAAGACAGACATGGACATGGTCTGACTAAGGTGAAGATTCATCTTTTTTTCCCAGGCTGCTGAGATCTAGTCCTGACATTCAACGTGTTAGCTATTCCTATTTGCTTTGTATCATCTGACAGTTTGATAGGCATACCTTCTATTTGGGATATTTTAAGAGATGAATAGTAGAATCTCATATGTAGAACCTTCCAACAGGAAGACACAGAAAAAGCACATTCTGAATTTTTCACATAACTGGGAGTGGCATCACTATTCTTCCAGTGACTGACCTCAAAACTAAAGTCATCTCTCACCTGGGGAGGGGTGAAAGGGCACAGATGGAAAGAGAATAGAGATGAAGAGGTCATGGGATATAGATATGAGAGATGAGATGCTTTTGTCCAGTTCAACCCCCTCATTTTACAGGCTGAGAGAAGGGAAGTGTATTTGTCCAATGTTATGTAGGCTGTATGAGGCAAAGCTGGTGCTCAAAACCAGGTCCTCTTTCTCCATATCTGAGACCCTTCCAGCTGTACCAGTACAGGAGAAGAGAGGTGGAAAAGGGATGAGAAACAAAAGGAGAGATGGGGACATCATGCAAGGTTAGACAGACTGCCCTCTCTTATTGCCTCTGATAGCCCCATTCCTCCCTCACAGGATGCCCCAAGCCTCTGCTTCACCATTTCCCCCCAAATTCCTTTTTATTTCTCATTCTTTAGACAGCCCTGGAACAGCATGAAGGGAGCCTGGGCTGTAATGATAAATGAGATATATTTTTAGACTGTTGTTCTCAGGAATACAATTCCCAATGCAAAATGTATTCCCAGGGATGTGCTATTCACCCCAGAAACAATTTCCCCTCCCGTCCCTAAAAGAGAAAACCCCTTCAATACTTGTCTCCAATTTCCTACTATCCTCCTCTGCCTCTATTTTCTTGCCCTGTCACAAATGACAGGAGGTCCATAGAGTTAGACTACTCCTTCCTTTTTCTCAAGACAATGAGATACAGGGGTGGAGATCTGAATTAGACTATTGTCTTCTGCGACCCTAGTAAGTTGGAAAGCTTCAGAAGTAGTGAGTATTTAACTGACTCTAAAACCAGAGGACATGAGATCCTATCTCTCATATTACCTGTGTGATCTTAGTCAAATAGCTTAACCTCTCTAGACCTCAGTTTCCTCATCTGTAACTTGAGGTAGTTGACCTAGCTCACTCAGACGATACACATTATTCAGTACCTACTATGTGGATGGCTTCTGAGGTCTCTTCCAGCTCTAAATCTAGGAATATGATGCCCTTTGTTCATTTTTCCTGATCTATAACAGATCAAATGATATTATCTTGGTTGCTGTGAGACAGATTTCTCATATTAAAAAAATGAGCCGAGATGACAGTAATTCTGTGCTTAGAAGTGTAGTTATGACATGGCTCATGCTTATGTCCCAAGTCAGAGAACAAAACTCTCTAACAAATGCCTGAGTACAAGGAAAGGAGTGAAGATTCCAGCCCTGAACTGAAAGAGATCATTCTCGGAGTCATCTCTTGCCCTCATACCATGAACAAAAGAACGTCATGTAAGAAGATCACCACAGGTATATATGAGAAATAATGTTAAATTCATCAAATATCTTCTTTAACAGGTTTTTTTTTCTTATACAATTAAGTAAAAATGAGGCAGGGAGAGAACTGCCCAATTATTCCTCCTGTCTGGTTTTTTTTTTTTCTCATTGTTCCAGAAAATTGAAAAAAAAAAAAAAAGCAAAACAAACCAAAGAATTAATGCATCTCCCACTTACACTTTGTGTCTGATGGTCTTGAGCAAAGGTACTATAGATGTTATGGCCACAGTTACCATGATGGTGATGCTACCCCAGAACACCTCCCCTTTCTCATTCTCTCTCAAACCTTTCAAAACTCCAAAGCAGTGATTATGAAGTCCTCAGTAAGAAAATAAAGACTTTGGGGACATACAGGTATTTTCTTTCCTGCTTGTGCTTAAAGGTAGGGAAGATTTGGGCAGTGAACAGTTGGTTAAGAGGATGGCTTCTGACATCAGGCTTTGGATTTCCTCACCAGTGCTTCAAATAAAGGACACAATGGGCTATTGGCCAGGGATAGACTCTTGTCCAAGGAAAGCCTGAAAGAATTTATTTGCTCTGAGACTTAAGGATCTTTGTAGAGAAACGAGCATGAGTCTGAGAGTCAGGAAATCTGGGTATGAGTCTTGGCTCAGCTCCTAACTAGCTACGTGAGTTTAAACACGTCACTCAAACTTATTAAGCCTCAATTTCCTTCTCTGTGAAATGAGGGGATCAGACTAGATGATCTCTGCCTTCCAGTTCTAAGGCTCTGTGATCTATAGACTCACCACTTCACTACAGAGGGCCTTAGATACCCTCTCAACTTTGAGCGGAGGGAACTGAGGGCCATTTCTGTCTGCTGGGTGCTTCCCTACTGCCTACAGACATGTCCTCGTCTTTCCCCTTCCTTAAAATTCCCGAATTGATTCTTCTATCCCCACTGGTGATCACACTGTTTCTGTCCTTCCTTTTGTGGCTAAAGGCCTTGAGAAGGCTATCTACATTCAGTAGGTGCCTCCATTTCCTTTCCCCTCAACCCCTTCTTAACTCTCTACCGTCTGGCTTCCTACCTCATCATTCTCGGGAACTGTCTTTTTCTTTGTATCCCAAGTCAGTAAGCATTTATTAAGCACCTAGTATGGGCTGGGAAGTGTGCACACAATAGGTGTTTAATAAAGGCTTATTGACTGACTGATTGACTGATCAGAGATGGCAAGTGACTAGCCTAAAGTCACAGAGGGAGTGAGTGAGATGAAAAGACATGTGACCTCCATGATAGATTACTAGATTTGGAATCAGGAAGACCTGGGTTTAAATCAAACCTTGGAAACTTCCTAGCTATGTGACCCTGGTTAAATATATTAACCTCACTTGGTCTCAGTTTCCTTTTCTATAAAATAAGAATAATAAGAGCTGTAGCACTGGCTTTAAAGAGCCCAGAAACTACTACAGCCCTCAAGGATTCCATTTACTGGTCAGATAGAAAAAAGTGTTACCAGGATGTTGTAAGGATCCAAGCAGATGATAGAGTTCTTACTCAGCTTAATCAACCTTAAGTACTATACGATGTTCACTGTTATTGCTATTTCTATCACTACTATTATTATCATGCCCAGGAGATTATAGTTAGGATAGATCCTCTTTTGTGACTTTCGGGAGCCTCTCCCAGACCCCCACCTACCCCATTCCCAGTTTGACTAGTCAGGGTGGGTAAAAAGGGAACCAAGTCTGTGGGGCTCCCTTGACACGGCTGGAGCTCAGGCTATTTCTTTAGGCAGCAGCGCTCTCTTGTGGACAAGATTGGCACCTACATAAAGCCTCTTCCTACCACCTGTCCCCACTTCTCCTTTCCTTTCCTTTCCTTTCCTTTCCTTTCCTTTCCTTTCCTTTCCTTTCCTTTCCTTTCCTTTCCTTTCCTCTCCTTTCCTCTCCTTTCCTTTCCTCTCCTCTCCTTTCCTTTCCTTTCCTCTCCTCTCCTCTCCTCTCCTCTCCTCTCCTTTCCCTTCCTTTCCTTTCCTTTCCTTTCCTTTCCTTTCCTTTCCTTTCCTTTCCTTCTTCCTTCCTTTCTCAAAATCTTAAACCTAGTTCACTGAGAAGCTCATAGATTGGACCACAATAGGTTCCTCCCCTAACTCCATTTAATGGCTGTATTTTGGACCTTGGGCTGCTAGGTAGTGCAGTGCATAGAGCACCAGTACAGGAGTCAGGATACTTGACACTCACTAGCTGTGTGACCTTGGGCAAATCACTTAACCCCAATTGCCTCATCCTGGGTCATCTCCAGTCATCCTGATGAATATCTGGTCACTGGATTCAAATGGTTCTGGAGGAGAAGTGAGGCTGGTGACCTGCACAGCCCTCCCTCACTCAAAACAAAGTCAACTGTAAGTCATGTCATCATCTCCCCGATGCCATGGTCCTATTTGAGAATGAAGGAAAACACAACAATCCACTTCAACGACCATCTCAGCCTCACTCTCCCTTCTTTTTTTTCCTTTAGCCCAGAAACACAGATCTCAGAGAATAGCTGGGCCTCATAAAGAAAATGGGGAAAGTCAATTAGCTTTCTAGAACTAAAGGATGATGAAGTTGCCAAGTCTCTGCTCTAATCCTACTCACCCTTCTCTATTACCTACAGTAAAAAAAATCTCCTCATTCCAATTCATCTTCTACACAACAATCTGATTTTCCTGAAGCAAAAGTCTGACCACATCACTCCCACCCCCTACTCAACAAACTCTAGTGACTCCATTTAGTTTCTAGGATCAAATATAAAATCATCTAACTGGCATTTAAAGCTCTTCATAACATGCCCTCCCCCACCTTTCCAGTCTTCTTATACCTTATCCCACATATTTAGAGATCCTATAAAACTGATCTCTTCCAACTCCAGGCACTTTCGCTGACTGTCCCTAGAAAATCTGGACTCCTCCTCCTCTTCCTCTCTGCCTCCTGGCTTTGCTGGCTTAAGTCCCAGCTAAAATCCATCCTTCCACAAGAAACCTTTCCCAATCCTTCTTCATAGTGCCCACTATTTATTCCATATTTAGTTTGTGTATACATAATTGTTTACATGTTGTCTTCCCCATTAAATTGTGAGCTGCTTGAAGGCAGGAACTGACTTTTGTCTTTCTTTGTGTCTTTAAGTGTTTAGCACAGTGCCTAGTACATAACATGCAATTAATCAACAGTTATTGACTGACTGACTGATTGACTAAACCGATATCATAAAGTATTTAAGACTTTTTAAGCTCTTTTTTGTCCTTCTTCCAATTTCATATTTAAATAATCTCACAATGACTTTGATTATATAAAAGAGTTAGTCTTTGCAAGGGGCCAACAATGAAGTATTAAATTAACTTTCAGAATGCATCCATCATGGTAATTCCCTTTATGAGGTCTAAACATACTCCTTGAATAAATTTGATAGGGAGCAATGCCATTATATGAGCAATGATTTGGTTACACTACCCAGGTGATTTTTTAAAGTTAGTTTATTCAATTCAGGTAGAAGTTGGGCTTAAAGAAGAAGCCAGATACTGATGCTTAGAAGTTGCTGAGCTAGAGCAGGGAAGGCCATGAGAAATGGATCTGAATGGATCTGAAATATTAGAAGCATGGAAAGAGTAAACTTCTACAGCAAATGGGACTAAGACCCCAGAAGAATGGCTGCATGGGCCAATCAGATACTTGAAGTACCAGAATAGATGCTGTATTGTTTAACACCACCACAAACCCACTACACTACAGATCCCAAGGCAGTAATACTATATATCTTTTCTCCCTTTGACCTCCCTCAAGGAGCACTGAAGCCTTTTTCTTTCAGTATGAGAAAAAGTCTTTTTAATTCTCTCTTTGTTTTATACATTCTTTTCAAGCAGTACTAACCACAGATTTTGCTCTTCTGGATGTGTTTATTATGAATACAACTGGGAAAAAGTAATCAGGGCAAAGTGTATCTAGAGAAAAGGGAAATAGAAAGATCTAACACTGAGGTATTTTGCCAGTGAGCTATCTCTTGTTGGGGGCTTAGAGCTAAGAAGTGTAGAGTGAATTACAACTTCCCAGAGGACAAATAAAAACATTTCTTTTTTTTAATATAAATATATTTATTTAACTTTTTACATTCATTTTCACAAAATTTTGGGTTCCAAATTTTCTCCCCATTTGTCCCCTCCCCCCACCCCAATACACTGAGCATTCTAATTTTCCCTATCACTTATCTGCCCTCTCTTCTATCATCCCTCCCTTCTCTTGTCCCCATCTTCTCTTTTGTCCTGTAGGGCCAGATGACTTTCTATTGCCCATTAACTGTATTTCTTATTTCCTAGTAGCAAGAACAATACTCAACAGTTGTTCCTAAAACTTTGAGTTCCAAATTCTCCCCATCCCTCCCTCCCCACCCATTCCCTTTGGGAAGGCAGGCAATTCAATATAGGCCCTATCTGTGTAGTTTTGCAAATGACTTCGATAATAGCCATGTTGTGTAAGACTAACTACATTTCCCTCCATCCTATCCTGCTCCCCATTGTTTCTATTCTTTCTTTTCATCCTGTCCCTCCCCAAGAGTGTAGACTTCAAATTGCTTCCTCCTCCCATTGCCCTCCCTTCCATCATCCCCCCCCACCCTGCTTATCTCCTTCTCCCCCACTTTCCTGTATTGTAAGATAGGTTTTCATACCAAAGTAAGTGTGCATTTTATTCCTTATTTTAGTTGAATGTGATGAGTGTAAACTTCACGTTTTTTTCTCAGCTCTCCTCTTTTTCCCTCCACTAAAAAGTCTCCTGCTTGCCTCTTGAATGAGAGATAATTTACCCCATTCCATTTCACCCTCTCTCCTCCCACTACATTTCTCTCTCACCATTTACCTTAATTTCTTTTAAGATATGATCCCATCCTATTCAATTAACTCTGTGCTCTCTGTCTCTGTGTGTGCATGCTTATGTGCATGTGTGTGTGCGTGCGTGCATGTACATGTGTTTGTGTGTGTGTGTATGTCTGTGTGTGGTCCCACCAACTACCCAGATACTGAAAAGTTTTAAGAGTTACAAATATTGTCTTTCCATGTAGGAATGTAAACAGTTCACCTTTGGTAAGTCCCTTATGACTTCTCTTTGCTGTTTACTTTTTCATGCTTCTTCTCATTCTTGTGTTTGAAAGTCAAATTTTCTTTTCAGCTCTGGTCTTTTCATCAAGAATGCTTGAAAGTCCTTGATTTCATTGAAAGACCATATTTTCCCCTGAAGTATTATACTCAGTTTTGCTGGGTAGGTGATTCTTGGTTTGAGTCCTAGTTCCTTTGACTTCTGGAATATCCTCTTCCACGCCCTTCGATCCCTTAATGTAGAAGCTGCTAGATCTTGTGTTATCCTGATTTTATTTCCACAATACTGGAATTTTCTCTTTCTAGCTGCTTGCAAGATTTTCTCCTTGACCTGGGAATTCTAGAATTTGGCCACAATGTTCCTAGGAGCTTCTCTTTTTGGATCTCTTTCAGGTGGAGATTGGTGGATTCCTTCAATACTTATTTTGCCCTCTGGTTTTAGAATCTCAGGGCAGTTTTCCTTGATAATTTCATGAAAGATAATGTCTAGGCTCTTTTTTTGATCATGGCTTTCAGATAGTCCCATAATTTTTAAATTGTCTCTCCTGGATCTATTCTCCAGGTCAGTTGTTTTTCCAATGAGATATTTCACATTCTCTTCCATTTTTTCATTCTTTTGGTTTTGTTTGGTGATTTCTTGGTTTCTCAGAAAGTCATTAGCCTCCATCTGTTCCATTCTAATTTTGAGAGAACCATTTTCTTCAGTGAGCTTTTGAACCTCTTTTTCCATTTGGCTAATTCTGCTTTTGAAAGCATTCTTCTCCTCATTGGCTTTTTGAACCTCTTTTGCCAATTGAGTGAGCCTATTTTTCAAGGTGTTATTTTCTTCAGCATCTTTTTGGGTCTCCTTTAACAAGGTATTGACCCGTTTTTCATGTTTTTCTTGCACCTCTCTCATTTCTTTTCCCAGTTTTTCCTCCACCTGTCTAACTTGATTTTCAAAATCCTTTTTGAGCTCTTCCATGGCCTGAGCCCATTGGATATCTATTTCAGATGTTCAGGATACAGAGGCCTTGACTTCTATGTCTTTCCCTGATGGTAAGCATTGTTCTTCCTCATCAGAAAGGAAAGGAGGAAACATCTGTTCACCAAGAAAGTAACCTTCTATGGTCTTATTTTTCTTCCCTTTTCTGGGCATTTTCCCAGCCAGTTACTTGACTTCTGAGATTCCTCTCCACCCCCGCCTAGATCTGCCCAGCTAGTGCTTGGGGTCTGAGATTCAAATGCTGCTCCCCAGCCTCAGGACTTTCAGCTACGGGCAAGGCTGCTATTCATTGTGAGCTTAAGTTCTGGTACTCAGGTCGGGGCAGGGCCACCTCCCAGGCTCAGTTCCCTCAGGGGGTTTATGTGGAGATCTTCAGTAATGGCCCTGAGCTCCTGTCTGCTCCGGGAGCTCCTGGCCACCACTGCCTCTGCCGCTGCCTCCCAAGGGGGCCTGAGTTATGGAGACACCCCGCTCCCCTCTCAGCCAGCCCAGAAGTCTCTTCCACTGACCTGTGCCTGTGGGTTGAGCGACCATCGTGGCCACTGGAGGTTCCGTCCCTGAAGCCTGCTCAGATCTGCTCGTCTCGGGGCCTGCGGCCAGGGTAGGGCTGGGCTTTACTGTCCAGTGTGCGACGGACCTTTAGTGCCAGTTTTTCAGGGTTCTCTGGAATGGAAATCTCCTCCACTGTGTTGCTGTGTGGCTTCCACTGCTCCAGAATTTGTGGGGAGCTCTTTTTACAGGAAATTCATGGGTTGTGGGTTCGGAGCTAGCATATGTGAGTCTTTCTACTCCCACCATCTTGACTCCTCCCCCAATAAAAACATTTCTACCAGCAAACCCATCTAGACAATGAGTCAGTAGTAAGATTCTCTTTAGAAATGATGAACAACAATTAGTAATAAGATGGGAGGGAGAAAATATGAGTGTCTGATCAACCCTACTCACCACTCTCTGCTGCTACACTTAGTTGGTTATCTCATCTCATTTTCTTTGAACTGGCTTTTCCTTCTTTCCCCCAATTCTGCTTATGAGGTGATGTTATTCATAATATTCCACCGTCCTCCTCCATAAGATTTGATGACTTAGTTTATATACTAAAATGCCATTGACTACCATGCCTGTCCAAATGGCAGGGAGATAAAGTACTTGATACCTGCAGCAGTTTCTAACTTCTGATTCTGCTCATTGATTTTCATCAGTCAACCCTCTTTAGTAAATGGTAGTAATCTTTCTCAATATCTATCCTCTGGTCCATATCTCTCCTTTTTAAAAAAATAGTCATTCATTTAAATAGGTCATTCTAGCATTGTTTTAATTGTTTTAAATGTGTTTTTCTTATTTATATTCTTCTAGGTTTGCATTAATTTTGACCTTGGTTAATAATTTGTTGGATGATTGCTGATTTAGAGTGATTTTCACATCAATAATGAGCTTTTCCTATCTGTTACTATATAATAAGTTGTATTTTATGTTGTTATATGAGGCTTGTTTTGCACAGTTTCTGTTACCCCACTTTTTTTGAAGAATGTATTCATAAACAATAGCAACAAGTATTAACAAGAAAATAGTAGTGAGGTTTCTTTATAGCCTATATGCCTTTAGACCTTCTTATTTCTTATTCCTTTTTTTATCAGTCCAGTGTTTATTTTAAAAATTCATTTTTTAAAATTTTGAGTTCCAAATTCTCTCCTTTTCTCCTGACCCTCCCCCACCCATTGAGAAGGCAAGAAATGTGATATCAGTTTTACATGTGAAATCATGCAAAATGTATTTCCATATTAGTCATGTTGTAAAAGAAAGAAAAATAAAGAAAGTTAAAAAAAAATTATGCTTTAATCTACACTTAGACTCCATCAGTTCTTTCTCTGGACGTGAATAGCATTTTTCATCATAAGACCTTTGGAACCATATTGCTGAGCATAGCTAAGTCATTCACAGTTGATCATCATACAGTATTGCTATTACTGTGTACAATGTTCTCCTGGTTCTCACTTCACTTTGTATCAATTCATATAAATGTTACCAAATTTTTCTGAAACCATCCCCCTTACTATTTCTTATAGCACAATAGTATTCCATCACAATCATATGCAACTTGTTTACCCATTCCCCAACTGATGAATATTCTCCCCCCCCATGCCATTTCAAATTCTTTGCCACCACAAAAAAGGCCATTATAAATATTTTTTTATATATAGATCCTTTCCTTTTCTCTTTGGTCTCACTGATGAATGGTAGTAGTATTTCTGGATCAGAATATGCATAGTTTCACTGCTCTTTGAGCATAGTTCCAAATTGTTCTCTAGAATGGTTGGATCACTTCACAACTCTACCAACAGTGGATTGTTGTTCCAGTTCTTCTACTTGTCAACACTTGTCATTTCCCTTTTCTGTCATCATGTTAACTAATATGATAGGTATAAGGTGACACTTCAGAGCTGTTTTAATTTGCATGTCTTAATATGTGCATTTAATTTGTGTGATTTAGAGCTTTTTTCATGTGATTATTAATAGATTTGATTTCTTCTTCTGAAAACTGCCTGTTCATATCTTTTGATCAGTTTTCAATTGAGAAATGGTATGTTTTCATACATTTAACTCAGTTCTCTATATTTTTGAGAAATTGAGCTTTTAACAGAGATATTTGCTGTAAGAAATTTTTTACTAGTTTCTTACTTCCCTTCTCATCTTGGCTGCATTGATTTTGTTTGTGCAAAACCGTACTAATCTACTATAATCAAGAGTATCTATTTTACCTCTCATGATGCTCTCTATCTTTTCTCTTGCTTGGTCATAAAATCTCCTTTATTTAGATCTGACAGGTATGTCTTTCCATGTTCTCCTAATTTAGTTATGATCTAATCCTTTATGCTTAAATCGTGTACCCATTTGGACTTTATTTTGGTATATAATGGTCTATTGTTGTTCCAGTCATGTCCAACTCTTTGTGACCCTCTCTACCCTATCACACCCATACTGTCCATGTAGTTTTCTTGACAAGGATACTGGAATGATTTGCTATTTCCTTATCTAGAGGTAAACAGTGATTAAGTGACTTGCCCAGGGATACAGCTAGTAAGTATGTGAGGACAGATTTGAATTCATGAAAATAAGTCTTCCTGACTCAAGGACTGGCACTGTATGCACTGAGCCATCTAGCTGCCTTGGTCTGTACACAGTTTCTGCCAAACTGGTTTCTAGTTTCTCCAGCAATTTTTGTCAGACAGTGAGTTCTTGTCCCAAAAGTTTGGATCTTTGAGTTTATCAAACACTCAGTTACGATGGTCATTTACTACTATGCATTGTATACCTAATCTATTCCACCAATCCACCAATTCTATTTCTTAGCCATTTCCAAATTGTTTTCATGATTACTGCTTTGTAATACAGTTTGAGATTTGGTACTGCTAGATTGCCTTCCTTCACATTTTTTCAATGATTCCTTTAATACTCTTGACCTTTTCTTCTTCCAGATGAATTCTGTAAATATTTTTTCTAGATCTATGAAATAATATTTTGGTAATTTGATTGGTATGGCACTGAATAAGTAAATTAACTTAGATAGATTTGTCATTTTTATCTTTTTGGCCCATGAGCAATTAATGTTTCTCTGATTGTTTCGATCTATATTTATTTGTATGAAAGATGATTTGTAATTGCATTCATAGTCGCTAGGTTTTTCCTGCCAGGTAGATTCCCAAGTATTTTATATTGTCTGTAGTTATTTTAAATTAATTCCTCTTTCTATTTCTTCCTACTGGCATTTATTGAAAATACATAGAAATGTTGATGATTTATATGGGTTTATTTTATAACCTGCAATTCTGCTAAAGTTGTTCATTGTTTCAACCCATTTTTTAGCTTTTTATTTTTGATTCTCTAAGTATCACGTGCAAAGAGTGATGGTTTTGTTTCCTCATTGATTATTGAAGAGGTCATTATTTACCTCATTTTTTAGCCAGCCTGTCAAACTGAGACTTCGCTTTAAAAGGCCAAGGTCTTCCAATGCATCCAGAGTCATCTCCAGTCATCTTGATTTGTATTTGACCACTTAACCCAGATAGTTCCAGAGGAGACAGTAAGATTGGTGACTTTACACAACCCTCCCTCACTTAAATCCAATTCACTTGCATGTCATGGTACCACCTCCCTGATGTCTTGGTCCTCCTTGAGAACAAAAAACGAGTAACAACCTTGTGATTAGTAGGGTTAGTAGGATTAGCCTGTCTGGGGACCCAACTGGAACTGGCCAGTTGGACAATACAGCTTTCTTCTTTTCTTTCTTTCTTCCTTCCTTCCTTCCATTCTTTTTCTTTCTTTCCTTCTTCCTTGCTTCCTCTTTCTTTTTTTCTCTCTCTTTCTCTCTCTCTTTCTTTCTCTCTTCCTCTCTTTCTTTCTTTTTTCTTTCTTTCCTTCTTTTTTCTTTCTTTCTTTCTTTCCTTCTTTTTTCTTTCTTTTTTCCTTTCTTCTTTCTTTCTTTCTTTTTTTCTTTCTTTTCTTTCTTTCTTTCTTTCTTTCTTTCTTTCTTTCTTTCTTTCTTTCTTTCTTTCTTTCTTTCTTTCTTTCTTTCTTTCTTTCTTTCTTTCTTTCTTTCTTTCTTTCTTTCTTTCTTTCTTTCCCTTCCTTGGAAAACATTGCAAGATATCTTCAGTGTTTAGAGGCTAAAATTTCTTTCTTAAGGACAATGACTTAAACTCAAATCATTCAGTCTCTCACTTATTGGTCAACTAGAGGTTCCAGGTCAAAATCCACTTGGTCATTGTTTGAACCCGAATTGATTCAGATTGAATGTAAATAGGAAATGTTTCTGTTTTGACCAGAAACCCTGAGGATCTTTCCCTCCTAGTTTAATTTTTTTTTTTGGACTAGGTTAAAGGAGCCATTCTTGACTCATTTTTTAAACCTGGCGTAAATCATTATATTGACTTTGCCCCAGTTAAACTGAGACTTTTTTAAAAGGCCAAGGTCTTCCACTGCATCTGGAGCCATCTTCAGTCATCTTGATGTTTATCTGGTCAGTGGACCCAAATGACTCTGGAGGAGAAAGTGAGACTGGTGACTTTTTACAGCCCCACCCATTTAAATCCAGTTCACTTGCATGCCATGTTAACACCTCCCTGATGTCATGGTCCTCTTCGAGAACTAAGGACAAACATCAACAGCATTGCCCATTCTAATACCTTCAATTTCTTTCTCTTCTCTTATTACTATAGCTGTCACTTCTAGTTCAATATTGAATAGTGCTGATAATACAACATCCTTGCTTTATCCATGATTTTATTGGGAAGGCTTCTAAATTATTCTTATTACAGATAATGCTTGGTAACTACCCCTCATTTTAAGGGAATGCTCCTATGCTTTCTAGTGTTTTTAATAGGAATGAGTGTTGCATTTTGTCAAAAGCTTTTTCTGCACCTATTGATATAATCATATTATTTTTGTTGTTTTGGAGGTATCTTGCTGTAATCTCCTTGCTAGTATTTTATTTAAAATTTTTGAATTCATATTCATCAGGGATGTTGGTCTATAGTTTTCTTTGTTTTGGCTCATCCTGGTTTAGGTATCAGCACCATTTTTGTGTCATAAAAGGAATTTGGTAGGAGTTTTTCTTTGCCTATTTCTCCAAAAATTATCATTTATATAGTATTGGTGTTAATTGTTCTTTAAATATTTAACAGAATGCACCTGTGAATCCATCTGGTCCTGGAAATTTTTTCTTAGGGAAATCATTGATGGTTTGTTCAATTTCTTTTTTTTAAGATGGAGTTATGGGGGGAGGAGCCAAGATGGTGGAGTAGAAAGACTCACGTATGCTAGCTCTGAATCCACAGCCTATAAATTTCCTGCAAAAAGAACTCCCCACAAATTCTGGAGCAGAGCAAGCCGTGCACCAACGCAGTGGAGGAGATTTCCATTCCAGAGAGCCCTGAAAAACCTACCCCAAAGGTCCATTGTGCACCAGACAGCGGAACCCAGCCCTGGCCACACAACTGAGAGGAGCAGATTTGAGCAGGCTTCAGGGAAAGAATCTCCAGCGGCCATGAAGGTCCCTCCACCCACAGGCACTACAGGTCAGTGAGAGAGACTTCTGGGCTGGCTGAGAGGGGAGCGGGGTGTCTCCATGACTCGGCCCCCTCGGGAGGCAGCAGCAGAGGGAGCGGCGGAGGCAGCCACAGTTCAGGACACCCGGAGCAGACAGGAGCTCAGGGCCATTACTGAAGATCTCCACATAAACCCCCTGAGGGAACTGAGCCTGGGAGGTGGCCCTGCCCCGACCTGAGTACCAGAACTTAAGCTCACATTGAATAGCAGCCCAGCCCGTAGCTGAAAGTCCTGAGGCTGGGGAGCAGCATTTGAATCTCAGACCCCAAGCTCTAGCTGGGCAGATCTAGGCGGGGGTGGAGAGGAATCTCAGAAGTCAAGTAACTGGCTGGGAAAATGCCCAGAAAAGGGAAGAAAAATAAGACCATAGAAGGTTACTTTCTTGGTGAACAGATGTTTCCTCCTTTCCTTTCTGATGAGGAAGAACAATGCTTACCATCAGGGAAAGACATAGAAGTCAAGGCCTCTGTATCCTGAACATCTGAAATAGATATCCAATGGGCTCAGGCCATGGAAGAGCTCAAAAAGGATTTTGAAAATCAAGTTAGACAGGCTGAGGAAAAACTGGGAAAAGAAATGAGAGAGATGCAAGAAAAACATGAAAAACGGGTCAATACCTTGTTAAAGGAGACCCAAAAAGATGCTGAAGAAAATAACACCTTGAAAAATAGGCTCACTCAATTGGCAAAAGAGGTTCAAAAAGCCAATGAGGAGAAGAATGCTTTCAAAAGCAGAATTAGCCAAATGTAAAAAGAGGTTCAAAAGCTCACTGAAGAAAATAGTTCTCTCAAAATTAGAATGGAACAGATGGAGGCTAATGACTTTCTGAGAAACCAAGAAATCACCAAACAAAACCAAAAGAATGAAAAAATGGAAGAGAATGTGAAATATCTCATTGGAAAAACAACTGACCTGGAGAATAGATCCAGGAGAGACAATTTAAAAATTATGGGACTATCTGAAAGCCATGATCAAAAAAAGAGCCTAGACATTATCTTTCATGAAATTATCAAGGAAAACTGCCCTGAGATTCTAAAACCAGAGGGCAAAATAAGTATTGAAGGAATCCACCGATCACCACCTGAAAGAGATCCAAAAAGAGAAGCTCCTAGGAACATTGTGGCCAAATTCTAGAATTCCCAGGTCAAGGAGAAAATCTTGCAAACAGCTAGAAAGAAACAATTCCAGTATTGTGGAAATAAAATCAGGATAACACAAGATTTAGCAGCTTCTACATTAAGGGATCGAAGGGCGTGGAAGACGATATTCCAGAAGTCAAAGGAACTAGGACTCAAACCAAGAATCACCTACCCAGCAAAACTGAGTATAATATTTCAGGGGAAAATATGGTCTTTCAATGAAATCAAGGACTTTCAAGCGTTCTTGATGAAAAGACCAGAGCTGAAAAGAAAATTTGACTTTCAAACACAAGAATGAGAAGAAGCATGAAAAAGTAAACAGCAAAGGGAAGTCATAAGGGACTTACCAAAGGTGAACTGTTTACATTCCTACATGGAAAGACAATATTTGTAACTCTTAAAACTTTTCAGTATCTGGGTAGTTGGTGGGACCACACACAGACATACTCACACACACACACAAACACATGTACATGCATGCACGCACACACACATGCACACAAGCACGCACACACAGAGACAGAGAGCACAGAGTTAATTGAATAGGATGGGATCATATCTTCAAAGAAATTAAGGTAAATGGTGAGAGAGAAATGTAGTGGGAGGAGAGAGGGTGAAATGGAATGGGGTAAATTATCTCTCATTCAAGAGGCAAGCAGGAGACTTTTTAGTGGAGGGAAAAAGAGGAGGACTGATAAAAAAAACATGAAGTTTACCCTCATCACATTCGACTAAAGGAAGGAGTAAAATGCACACTCATTTTGGTATGAAAACCTATCTTTCAGTACAGGAAAGTGGGAGAGAAGGAGATAAGCAGGGAGGGAGGGATGATGGAAGGGAGGGCAATGGGAGAAGGGAGCAATTTGAAGTCAACACTCTTGGGGAGGCACAGGATCAAAAGACAGAATAGAAACAATGCGGGGCAGAATAGGATGGAGGGTAGTACAGTTAGTCTTATATAACACGACTGTTGTCGAAGTCATTTGCAAAACTACACAGATGTGACCTATATTGAATTGCCTGCCTTCCCAAAGGGAATGGGTGGGGAGGGAGGGATGGGGAGAATTTGGAACTCAAAGTTTTGGGAACAACTGTTGAGTATTGTTCTTGCTACTAGGAAATAAGAAATACAGTTAATGGGGAATGGAAAGTCATCTGGCCCTACAGGACAAAAGAGAGGATGGGGACAAGAGAAGGGAGGGATGATGGAGGAGAGGGCAGATTGGTGATAGGGAAAATTAGATTGCTCGGTGTATTGGGGTGGGGGGAGGGGATAAATGGGGAGAAAATCTGGAACCCAAAATTTTGTGAAAATGAATGTAAAAAGTTAAATATATAAATTTATATTAAATTTCAAAAAAAGATGGAGTTATTTAAGTATTCTATTTCCTCTTCCATTAATCTAAGCAAATTTTATTTTTGTACATATTCATCCATTTCACTTGGATTGTCAGATCTATTGGCACATAATGGACAAAATAACTCCTAATAATTGCTTCAATTTCATTTGCGTTAATGCTGCATTCTCCCTTTTCATTTTTGATACTGGTAATTGGGTTTTCTTATTTTTTAATCAAATTAACCAATGATATGTCTATTTTATTAGTTTCTTTTTTTCATAAAAACAGCTCCTAGTTTTATTTATTAGTTGAATAGGGTTTTTTTAACTTTTAATTTTATTAATCTCTCCTTTGATTTTCAGGATGTCCAGTTTGATATTTAATTAGGAATTTTCAGTATGTTCTTTTTTCTAGTTTTTTTTAAATTGTATTTCAAATATATTGATCTGCCTTTTCTTTATTTTACTGAAGTAAACATTTAGAAATATAGATATATAGTGTATATGTAGTATCAATAAGTCTAATATAAATATAAAATGCTTTGGCTGCACCCCTCAAATTTTGGTGTTGTTTCATCATTATTCTCTTTAATGAAATTATTTATTGTTTCTATTATTTGTTCTTTGACCTAGTTATTCTTTAGGATTAGATTATTCAGTTTCTGATTAATTTTCAAACTACTTTTCCATGACCCTTTATTGAATGCAGTTTTTACTACATTATGGTCTAGAAAGATTTATTTTCTTTGCATTTGTTTGTGAAGTTTTTATGCCCAATATGTTCGATTTTTCTGAAGGTGCCATGTACAGCTGAGAAAAAGGTATACTCCTTCTTATTTCAATATAATTTTCTCCAGAGGACTATAATATCTGACTTTTCTAAAATTCTACTCATCTCCTTAACTTCTTTTTTTATTTATTTTAAGACTAGGTTTATCTAGTTCTGGGAGGGAAAAGTTCTGTACTAGTATAGTTTTACTGTTTATTTCCTCCTATGATCTATTTCACTGTTCCTTTAAGAATTTGGATACTATTCATTTGGTGCAATTACGTTTAGTACTGATACTTCATACTGATATCATTATTTACAGTTTCTTTTAGCAAAATGTAATTTCCCTGCTTATCTCTTTTGATTAGCTCTATTTTTGCTTTTGCTTGGTCTGAGATTATGATTGCTTCTTGCCTTTTTTTTTAACCTCAACTGAAGCATAATAGATTCTCCTCCAGCCCCTTATTTTTACTCCATGTGTGTCTTTCTGTTTCAACTGTGTTTCCTGTAAACAACATATTGCTGGATTCTGGTTTCTAATTCATTCTGTTATCTGATCCTGTTTCATGGGTAAGCTCATCCTATTCACATTCACAGTTGTGATTACTAACTGTATATTTCCCTTCATCCCTATTTTTTCCTGTTAGTCCTTCTCTCTCTCTCTCTCTCTCTCTCTCTCTCTCTCTCTCTCTCTCTCTCTCTCTCTCTCTCTCTCTCTCTCTCTCTCAGGTTTCTATACCCAACTGAATGTGTATGTTATTCCCTCTTTGAACTAATCCCAATGACAGTGAGGTTCAAGTGCCTGTCCCCACCGCCACCACCACCACCCTTTTCCCCTTCCATTATAAAAGCTCTTCTTTTCACATCTCTTTATATGAAATAATTTCCTCCATTCTTCCTCTCCCATCTCCCTTTTCCCAGTGCATCGTTCTTTCTTGCCCCTTAATTTTTTTAGATCATCCCATCATAGTCAACTCACATATTTACCCTCTTTATATGTACACTCCTGAGCTAATAATGACAAAGTTCTTAGGACTTATAAGTATCATCTTCTCATATAGGAATGTAAACAATTTAATCATATTAAATCCTTTATGATTTTTCTTTAATGCTTACCTTTTTATGCTTCTCTTGAGTCTTGTGCCTGAATATCACATTTTGTATTACTCTCTGGTTCTTTCATCAGGAATGCTTGAAAGTCCTCCATTTCATTAAATATTCATTTCCCTCCTGAAGTACTATACTCTGTTTTGATGGGTAGGTTATTCTTAGTTGTAATCCTAGCTCCTTTGCTTTCCAGAACACTCCACTCCTTTAACATGGAAGTTGCTAAATCTTGTGTGATCCTGACTTAGATCCATAGTACTCGAATTCTTTCTGGCTGCTTGAAATATTTTCTCTTTGACCTGAGAGCTCTAGTATTTCCCTATACTAATCCTGGGAGTTTTCATTTGGGGGCTTTTCAGGAAGTGATCAGTGGATTATTTTTATTTCTGTTTTACCTTCTAGTTCTAGGATATTAGGGCAGTTTCCTTTGATACTTTCTCAAAATACAATGTCTAGACTCTTCCTCTGATCACCATTTTCTAGTAGTCCAATAACTCTTAAATTATTTCTCCTTAGTCTATTTTCCAGGTCAACTGCTTTCCTGGCGAGATATTTCACATTTTTTCTATGTTTCATCCTTTTGACTTTATTTTATTGTTTCCTGATATCTTGTAAAGACATCATCTTCTGCTTGCCCAATTCTAATTTTTTAAGGAATTTTCTTCAGTTAGCTTTTGTTTCCATTTGGCCAGTTCTGCTTTTTTTTTTCTTATTCTTTTATTTATTTACTTAACTTTTTACATTCATTTTCACAAAATTTTGGGTTCCAAATTTTCTCCCTTTTTATCCCCTCCCCCCACCCCAATACCCCAAGCAATCTAATTTTCCCTATCTCCAATCTGCCCTCTCTTCTGTCATCCCTCCCTTCTCTTGTCTCCATCTTCTCTTTTCTCCTGTAGGGCCAGATGACTTTCTATTCCTCATTAACTTTCCTAATAGCAACAACAATACTAAACAGTTGTTCCTAAAACTTTGAGTTCCAAATTCTCCCCATCCCTCCCTCCCCACCCATTCCCTTTAGGAAGGCAGGCAATTCAATATAGGCCATATCTGTGTAGTTTTACAAATGACTTCCCTGATAGTCGTGTTATGTAAGACTAACTGAATTACCATCCCTACTAACCTGCCCCTCATTGTTTCTCTTCTGTCTTTTGATCATGTCCCTCCCCAAGTGTTGACTTCAAATTGCTCCCTCCTCCCTTTGCCCTCCCTTCCATCATCCCCCTTTGCATTATTTCCTTCTCCCCCACTTTCTTATACTGTAAGATAGGTTTTCATACCAAAATGAGTGTGCATTTTATTCCTTCCTTTAGTCAAATGTGATGAGGGTAAACTTCTTGTTTTTTGTTTTGTTTTGTATTTTTTTTTTCTCAGCTCGCCTCTTTCCCTCCACTAAAAAGTTTCCTACTTGCCTCTTAAATGACATGTTACCCCCTTCCATTTCATCCTCTTTCCTCCCACTACATTTCTCTCTCACCATTTACCTTAATTTCTTTTAAGATATGGTCCTATCCTATTCAGTTCAATCTGTGCTCTCTGTCTCTGTATGTGCGTGCATGTGTGTATGTGTGTGCGTGTGCATGTGTGTACATGTGTGTGTGTGATCCCACCAACTACCCAGATACTGAAAAGTTTTAAGAGTTACAAATATTGTCTTTCCATGTAGGAATGTAAACAGTTCACTTCTGGTAAGTCCCTTAAGTCTTCTCTTTGCTGTTTACTTTTTCATGCTTCTTCTCATTCTTGTGTTTGAAAGTCAAATTTTCTTTTCAGCTCTGGTCTTTTCATCAAGAATGCTTGAAAGTCCTTGATTTCATTGAAAGACCATATTTTCCCCTGAAGTATTATACTCAGTTTAGCTGGGTAGGTGATTCTTGGTTTGAGTCCGAGTTCCTTTGACTTCTGGAATATCCTATTCCACGCCCTTTGATCCCTTAATGTAGAAGCTGCTAGATCTTGAGTTATCCTGATTGTATTTCCATAGTACTGGAATTGTTTCTTTCTAGCTGCTTGCAAGATTTTCTCCTTGAGCTGGGAGTTCTGGAATTTGGCCACAATGTTCCTAGGAGTTTCTCTTTTTGGATCTCTTTCAGGTGGTGATCGATGGATTCTTTCAATACTTATTTTACCCTCTGGTTCTAGAATGTCAGGGCAGTTTTCCTTGATAATTTCATGGAAGTTGATGTCTAGGCTCTTTTTTTGATCATGACTTTCAGGTAGTCCTGTAATTTTTAAATTGTCTCTCCTGGATCTATTTTCCAGGTCAGTTGTTTTTCCCATGAGATATTTCACATTCTCTTCCATTTTTTCATTCTTTTGGTTTTGTTTGGTGAATTCTTGGTTTCTCAGAAAGTCATTAGACTCCATCTGTTCCATTCTAATTTTGAGAGAATTATTATCTTCAGTGAGCTTTTGAGCCTCTTTTTCCATTTGGCTAATTCTGCTTTTGAAAGCATTCTTCTCCTCATTGGCTTTTTGAACCTCTTTTGTCAATTGAGTGAGCCTATTTTTCAAGGTGTTAATTTCCTCAGCATTTTTTGGGGTCTCCTTTACCAAGGTATTGACCCGTTTTTCATACTTTTTTTGCATCTCTGTCATTTCTCTTCCCAGTTTTTCCTCCACCTGTCTAACTTGCTTTTCAAAATCCTTTTTGAGCTCTTCCAAGGCCTGAGCCCACCCGACATCCCCCTGGGATGTCTGGGGTACTGAGGCCCCGCCTTCCACATCTTTCCCTGATGGCGAGAATATTTCCTCATCAGATCCGAATGTTGGGATCATTTGCATCTGTTCGAAAAAACTCTCTATAGTCTTGTTTTTCTTCCCTTTTCTAGGCATTTTCCCAGCCAGTTACTTGACTTCTGAGATTCCTGTCCACCTCCGCCTAGATCTGCCCAGCTAGTGCTTAGGGTCTGAGATTCAAATGGACTTTCCCCGCCATCCGCCGGCCGTTAATCCATGTGACCTTTTGTTCTGGTGCTGGGGTGGGGGCAGGGCTGCCTCCCAGGTTCAGCTCCCTCAGGGGCTTTATGCAGAGACTTTCAGGAATGGAGCAGGTGGGGGCAGGGTGGCGGGCCCACCTCCCAGGCTCAGCTCCCTCAGGGGCTTTATGCAGAGGCCTTCAGTAATAGAGCGGGGTGGGGGCAGGGCCGTCTCCCAAGCTCAGCTCCCTCAGGTTTTATGCAGAGACCTTCCGTAATGAAGATCCTGCCTGCTGCTGGGGGATTCCTGAGTCCTGGGCCGCTGCCGCCTCAGTCGCCACCCACGCCTCTGCCTCCACCGCTTCCTGCCGCCGCTTCCTCCCGAGGGGGCCCGAGTCATGGAGACGCCCTGCTCCCCCTCTCATCCAGCCCAGACTTCTCTCTCACTGACCTGTAGCTTCTGTGGGCGGAGGGACTTTCCCGGCTGCCAGAGCTTCCGTCCCTGAAGCCTGCTCGGATCAGCTTCTCTGTGGCCACGGCCAGGGCAGCGCTGGGGTGGGGTCCACTTTCCAGGGTGCGACGGACCCTGGGGACGGGTCTCCAGGGCTCTCTGGCATGGAAATCTCTTCCACTCCGTTTCTGTACCCCTTTCACTGGTCCAGAAGTTATGGGGGTCTCTTTTTACATTAATTCTATGGGTTTTGGTTTCGGAGCTCGTAAACGTGCGTCCTTCTACTCCGCCATCTTGGCTCCGCCCCCCCAGTTCTGCTTTTTAAGGACCTCTTTTCTTCAATGATTTTTGTTGCCTCTTTTACCATTTGACCAATTCTGTTTTTTAAAGTGTTACTTTTTTCAGTATTTTTATGCCACTTTTACCATGGTATTCACTCTCTTCTCATAACTTTCTTACATCACTCTAATTTTCTTTCCCAATTTTTTTCCCTGCCAGATTCAAAGTCTTTTTGAGCTCTTTTAAAAATCGTTTTTGAGCTTGCATCCAATTCACATTTATCTTTGAGACTTTGCTTCTAGCTGTTTTGACATAGATCTCTCTTCTGAATTTGCATCTTGGTCTTCCCCGTAGATTTTTATGAGTGAGTTCTCTTTTTGTTGTTTGCTTATTTTTCCAGTCTGTTTCTTGATTTTTAACTTTATATTAAAGTTGGGCTCTGCTCCCGGAGGCAGGGGTGGGGGAAAGGAGAGGGCCACACTGTTCCAAGCTTCAGGGGTTTTGTGCTGCTATTTTCAGAACTAATTTTGAGATCACACCAAGCTGGTGTGATCTGAAAGGCATGGTCATTGTTCTCCTGGCCTTTCTTCTCTCATCTTTATCCAGTTAGGGACCTTGCTTTCCTGAAGCCACAAGCATTAGTGCTTCTCTCTGCCTTGAAACTGAGACTAGAACTTCTGCTCTCTTGTGAACAACTATAAGCATTTTTCTCTGTCCTGCAATTGTAACTAGGGCCCTTGATCTCCTGCAACTACAAGTGCTAATGCTCTTTTTCACCCTGGAACTGTTATATAGAACTGTATATGGACAATGCAACACAGCACAAAGAGTCCCCTATAAGCTCTTTCTTACCAATTGTTCAACCCTTACTGTCTCTATACTAAGAGCTTCTGAAGCTTCTGCTGACACAGTGACATCCACTTCCAAGGCCTGCTGCTGGTGTTGCACTGTGTACATTTTCCTCTGGGCCAGCCGCCACCTCAATGTCACAGAACTCTCCTACTGACCTTAAGTTGTCTTGGTGTGGACCATATAGCATCATTCTGCCACTGATATTTGCTGTTCATTCTCTGCTTCTGGAACTAGGTCTTGGCCTGTTTGTGAATGTTTCAAGATCTCAGATGTATCTCAGATCCACTGTGGGATAAGGTATTTTTAATTTTTTTTTTGTTCTAGAAATTTCCTACTGGGTACCTTCAGTTGGGCCTAAGAGACCACCATCTTTACCTGAGGTTATTCATCTACAATTCTCAAATAATTTTGATTCTTAGCACTCTCAGCCCCATATTCCATCACACTGTCATATTCCTTGAGAGCCATTTTGTGTTTTTGTTTGTTTAGTGGATTTTCATAGGCAGCTAGTCTGGTTCTTGGAAAGCAAACACAGTCTGTTGCTATATGTTTTATCTACTTTAGCATCAAGGGCAAGGAAGCCACAAACTTAAAGTCTAACAACTTGATCTGGATGTGTTAAGAGAGGAAGTGAAACTAGACCTAAAGAAAACAAGGATGGGAAGAGCAGTTGGACCCGACCAAAGGATCACAGGGGAAGTCTGTGCTGCCAGAAACACAATCATGAGGATGCTGAAGAATCTTCTCTCCAGCTACTGAAAGAGAAGTGTGGAAAATAAAAAATAAAATGCCAAATGAATATAAAATACCACCAAGCCATATGGCTTCTTTCTTATCTCTATAAAACCTTTTTTAAAATAAGCTTTCTGAAGTCTTTTATATTTATGTTGCATTCATTTCTATATAGCCACCACACTCAAATTGAACCCTCGAATAATCAATCAATCAGTAAGTATTTATTAAGCACTTACAATGTGCCATACATAGTGTTAATCACTGAGGATACAGACAAAAGTGAAATTGACCCTATCAACGTGAAGCTTACATTATAATGGGGGAGACAATGTATACATGTAAGTATATACAGAATGTATACAAAATAAATTCAAGGTAATTTTTTAGGGGAAGGGAGGCAATAGATCTTGGGTGAGATTAGAAAAACCTTCATGGAGAAGGGAGTGCTTGAGTTGAGTGTTGAAGAAAATGAGAGATAATGAAAAAAAGAGGGTTTCAGGCATGGGGCACATGTCACTTGTGTAAAGACAAGAGATTGAACATGATGTGTGGAGAACAGACAAGCTCCTTTATCTACAAAACAAAGAAAAGTAATTTGGCAAAAACAACCAATCTAGTGACTGCATCAGACAACATAAGTAACACTTCTCCCTAAAGGTCCCCTGCCTGTCAGCTGAGAGGAAAGAAGCTTGTTTTACTATCTATTTTCAAAGTTTAAGAGCAGGCACATTTACTCCAAATTCATCGCTAGTGTTCCTTCCATTGATATTGTCATAGTGATTGAATATAGAATTCTCTTGGTTCCACTTATTTCGTGCTGCATCAGGACATGTAAATTTTCTCAGGTTTCTCTGAATTTCTTTTTGCATCATAACACTTCATTACATTCCTTGATTTGTCCAGCCATTCACCAAATGATGGGCATTCACCTTTTTTCCAATCCTTTGCTCTCACAGAACATTTTGGTACATGTGGGATTTTTCTATTTTTATCTCCTTCGGGGGATTTGTCCAAAGCATCAATCAATTTACACACCTGAAGGCTATGTTTGATGAAGGTATGAGAAAGGAAAAGATAGTTTTCCACAAAGAGTATTCTACAGCAGACCACACACTTTTATAATCCACACATGTGACTGAAAAGTGTAAAGAATACAAGAACTTACTGTGCTGGGGGTGACAGGGGTTTATTGGTGTTGACCATAGAAAAATATTAGATTCACAGGAGCAAAATATCACCTAAAAGGCTGTCCTTTTTTAAGGCTGTCTTTCAACAAGCTGTCTCCCATTCATGTGCCAAAATCATACAAAATCCCTTGAATAATGTAAAAAGATAGAAATGTATTCAAAAGATTTTTTAATCTCAAGCAAGTCATAAAACAATGTGACAATATGCTGACCATGGGTGTTTACCACCATAAGTGAGGATGTCCATGGCTGAATCCAGATAAAAGAAAGATTTCCAATAAATTGTGAGGTCTTCCAGATCCTTCTGTGTGCATTATAAGGTATGATGAGTACAACACCTCTTGAAGACTATGAGCTTTATTATTCATCTACCACCCTTTATTGTCCCTATGGCAAACAATTCCCCACCCTGTTTCAATCCCTATCCCTATATTAATCAATTACCAGCTATGTAGAAGAAAATTATCTCTGACACTCACTTCTCACCCTTGTATTCCCATCTTCCTCAACCTTACCCCATCTGCTTTCCTCTCCTGCCACAACCACCTCTTCCTCTGTGCCCTCTGGAATTCCTGTACCATAGTAAGCAAATTTTCCATCATTTTGGACCTCTTCCTCTCATACTCTTCCCATACACTATACCCCACTAAGACCAGGTTCCTTGCCTCTTTGGTTCTCTTCTGTAGTACTGACTAAACCTTCATTCACAAATAGCCCCAGACACATTGATCTTGGAGAGTGAGATAGAATACTCCCTGTACTCCACAGTCACTTTCAGACTCTACTTTGATCATGAATCTCCTTTCACAGTTGCTCAGTTACAATTTTCTATCCAAACCACATCCTGGTGGCTATTATTCACAAGGCATCATATCATTCTTCTTGCTTTCTGAAGTTCGGCACTTGGTTCATCATCTTCCTCTCTTTCCCACCTTCTGTTCTTATACCCAAAGGCTTCAACATCCATACATGTGGTCCCTCAAACTCATTCATTTCCCAGTTCTTCAATTTTCTTGAATCTCATGACCTATTCCTTTGTTCCACCTAAATCACACATAGAGATGGTCACATCCTGAATCTCACTATTACCCACAAAGATGCTTATTCCTTAATCAAAAACTCAGTTCTATCTAACTATATCATTCTATCTCATATCATTCTCTCTCTCATGGCTCTCTTCTTCCAAACTCATTCTTTGCTTCCATTTTGACCTCAAATATCTCTATCCCTCAGTATTTTCTCAGGCTATTACCACTGCCTTGAATTAATTTTTCTCCTTCTAATATCTTGGCCCAATATATATCCCATTTAAACTCTGTATTGTCCTCATTTTTCAAATCCCTCATCCCCTCGACCTATCACTGCTCATTCCTTGCCAGAGCTCAATCTGGGATTTGTCCCATCATTCTCTGCTCTTACCCATAAGCAGCTAGATGGAGTTAAAAGAAATAACACTACATTATAAATTCACGTTATTCAGCTGAGCCCTCACTGCAGCAAAACAATATTTCCCCCCCCTAACTGATTCACTGTCTCACTCCTCAAAGAAACCTTGCCTCAAGTCTCCTGCACCACCCCCTCTACACTTTCTCTCATCTGAGGACATTACTTCTTACTTTACTGAGAATATTGAAGCCATTTGGCATACTAGCCTTCTTTTCCTCTTTCTTCTATCTCAAATCTCCTTAACATCATCCTCCATCTCTTTTCTTGACATATCTCTGACAATGAGTTCATGCTTCTTGACAAGATGCACCCCTCAACATGTGCCCATGATCCCATCACCCCCATCTTCTCCAGTAGATTGCAACTTCAATCATCCCCTTTCTCTTTGTAATACTCAGTCTCTACCTTTCTATTGGTTGCTTCCCAATGCCTTCAAACATTTTCCCTTCATCCTTAAGAAAACAGTCGCTAGACTCTTAAATTTCCACAACCTATCATTCTATCTCTCATTCCTTTCTCAGTCAAACTTAAAAACAAATTCATCTGTACTGTTTGCTTCAGCTTCCTCTCTTTACTCACTCCTCAGTCCTTTACAATTTGTTTTCTGACCTCATCATTCAACTGAAATTGTTCTCTCCAAAGTTACCAATGAATTCTTTATAACAAGAGAGTAGCCTATGTGGCCAGTGTTTAAAAAATATGTGTAGAGTGCTCTGCTGATGCAATCTATGTGGAGACTTTGGAGCATGAATAAACAAATGAACAAACATTCTATATCTGGTTCAGCTCCACTAACCACATGGTGAAGAAACTTTCAAAGTAATTTTGAGGACATAGTCTAGCCAGGAGCATACTGCATAGAGCGCTCCAGTCCAGGGAAAGGCTTGGAACCAAGGCAAAAGGAGACCCCAGACCCACACTGCATGCATTTGCTCAAAGGCATTAACCAGCTAAAAACAATCCTAGTCCTCATTTCTCAATGGCAGTGTTCAGGTGAAGAAGCAAAGGGCAAGCTTTTGGTGGTGAAAGAGCCTTCCCAAACAGGGTCAAGTGGCTTCTGGCTGCATGACCCCATAATTGCTTCTCTCTTTGCTGTGCTTCTTCTGTTAGAGATGACTACAGTGTTTAGAGCTTTGGGAGGTCTGGAGAGTATTCCTGGCATTCAGAAGCTAGAATCCATGCAGGAATTTGCTGGAAGTCAAATAGTGAAGAGTGAAATCACAAATGATTTGTCTGGTCCAATCCAGTACTAGCAGAAATGAGACTCCTCCACCCATCAGGCATGCATTTAGAAATCTAGTTTAAATCTGAGCCTGATCTCTTCAGGGACCAAGGTGATATAAAGGGGAGTATATTCCCAGTTATTGGGGAGAAATGACAACAACTTCTGTTCTTGCTATTTTTGTTGTTGTCTTGTAAATACCTCTAACAAAACAATTAGGGGCAGAGCAAAGATGGTGGAGTAGAAAGATAGACCTGCTCTAGCTCTCCCCACATAGCCCACACAATACCTGTAAAAAATGACTCTAAACAAATTCTAGAGCATCAAAAGCCACAAAATGACAGAGTGAAAGAGATTTCCAGCCCAAGACAGCCCGGAAGGCCAACAGGAAAGGTCTATCACATCGGGCTCAGAGCGGAGAGCAGCCCAGCATACACTGTGTGGCATGGACAAAACTGGAACAGGCTTCAGGGTGTAGAATCATGGGTAGCATCTGTAGTTCCCATATTTCTCACCCCACAAACAACAAAGACAGCTTCAAAGGTCAGTGAGAAAGCTCTGTCACCTGGTTGAGAGGGGTGTGCAATCTGGCCCCAGCCCCAGCCCCAGGGTGGAGGCAGCTACTATTGCAACAGAGTCCACTTTTGGAGCCCTCTACCTAAACACCCTGGGGGAATAGAGTTGCCCATCGGAGGCTCAGTTCTGAGTAGCAGTCCTGGGGTGAGGAAGAGTGCTGCTGTGGTGGAGCCAGTGGTGGAGCTGGTGGTGGCTGTGGAAAGGGAATCCTACTTGCAGTTCCTGGGCAGAAAAGAGTGCTTGTTGCTCCCAGACCAGAGTGTAGGCCAGGAGAGGAGTAAACTCCTCTCTCTTGATTGTTCCACCTTGAAGGAACTGAGAACTTACATATCCCTAGAGTATATCCTCCACTTGACAAAGGACTCAAAAGTCAAGTAACTGACTGGAAAAATGCCCCCCAAAAAGGGAAAAAAATAAGACTATAGAAGATTACTTGTTTGGTGCGAAAGTGTTTTCTTTCATCGTTTCAGAAGAAGAAGAACAAAGTATGTCATCAGAGGAAGACATAAAAAGTCAAGGTTTCTACATCCAAAACCTCCCCCAAAAAATATGCAATCATCTCAGGCCATGGAAGAGCTCAAAATGGATTTTGAAAATCAAGAAAGAGAGGTGGAGGAAAAATTGGAAAGAGACATGAGAGAGATGCAAGAAAATCATGAAAAGCAAGTCAACATCTTGCTAAAGGACACCCAAAAGTGCTGAAGAAAATAACACCTTTAAAAATAGACTCACCCAAATGGCAAAAGAGGTCCAAAAAGTTAATGAGGAGAAGAATGCTTTAAAAAGCATGATAACACAGGATTTAGCAGCTTCTACACTAAGAGATCAAAGGGCTTGGAATATGGTATTCCAGAGGTCAAAGAAGATAGGATTAAAACCAAGAATCACCTACTCAGCAAAACTGAGTATAATACTTCAGGGGAAAAAAATGGAATTTCAATGAAATAGAGGACTTTCAAGCATTTTTGCTGGAAAGACCAGAGCTAAATAGAAAATTTGACTTTCAAATGCAAGAATCAAGATGAACATGAAAAGGTAAACAGGAAAGAGAAGCCTTAAGAAACTCATTAAAGTTGAACTGTTTACATTCCTACATGGAAAGATGCTATTTGTAACCCATGAGACCTTTTTCAGTACAGGGTAGTTAGAGGGATATATATGTGGAGGAAGGGATGGATGGGGTGCATACTGTCTTGGAGTGGGGATGGGGAGAGATGAGGAGAAAATTTTGAATTCAAATTCTTGTGGAAATGAATGTTAAGAACTGAATAACAAATAAATTATATATCAAAAAAAATTGATGTCACTTGATTAAATAAAACTGATCACTAATCCCTCGAGGTTAGCAGGAGGGAGAGTTATGTCAAGTCAACACAAGGGAGACACTAGCACAGAACTACCTAACATGGCATGCCCTCATCAGAGAAGGTGCTGTGCTCCATGCACAAAGCAGAATTGTAACTGAAAAGAAGCATGAGATGTGCAAATTTAGAGAATCTACCCCAAATATTCACATGGACTATTTATGCCCAACCTATAGTAGAGCCTTCCAAGTTTGTATTTATCTGATCAGCCACAGCTGGACACATTGAAACCTGACTCCATATGATGGTGTCATTTTGGTCCTTTTCGAAAATGAAGGACAACAATCAACCACTCTGTGCCAGGCACTATGCCAAGCAATGAGAATACAAAAACAAGCTAAAAAAATGATCCTTGTCTTCAAGTAGTTTACATTCTAATGAAGGATAACATATAAAAGGGAACCAAAAAAGTAGGGAGGGTCTGACCTGGGGTCTCTTCTCTGCATTAATGATCTTGGTGACTACTTCAGGCACCATAAATTTAATTATTATCTCTATGCAAGTGACTCATAGACTTACATATATTCAGCCAATAGTCTATGCCCTGAGCTTCAGTCCAGCACCACTAATCACCCCTTTGGACATTCTAAACTAGATGTTCTGAAAACACCACAAACTCAACATATCCAAGACGGAATTCATTATCTTTTCTCCCCAAATCCTCCCCTCTTCCAAATTTCCCTATTTCTGTCAGTCACCAGAATTCTTCCAGTCTTCTGAGTTCAAAACCTCAGTATTACCCATGATCCTTGATTTTTTCTAACCCCACATATCCCCATTCCTTGCCAAATTTGCTGTTTTTATTAGTACATCAGACTCCTCTCTACTCACAAAGCTACCATCTTAGTTGTGGACTTCATCATCTCCCACTTAGATGACTGCAAGAGCTTCTTAATAACTCTCCCTATGTGATGAATCTCCAATCCACTCTATTCTATGGACAGCTGCCAAAGCAAATTTCCTTTAAGCACAGATATCATCACATTTATTTCCTGTTCAACAATCTCCAATGCTTCTCTATTGCCTCTGAGATCAAATAGATCTTCTATTTAGCTTCCATCAAATCTTCTATTTAGCTTTTTAAGCCTTCACAATCTGGCTTCACACTGTCTTTCCAACTTTATCATATCTTACTTTTCCTTCCACATTCTGTTATCCAGTCAAACTGGCCTTCTCTCTTTTCATCACACCCAACACATCTACTGCCACCATGCCTTTTGGATCAGCCTTCCCCCTTGCTTGGAAGGCAGGCTCTCCATATCACCACATCCTAAAATGTAAATGGGCAAAAAACTGGACCCAGTATTGAATAGGAGGAGAGTAGAGTAGATTACTTTAGGGAAATTGTGTTTTGTGTGTGTGCGTATGCATAGACATATATATTCACTCATGCATGTATACAAATGTTAGGGCAGCTAGGTGGCGCTGTGGATAGAGCACCAGTGCAGGAGTCAGCAGGACCTGAGTTCAAATCTCACCTCAGACACTTGACACTCACTAGCTGTATGACCTTGGGCAAGTCACTTAACCCCAACTGCCTTATCCTGGGTCATCCCCAGTCATCCTGATGAATATCTGGTCACTGGATTCAGATGGCTCTGGAGGAGAAGTGGGGCTGGTGACCTGCCCAGCCTTCCTTCACTCAAAACAAAGTCAAGTGCAAGCCATGTCATCATTTCTCTGATGGCATGGTCTTCTTCGGCAATGAAGGATGAACACACACACATAGGCAAATTTGTATGAATTTATATGTGCGTGTATACATGTGTATCTGTGTGCCCATATATGTGCATATATATGTATGTGTGTACATACAAGATGTTTTTTTCATATGTACATACCTAGCTATTTTTCAATATCTTTGCTTCCAAATATATCCTTTTATCTTGCGCTTTACAATGGTAGAGAAAGACATGTGTAGTACCCTTCTCTTCTGACACCTATAACTCCATTTTTCAACAAGTTGAAAATTGACAATTGAATTGACATGGACAATTTCAGTGTCAACAGTTGCATCTTCTCCCTGTGCTCTTGTTTTCAACCAAAAGATCCCAGAGATCAGTAACATACTAGCAGATTAGAAAAATCTCCTTTCTCACCCCAAAAATCCAATAAACTTCTCCCAAAGTGAGTCACTGACCATTGCAAACCCAGCATATCTATGTGCTTTCTGTCCTTGTGGGAAATGGCCCACATTCAGATCTCAAATGCTCCATAGGGAATTATTTCTCTTTGAACCAACTGTTAGGATAACGACAAATAGCTTTAAAAGATCTAGGAGTTCTGATCAGCATAAAAGACCAATTATTCCAGAGGAAAAATGGTGAAATATGCTATCTAATAGGGAGGTGAAGAACTCAGTGCAGAATGAGATTTTGTGTGTGTGTGTGTGTGTGTGTGTGTGTGTGTGTGTGTGTGTGCGTGGCCAATGCAGAATTTTGTTTTACATGATGATAAATGTTTGTAATGGTTCATTCTCAACTGGAGAAGGGGAAAAGAACAGAAGGCGGGTTTTTGCTGATAGAAAAAAATATAATTTTTCTTAAGTGTATATGTGTTTCTTTTAGGTTGCAGGCTTTCTAATGAGAATGGGTTTGTAATTTATCCATTCTCCCCACTTCTGTCTGTGTCTCTGGCTTTGTAACTTTCCCCCAACTTTCCTAAATGAACAAAGAAGAGGCAAGAATCATTGCATCTAACTAGTACAGTGCCCTGCACACAGTAGGTAGGTCTTTATAGTGTCTTTTAAAATAATGTTTCTTATTGTAGTTTACCATCAAAAAGGATTTGTTGACTAATATAAACTAGTTCAGGGAAGGGAAGGTATTATTGTCTGTCCTTCATTCTCAAAGAGAGCCATGACATCAGGGAGGTGATGCCATAACTTGCAAGTGAATTAGATTTAAGTGGCAGAAAGCTGTACAAAGTTACCAGCCTCACTTTCTCCTCCGGAGCCACCTGGGTCCAGTGGTCAGATATAGATCAGAACAACTAGAAATGGCCCAGGATGCAATGGGAGACTTTGATCTTTTTAAAGTAAGGTCTTTCCCAGGTCTCAGTTTGACTGATTGGGAAGAGAAGGCAGGCTGTTTGGTTGCAACACTGGTCCTGGAGTCAAGAGGACCTGATTTCACATGAGGAGATGGTAGCCTCAAGCAAATTAAAATAGTTGGAGTTAATTTTATAAAATGTGCTCTACTGAATGGTTTTCTACTTGGAATTTCATAACGATTTTACTATGGAGTATGGTGCTGGATAAGGAAAAAAGTCTGAAAATTTGTGTTCAGTTTTTAGGAGGGATCTCTTTTGTGACATTTTACTATCACTGAGGCAGAAATGTTACATTATGAGAGTTTCTCTACATACCTCATAGGACAAATGTGTGTTTCTTTTTATATTGTGTTTCCTCAGGATGGAGGAAGTATTTTTGTTCACTCGAAAATTGTGGAATGTTTTTAATTGTGTTAAAATATTTCTTAAAGCAGAAATCAATACAATGATTTTGCTATTGTCAAATGATTATCAAAAGCTTTTCTCTCTTCCTTGTCCTTAAAAATAATGTCTCTCTTTACAGAGCTTAAGTTGATAAGTTGTAATATAACAATATATGTAATAGAACAATCGACTCATATAAATCTTGAAGTTCGCTAAACATCCCTAGGTCTTTATTCCAATAAACTTCTGCCAGATCTCTTTTTGTACTTGTGAAGTCAACTTTTCAAATTCAAGTGTAAGACTTCACATTTATTCTCAACAAATTTCTTCTCACTTGATCCAACCCAATACTCTAATCCAATCCTTTTTGATTCTGACTGTGGCACAGGAAGTTAGATGGTGTATTAGGGCTTGGAGTCAAGAAGATCTGAGTTCAAATCCAACCTCAAGCATTTACTAACTATATGACTCTGGGTAAGTCACTTAACCTATGCCTACCTCAGTTTCCTCAACTGTAAAATTAGGATAATAATGCTACTCCCCCCTCAAGATTTTTGTGTTTCCAGGATCAAATAAGATAACATTTATAAAGTATTTAGCATATTATGCACTTGATAAATGTTGGTTTCCCTCCTTTCCCAAAACTGCCATTCAATGTGTTCAGCTATCCTTCTAGCTTTGTGGAATCTGAAGAGCATACCTTGTCTAAGTCACTGATTAAAATGTTAAAAAAAAAAAAAAAAAAAAAAAAACAGTGCCAAGCACAGAGCTCTGGGACATTCCCTAGGAGACTTTTCCCAGATGGTATAGGATCATTAATGATTATTTCAAGTTGGTCATTCAATGAATTCTGAATTCAGCTAATTAGACTATTGACTAGACTAGACTTTTCCATACAAAAAAAGTGAGAATATTTAGTTAAAATATCAATAAAGGAAATATCATCATCAACAAAGGAAATATGGTTAGTCTTGCATGTTCTTGGTGAATCCATGATGGTTATTTCTTTTCTCTTCTTTTTCCCTATACATTATCATCTTCAAAGTCACAGTCTCCATGTCCATGAACTTGGAGTCATCTGTTGTTGTTCAGTTGTGTCAGACTTTTTGTGATCCTGTGGACCACAGCACACCTGGCCCTTCTGTCCTCCACTATCTCCTGAAATCTGTTCAAATTCCTGTTTGTTGTTTCCATGCCACTATCTCATCTCATCCTCAGATGTCCCCTTCTTTGGCCTTCAATCTTCCCCAACATCAGGGTCTTTTCCAAGGAGTTCTGTCATTTCATTGTGTGGCTAAAATATTTAAGCTTCAGCTTTTGGTATTTGACCTTCCAGTGAATAGCCTGAATTAATTTCTTTAAGTATTGACTGAATTTGATGTCTTTGTTGTCCAAAGGACTCTCAAAAGTCTTCTCTAGCACTACAATTTGAAAACATCAGCTCTCAGGCTCTCAGCTTTCCTTGTAGTCCAACTCTTACAGCCATACATTGCTACTGGAAAATAGATAGCTTTGACTATATGGATCTTTGTTGCAAAGTGATATCTCTGCTTTTCAGTATGCTGTCCAGATTTGTCATAGCTTTCCTTTCAATGTGCATCTTTTAATTTCATGGCTACAGTCACCATCTGCAGATTGCCCCAGGCCACCACTCCTGTACCAGCCAATCTCTCCTCTTTTCCCATATTTACCCCTTGGTGAACAAGTTCAACGCTACATTTTTTTCCTCTTCCCTTCAGTCTCTAAACTCTTTATCATGTCACTTATTGCACCCTGCCAAGCCTTAGTCTTAGATCAGTCCCACCATTTGTCACCTTCACTCCTATACACTGAATGAAGGCAAAGAAAAATCATACAACCATTCCAATTAGGTTTGCTAAAAACTTATTTTACACAACCTCAACTGGGCCCTCACTGCTGCTAGGCAATCCCATTCTCCACAGCTGCTCTTCTAAACCTTCACATCCCTACTGAAACCTCTCTCCCTCCCTCCCTTCTTTTCTCTCTCTCTATCTATCTCTGTCTCTATTTCTCTCTCTGTCTCTCTTTTTCCCTGTCTCTCTGTCTCTCTCTCTGTCTCTGTCTCTCTCTCTGTCTCTGTCTCTCTCTCTGTCTCTCTCTCTCTCTCCCTCCCTTTCTCCTTCCCTCCCTCCATCTCCATCCTCTCAGCTGGGAACTTTGACACATATTTTACTTCAAAAAAGTAACTGTGGGCATAGAGCAAAAATGGCAGAGTAAAGAGAGCCTGAGCTCTACCCTAAACCTCTCCAAATACCTTTAAATAATGACTCTAAACAAATTCTAGAGAGGGAGAATGCACAAAAAAATGGAGAGAAACAATTTTCCAGTCCAAGAAAACTTAGGAGGTTGGCAGGAAAAGTCTGTTACACCAGAGTGAGAAAGAAGCACAGTCCACTGCAGGAAGAAACCAGGCCCCAGCAAACTGGGAGCAAGTCTCAGGGTGACTTAATCAGTGGGAGCAGTGGTGGTTTCCATGCCTCTCAGCCTACAAATGGTACAGGGATCGGACAACAGGTCAGAAGGAGATTTATAGGTTGCTTTGCTAGAATCAGGAGCAGGACTGTGTTGCATTGTCTATACTTGGATTTGGGTTGTAGTCCTACGTCTTAGTCCCAGTGTGAGAAGGAGCACCAGTAAAGCAGAGCTTGTGGTCACAGGCCAGCAGGGATTCTCGTCACAATTCCAGGGTTGAAAAGAGTGCTTGTGATCAAAAATCAGTGCACAGTGCACCGTAAATACATCTCTCCCTAGATCACACCACTTTGGAAGAGCCAAAAACATACAGGTCCCCAGAATGATCTCTGAAAATAGTGGCACAAAAAATATGAAGCTTGGAATAATGTCCCTTCTACTTGGGAAGCAGAGTCCCACTTTAGCATAGAGTTTAAAAATCAAGAAATATGCTGGAAAATGAACAAACAACAGAAAAAAAATTCTGACCATAGAAAGCTACTATGGTGACAAGGAAGATCAAAATGCACACTCAGAAGAAGATAATAAAGTCAAAATTCCTACATCTAAAGCCTCAAAGAAAAATATGAATTGGTCTCAGGCCATGGAAGAGCTCAAAAAGGATTTTAAAAATAAAGTAAGAAAGTAAGAGGGAGGAGCCAAGATGGTGGAGTAGAAAGACTCACATATGCTAGCTCCAAACCCAAAGCCCATAAATTTCCTGTAAAAAGAACTCCCCACAAATTCTGGAGCAGTGAAAGCCGCACAGCAATGCAGGGGAGGAGATTTCCATTCCAGAGAGCCCTGGAAAGCCGTCCCCAGGGGTCCGTCGCACACCAGACAGCAGAGCCCTCCCCAGCCCTGCTCTGGCTGTGCAGCCCCAAGAGGAGCAGATTCGAGCAGGCTTCAGGGACGGAACCTCCGGTGGCCACGAAGATCCCTCAACCCACAGGCGCTACAGGTCAGTGAGAGAGACTTCTGGGCTGGCCAAGAGGGGAGCGGGGTGTCTCCATGACTCAGGCCCCCTCGGGAGGCAGCAGCAGAGGTAGCGGCGGCCAAGACTCCTGGAGCAGGCAGGAGCTCCGCTCCATTACTGAAGGTCTCCACATAAACCCCCTGATGGAACTGAGCCTGGGAGGCAGCCCTGCCACCACCTGAGCACCAGAACTTAAGCTCACATTCAATAGCAGCCTTGCCCACCACTGAAAGCCCCGAGGCTGGGGAGCAGCATTTGAATCTCAGACCCCAAGCACTAGCTGGGCAGATCTAGGCGGGGGTGGAGAGGAATCTCAGAAGTCAAGTAACTGGCTGGGAAAATGCCCAGAAAAAAGAAGCAAAGTGAGACCATACAAGGTTACTTTCTTGGGGAACAGATGTTCCCCCTTTCATTTCTGATGACAAGGAACAATGCTTACCATCAGGGAAATACATAGAAGTCAAGGCCTCTGTACCCCAAACATCTGAAATAGATATCCAATGAGCTCAGGCCATGGAAGAGCTCAAAAAGGATTTTGAAAATCAAGTTAGACAAGTGGAGGAAAAACTGGGAAAAGAAATGAGAGAGATGCAAGAAAAGCATGAAAAATGGGTCAATACCTTGCTAAAGGAGACCCAAAAAAATGATGAAGAAAATAACACCTTGAAAAATAGGCTCACTCAATTGGCAAAAGAGGTTCAAAAAGCCAATGAGAAGAAGAATACTTTCAAAAGCAGAATTAGCCAAATGGAAAAGGAAGTTCAAAAGCTCACTGAAGAAAATGGTTCTCTCAAAATTAGAATGGAACAGATGGAGGCTAATGACTTTCTGAGAAACCAAGAAATCACCTAACAAAACCAAAAGAATGAAAAAATGGAAGAGAATGTGAAATATCTCATTGGAAAAACAACTGACCTGGAAAATAGATCCAGGAGAGACAATTTAAAAATTATGGGACTACCTGAAAGCCATGATCAAAAAAAGAGCCTAGACATCATCTTCCATGAAATTATCAAGGAAAACTGCCCTGAGATTCTAGAACCAGAGGGCAAAATAAGTATTGAAGGAATCCACCGATCACCACCTGAAAGAGATCCAAAAAGAAAAATTCCTAGGAACATTGTGGCCAAATTCCAGAATTCCCAGGTCAAGGAGAAAATATTGCAAGAAGCTAGAAAGAAACAATTCCAGTACTGTGGAAATACAATCAGGACAACGCAAGATCTAGCAGCTTCTACATTAAGGGATCAAAGAGCGTGGAAGACGATATTCCAGAAGTCAAAGGAACTAGGACTAAAACCAAGAATCACCTACCCAGAAAAACTGAGTATAATACTTCAGGGGAAAATATGGTCTTTCAATGAAATCAAGGACTTTCAAGCATTCTTGATGAAAAGACCAGAGTTGAAAAGAAAATTTGACTTTCAAACACAAGAATGAGAAGAAGCATGAAAAAGTAAACAGCAAAGGGAAGTCATAAGGGACTTACCAAAGGTGAACTGTTTACATTCCTACATGGAAAGACAATATTTGTAACTCTTAAAACTTTTCAGTATCTGGGTAGTTGGTGGGACCACACACAGACATACATACACACACACACACACACAAACACATGTACATGCGTGCATGCACACACATACACACAAGCATGCACACACAGAGACAGAGAGCACAGAGTGAATTGAATAGGATGGGACCATATCTTAAAAGAAATTAAGGTAAATGGTGAGAGAGAAATGTAGTGGGAGGAGAGAGGGTGAAATGGAATGGGGTAAATTATCTCTCATTCAAGAGGCAAGCAGGAGACTTTTTAGTGGAGGGAAAAAGAGGAGAGATGAAAAAAAACATGAAGTTTACCCTCATCACATTCGACTAAAGGAAGGAGTAAAATGCACACTCATTTTGGTAAGAAAACCTATCTTACAGTACAGAAAAATGGGGAAGAAGGAGATAAGCAGGGAGGGAGGGATGATGGAAGGGAGGGCAATGGGAGAAGGGAGCAATTTGAAGTCAACACTCTTGGGGAGGCACAGGATCAAAAGACAGAATAGAAACAATGGAGGGCAGAATAGGATGGAGGGAAGTACAGTTAGTCTTATACAACACGACTGTTGTCGAAGTCATTTGCAAAACTACACAGATGTGACCTATATTGAATTGCCTGCCTTCCCAAAGGGAATGGGTGGGGAGGGAGGGATGGGGAGAATTTGGAACTCAAAGTTTTGGGAACAACTGTTGAGTATTGTTCTTGCTACTAGGAAATAAGAAATACAGTTAATGGGGAATGGAAAGTCATCTGGCCCTACAGGACAAAAGAGAGGATGGGGACAAGAGAAGGGAGGGATGATGGAGGAGAGGGCAGATTGGTAATAGGGAAAATTAGAATGCTTGGTTTATTGGGGTGGGGGAAGGGGATAGATGGGGAGAAAATTTGGAACCCAAAATTTTGTGAAAATGAATATAAAAAGTTAAATAAATTAATTAATTTAAAAAAAAGAATAAAAAGAAATTATCAAGGAAAAATGACATGGCATTCTAGTGGGTAAAACATAAACTGAAAGAATCCATTGATTACCTCCGAGAGAGATCCCAAAATGAAAACTCCCACGAATGTCATAGACAAATTCCAGATCTCCCAGATCAATGAGAAAATACTGTAAGAAACCAAAAAGAAACAATTCAAATATCATGGTGCCTCAATCAGGATAACACAAAATTTAGCAGCTTCCACATTAAAGGATCAGAGGGCTTGGAAAACAATATTCTGGAGGCAAAGAACTAGGATTACAACCAAGAATCACCTATCAAACAAAACAGTATAATCCTTTGGGGGAGGAAATGGATATTCAATGAAACAGAGGACTTTCAAGCATTCCTAATGAAAAGATCAGAGCTGAATAGAAAATTTTACTTTCAAATACAAGATGCAAAAGAAATATAAAAAGATAAACAGGAAAGAGAAATCATAAGGGATTCAATAAGGTTGAACTGTTTATATTCCTACATGGGAAAAATATATATTTATAACTCCTAAAGCAGAGATATGAATTGAATGTGAGGGTATGATTACCTAAAAAAAAATAAAATTCAAGGATGAGAAAGAAAAATGCACTGGGAGAATGGGAAAGGGTGAGGTAGAATGAAATAAATTATCTGACATAAAAGAGGCCTGAGATTTTGCCATGGAAGGGGAAATGGGGAAATTGGGGAGGGGAGCATATGTATCTTACTCTAATCAAAATTGACTCAAAGAGGGAATAAAATACACACTTAGTTGGGTGTAGAAATCTATCTTAACAAACAAGAAATTAGTAAGGGAATGGAATAAAAAAAGGGAAATGGGGGAACTGATAGAAAGGAGGACAGTTTGGGGGAGGTAAAAGTAAGAAGAAAAACACTTTTGAGAATGGACAGGGTAAAAGAAGAGAATAAGATAAATAGGGGGAAAAGAGGATGGAAGAAAATACATAGTGGGTAATTATTACTGTGAAAAAACAGTGAGTTTCTCTGATAAAGATTTCATTTCTCAAACATAGAGAAAATTAAATCAAATTTATGGAAATAAAGGCCACTCCTCAATTGATAAGTGATTAAAGGATATGAATAGGCAATTTGCAAAGTAATCAAAGCTATCTATAGTCATGTAAAAAATGCTCTAAATCACTATTGAGAGAAATGCAAATTAAAACAACTCTGAGCTACCACCTCACACCTGCAAGATTGGCTAATATGACAGAAACGGTAAATGACAAATGTTGGAGGACATGGGGGAAAATTAAAACAGTAATGTATTATTGATGAAATTGTGTACTGATTCAACTGTTCTGGAGAATAGTTTGGAGCTATGCCCAAAGATCTATAAAACCCTTTGACCAAATAATACCACTACTAGGGCGGGGCAGCTAGGTGGTGCAGTGGATAAAGCACCAGTGCAGGAGTCAGGAGGACCTGAGTTCAAATGTCACCTCAGACACTTGACACTCACTAGCTGTGTGACCTTGGGCAAATTACTTAACCCCAATTGCCTCATCCTTGATCATCTCCAGTTATCCTAATGAATATCTGGTCACTGGATTCAGATGGCTCTGGAGGAGAAGTGAGGCTGGTGACCTGCACAGCCCTCCCTCACTCAAAACAAAGTCAAGTTAAGTCATGTCATTATTTCTCTGATGGCATATTCTTCTTTGGCAACGAAGGATGAACACACACACACACACACACACACACACCACTGCTAGGTCTATATCCCAAAGAGATAAAAAACAAAAAGGTAAAAGATCTATGAGCACAAAAATATTTACAGCCTCTCTTTTAATGGTGACAAATAATTGGACATTGAGGGGATGTCCATCAATTGGGGAATGACTAAAGAAGTTGTTGCATATGATTGTAATGGAGTATATTGTGCTTTAAGAAATGATGAGCAGGATACTCTCAGAAAAACATGGACTTACATGAACTGATGCAAAGTGAAATGAGCAGAACCAGGAGAACACTGTACACAGTAACTGCAATATTATAAGATGATTTACTATGAATAACTGAGTTATTCTTAGCAATGCAATGAACTATGATAATTCTGTAGGACTCAGGATGAAAGGTGCTATCCATCTCCAGAGAAAAAACTGATAGAGCCTGAATGCAAATCAGATATTTTTTCTTTATTTTTCTTGGATTTTTTTTTGTCTGTGTTTTCTTTCACAGAATGACTTACATGGAAATGTTTTGCATGACTACATGTGTAAAATCTATGTCAAATTGCTTGCCTTCTCAATGGAGGGAGGGGGACAGGAAGAGAATTTGCAACTCAAAATTTTGGGGGGAAAAATGTTAAAATTACTTTTGGATGTAATTGGGAAAAAATAAAATATTAAATAATGAAAAAAAAAACCTGAGGCCATTTGCATCATTCTCCTTTCCTCCTCATCTCACATCACTCAGATGCCTCCTGCTACTACCTCCTCCTTCATCCATATCATGCAGAAAGATGGTCCTATTCCTTACAAACCTATCTGTACCCATTCCATCCTATCTCCTCTAGAATATTTCCCCTTTGTCACCTCTCTCTCACTGACCTTGTATCTCTTCCTACTACTCACAAAATCCCTTATTTCTGCCCTATCCTAACAAAGCAACATGCAGCAACAGCGAAAATCAACCTTCACTTGGTCCTTCCATCCTTGTTACTGTCCCATTCCTCTTCTGCCCTTTGTGGCTAAATTCTTTAAGAAAGCTGCCTTCAATAGATATCTCCATGTCCTCTCCTCTCAGGCTCTTAACTCCCCACAATTTGACTTCTAACCTCATCCTTCAACTAAAACAACTGTCTCCAAAGTTACTAGCGGTCTGTTGGAGCGATCTGATGGACAGATCCAAAGACCTTTGCTCAATGCCCATTCTTGCTTTGCTTCTCTGCAGCCTTTGACCCTCTTCCTTTGACTCTCTACCTTCTGGCTTTTTATGATGGTCTTCTCCCCTGGTTCTTCCACCTGTCTGCCGGCTCTTTCTCAGTCTCTTGCTGGCTCCATTCCTTCCTCTCATATTATTTCAACTGATGATCTCAGTTCTCCGGGTTTAGTGGCATCTCTATGCTAATGATTCTCAGATTTACTTATCCATCCCTAACCTCTCTCCAGACCTATATCAAATCTGGGACTGCCTATTAGACATCTCAAACTGTATTTTCAATAGATAACTTAAATTCAATGTGTCCAGAACTGAATTCATCAACTTTCCCCCCTAAAGCCTTTGAGGGAAACATCATCCTGCCAGTCACTAAGGCTTACAAACTAGGAGTCATCCTCAGCTCCTCACTAGTTCTCAATTCACCTTATTCAATCAGTTTCCGAGCTTTGTAGATTTCACCTTTGTAACATTTCTTGAAAATATCTCTCCTTTGACACTCCCACCATCCTGGTGTAGACTTCATCATCACTTGCCTGGATTACTACAACAGTCTGCTGGTGGATCCTCTTGCCCCAAGTCTCTCCCCATTCCAGTCCAACCTCCATTCAACCACCAAAGTGATTTTCCTAAAGTGCAGGTCCAAACAGGTCACTCCCCTCCTGGATAAACTCTAGTGACTCCTTATCCCCTCCAGGATGAAATACAAAATGCTGATTGACATTCAGTCATTCAGAACTGAGCTTCCCCTGTCCTTTCCCCTACCTTTTCCAGTTTTCTTGCACCTGAGACTGTGACCCAGTGATACTGGCCTCCTAGTTGTTCCTCAAATAAGACACTCAGCTCTCAGCTCTCAGCATTTTCCCTGGCTGCCCCCATGCCCAAAATGCTCTCCTTCATTTGCACCTCTTGGTTTCCTTCCAGTCCCAACTAAAATCCCACCTTTTGCAAGAAGTCTTTGCAGATCCTCCTTAATTCTAGGGCTTTCCCTCTGTTGATTTAAAATTTATCTTATCTACAGTGTGTTAGCATATGATTGTTTGCATGTTGTTTCCTCCCTTAGACTATGAGGTCTTCAAGAGCAGAGATTGTCGTTTGCCTTTCTTTGTATTCCCAATACTTGGCACAGAGCCCGGCACTGTTATAAATGCTTATTGACTGACTGGCTGATAATCACTCTCCATCTCCTTAATAACATATTCTAGAATTTTGCCAGGTATCAAACTCAGCGGCTTATGTTTTGCAGACTTGATTCTCTAGTCTTTTACGCCCTGCTCAGACAGACAGCACTACTATCTCCAAAGTCTTTCACACCCCATTGACAGTGGCTTGACAATCATTCTGCCATTTCCACAACAAACAATGCCATTCATAGGATCAAAGACCTAGAGGTGGGAGATATTTTAAAAGTCAGAAATACAAACTCTTCATTTTACAAAAGAGGCAGCTGAGGCCCAAGAAGTTTAAGTGACTTGCCCCAGGTCACATGGGAAGAACTGTCTTCCTTCAGTTTTTCTCCCTGACCCCTGGGCATTGTGAACTGAAGCATTCCTGACTGGTAGACTTTCATGATCAAGTTTCACTTTTCATCCTTGATCCCACTTGTGTCTTTTAAAAATACCTATTAGCTGATGAGCTCCTTTAGTGTCTACATCAGCCTTTTTAATCAAGCCCCCTCTTTCCTTTTCCTAAGAATTGTTTCCACAAATCCTCAATATTTCATACTTGCTACCATCCCTCCTAGGGTTGGGTTCCCCCTTTGGAGGCTGCTCACTTCAAACCATGAGTGCATGTCAAACTATTTCTGACTTCATTCTCCTACACTTAAAAATTAAAAAGGAATTAAAATCCCCCTGAGATGCAGTGGTCACTTCCCCCAGTATTCCATTATTTGCAGGTATAAACAGTTCCTGACTGGTGGTGAGAATGTACTCCATAGAGGAATTTCCCTTGTTAGTTTCTCAGTCCACCAAAGGACTGACTGCTGCAGTCAGTGGGGCAGACCAGGCAGATGTGGAATCAGAACTGAGCTAGTTCAAGTCCCACCTTGGGCACACTGGCTGTGTTATGACCTTAGGCAAATCTCTTAATCTTGACATAGCCCAAGGGGCTATAAGAGCAAACATTTATATAGGGCTTCTACATATGTTGCCTCCATGATTATAAATGGCAACTTCTACAGAAGTCCAGATAATTGATGTCCCCCATAAAGATTATACCATGCCTGCCCAGCTGGGCTTTGTGATTTTCTTTATGAATTTCACATTTTGTTTCGTTTTGTGTTAAGTAGCCTTGAAGCTTGGAACAGCTTCTGGGGCTGCTTTAGTTGACCTTTGTCCCTACATAAGTGGAGTGGCAAAGAGACCAGAGTTGGCAGAGGTATGCACTAGAAAGCCACATTGTGCCTCTCTCCCTTCCTCTTCAGGAAATGTTCTTGGCCCTGCTTAAGCTAGCTCTCTGCATAGTGGAAGGGCTGGAACCCCCAAGGAAAGGGAGCTAGGCCAAATCCTCCTCTTGACAGATAAGGAAAGTGAAGTCCAAAGAGATTAAGGTCACACTGTCCCAAAGTGGCAGGGCTCGGGGATCTCCTACCTAGAAAGACTCCCTATAACCAGCTATGCTCGCTAATTTTGTCTAATCACTTCTCCCCCACACTTAAATCTCTGTTAAGAGACACTTGCTTTAAGGGATAAAGACACCAAGGGGATGAAAAAAATTTATATCAATAAAACTAAGAAAAAAGAAAGAAAAAAGGAAGGAAGGGGGGGAGGGAGGGAGGAAGGGAGAGGGTTCCTTTTGTCCTCAATCTGGACAGAATACCTTGATTCTATGGTATGTAACTGTACCCAAACTCCTCTACCTCCAAACCCCACAACCTCAGTTTCAATTCCCCTGGGCCAGAAATGAGAGGCACAGGTGACAGGTGAGGTGAGTCCCTGGTGCCCTGGGTGGGTCTCTACTAAAAGGCTTCAAAGAAAGCACAAACGCAGATTCCAAAGTTGTGTATTTTTCAAAATAAAGATCACACATTGTTTAGAGACAATCTACACAAGTTACAAAAAATAGTTGCCCAGGCATAAGCATACACAGGTTTGTTAATTATACACATATGGTTACAAGTGTGCTTGCAAAAAAGTTCATTGGAAATATACACAAGGCTCTGTAAATGTACACCGTGTAGTGTTACAATTCTATATTCAAACAAGGAAAATTGACAGTATGTTACATTCACTTACAAGTAGACAAAATGCAAAATACAGTTCATCTTCTGTACAAAAAGGGCGGGCTTCACACTTTACAAGGTGGAAGGGGCTCTGATTGGGGGCAGGGAGGGGCTGAACCTTTGCACGTCCTTTTTACTGTCACAAAATAAGCAAAACATGTTACTCCTGGAAGATTAAAAAAACACTATTTTTTTAACTGAGTCATTTTGTAGAACATTTAGAAAGGATCTCGCTACTGTTCCACGAGGTGACAAATAAAACCAAGCTTTTTTTCTCTTTAAACATTAACTAGGCTGTATAAAGAACATTTCCTTCAAAAGAAAAAATTTACTTCTGGTTGAAATTACAATTTACAATATACAACACTATATGCTACGACCATAAAAGGTGTGAATATACATTGAAATGCACAGGTTTGCTAATTTTTTTGTCTTACCAAAAAACGGGTTTATGTTGATTCAAACTTCTCCACATTTACATTACAGAGGTTTACAAATGTACAATTGTACAATCAAAAGTATGTTCCACTACTAGGGTACATTATAGATACAGATTAGACATCAAAACAAGAAAATACTACAAATTTTTATATATGCAAAGTCTACACCAAGTATACACTATATATTTATAGAAGCAAGACCAAAGCAGAGTTGGATTGTTTTTTCTCATGCTAAATAATCACATTTTGCCTTTGAACAGAATAAATCAAGTCGGCAGTAAACAAACTCACCCACCCTGCTTTTAAAATGACCTGGGTGTGCATTCATCCTTCCAAAAATTGACTAAGCTAAGTTCTTTAGCATATTCTACTCCCCCCAAAAAAGCAATTTAAAAAGTTTCATAAACTTAAAATTCTCTTAAACTGAAGCTTTAGCAACTCTGAAACTTTTAATATTTATAAACAGCATTAAATGCAGGTTTTGTGCCATTTAACTAAAATGAGAACTTCTGAATTTTGACTAAAATGAGGGGGAAAACAAGTATTTGCAAAATTTGCCGGCTAGGCAGATGAGTTAAAAACCTTTTTTTCGTTTTTATTTTTTTTAAACCAACCACCCTGAAAGTTTTTGCACTTGGAATATAGATACAACAGTGAACAAAATATGTGGCCTCCCATGTACATCGGTTACCTATGTACAAGTATCCTATACACCAGTAAAACAGCAGGGCAATTAGTTAATTAAAAAAAATAATTAGTACATGTTATGCATAATAAAATTAAAGAAATTTACAAAGGCTTTTTAGTTATTTGATTTTCTCTGTAATAGGTGAGCAACCATTAACCCTTTTCTAACTGTATATTGGAGGATTTCCGGTTGCTGGTTGAATTTGCCAGTTGGCCACTGAGTTTTTTCAAGAATTCATTGCTTCAAATGATACCATTGGGTGGTCCACAAATTGGCCCCAAGTCCACCCCGTTCTTCATGTAGTATTTTTCCAGCTTTGCCAGAATGTGTTTGCCATAAGTATACTTGCGTAGAGTTGCAATATGAGGCCGGATCTGGGGAAAGAAAAGCAGTTGGTGAATGAAAAGGCCTCTGCCGGAAGCATGAGGGCAGTAGACACAGCCACACTGGGGATATACAACCAGACAATCAAAAATGGAGAAGGCAGAAAGGGACTTTCATCAGCTCCTATCAGAGAGAAAACAAGGAATGCATAGGGCTCAGGCTCCTTAACTGGGCTATTTCCCCTTTGTCACAGCTTTCCTAAGACACATACAGACACACACAGATACACACAAGGACTGCCAGAGTTTCAACACCCCAGCCAGGGTAATCAAAGGCTTCATTAAGCAACCTGAATAGCCCTCCCTCACTCAAAACAAAGTCAAGTCCAAGTCATGTCATCATTTCTCTGATGGCATGGTCTTCTTCAGCAATGAAGGAGGAACACACACACACATATACACATGTGCGCACGTGTGCAACACCACTCTATATGATGAGAGCACCGTGCTAGGAACATAAGAACAAAAATGAAAACAGCCCTGTCCTGTCTGGAGATTACACTTTTAAGGAGGAAGAAACATATACATGTATATAAATACGCAATACCCAGAAAGTAAATAGAAAGAGGCTGGGGAGGGAGAATCAGTAACTGTTAGGAAAATGGGTACAAGCTTCATGTAGGATGTTAGGGATTCTAAAAGGTGAAGAAAAGGAGAGTGTACATACCAGGAATGAGGGACAACCTATGCAAAGGTGTGGAGATGGGAAAGGGAAGAAGAAAATCACCAGCCCAGCTGAGCTGGAATGTCAAGTGTACGAATGGAAGTGATGTGTGGTAAGTGTGGAGAAGTAAGTTGGAAGTACATGCAAAAAAGTCTTTAACTGCCAGACAAAGTGAAGGCTTCTAAAATAAGAGACTTGTGCCTTAGGAGCACCCTCTGGCATGGATGCAGAAGCTGAACTGTGGAGGGGAGACATGGCTGGGAGACCAATTAGGAATGACGGTGACAGTCTAATGGAGGTGAGGAGGGATAGAGCAAACTATGCTCCTACTGGACAATGGGAAAGGAAATAGAATGCAGAGTCAGGGATGGTTCCACCATCCCACCCATGGGGTGGTGCCTAGGTGATTTGGGAGGAGAATGGTGTTTTTGCCAGAAACTGGAGAAATCTGGAAGAACAGCAGCTTCTGTTTGGGATGTGCCTCAGGGACACACTCAGGAGCAATATCCAAAAGGCTGTAGTTAAACTGCAGAGACCATGGGGATTCCCAGCAAAAAAGAGAAGAGAACTGAAGATAACGCCCAGGCCTCTGTGCTGCCCTCAGGTGCTTCAGGGGAAACTGTCCTAACTCCTTTGCCCCACCACACATGGTCTGAGTCCCCATCACTTTATCGGCCTTCGTCACCCTCCTTGCACTGTTTCCACCATGAAGACAAGCAAAGAGAAGAGAAAACAATCTCAGACACCCTTAGATTCCAGGGAGTGTCCACAACTACAGAAATGACTACTGGTTAATGGCAATCTGTCCCATCTTGTGAGTGGGCTGCTACCTAGGTTCACCTTAATCTTAGCCATACTCACACTCACTGTGTAACACAAAAACACACATACACACGTAAACATACATGTGATGGAACAGAAAGTAGGGAATGGGCTGTACCAGCATCTTGTGCCAAATGAGGCCCAGGAGTTTGGGGCCAGGACCTCAGTGCCACCCCTGAGGCAGGGAGGTGAGGCACTTCTCTAGCAGATGCCTGGTGCTAGAGATCATGCAGAAGGCTCACTCCTCAGGCTCTCTGGACTCCTGGCCCTTGCCTGGGTTTCTCAACTTTTGCTCTGGAGGAGCTCACTCCTACGTGTCTGGCTCAGCACTTCTGAGTACATAGTCAAAGTTCTCATTACCGAACTGTGTTCTCAGTGAGGGCAAGAGTGTCATCACTGCCAGACTCAGGGAAACAGAATGACAGGAGAAGGGCACAGACAAGGGAGTGCCAGTGCCTAACAGCACCAACGTCATGTCTGCTGAATCTCCCTCGATTTGATGGGCACAGTGTAAAAAGCACTGAGCCCGGAGACAAGGACCAGGATTCCTTTGGAACATCACTTAAATTCTCTGGGTCTCAGTTTCTTCAATCTCTGAAATGAAGGCATTGGACCACATGGCCCCTAAGGTCCCTTCCAAGCCTAGTAACTATAATTTATGACTGAGACTCTCTGTTGTAATACTGGACTTGGAGTCAGAAAAGACTAGGGTTTGAATTCTGCCCTACGCACCATTCTGAGCTTGTTTCCTCATATCAGACGAGGAGTTACCCACTAGAGTACCTCCCTGCTCTAAACTGCTGATCCTCTGATCTGGTAACTCTTAAGGACTCTTCAAAATTAAAAGGAGGTTGGAGACACTCTAGTTAAATGAGGCTCATAGCGGGGGAAATGATTTACCCACAACCTCACAACTAGATTAAGGGGCAGTTTTTGAAGTAAAACCCGTGTCATCTTCCAAAGCTCAATGATTCTATATAAAATAAACCATTTTCACTCATCTGCCACATTAACATTGGTGACCTCAGCCTTCCCCATCGACTTTTCTAGAGCTAGCTCCTGATAACAATTCCCAGTCAGTGTACAGTGATCAATCAGCTAACTCGCCATCAGCATCAGTCAACGAGAACAACCTTGGGAGGTGTTGGAACTTTGTATTTTCTGGCAAGCGGCAACTCTGTCTCCAAGCTTCCCAACTTCCTGGCATGTCCCATCAAAGAAAATACAACAGCAAGAAAAAAAAACATTCCCTATGTCCCTTCCTCAGTAGAAGGAACAGGGCACAGAGGGGGCCTGGAGCATTCTGGTACAAGGGACAAAAGGCACATGTGGCGAAGACTGAAGTGACTGAAAACAACTGGGAAAAGAGAGGAGGGAAGAACCAGAGGGCAGGAGAGGATCTCAGCACCATTTCTTCCCAGGTTTTGTCACATTCACAGTGTGGACATCTCTAATGCGTTTCTCACTCTCACTTCCTGCAGTCACACTGCAAGGGGCAAGGCACAGCAGTGTAGCCTGGCGAGCAGGGGGCAGCAGCAGTGTGCGCGGCAAAGTCACTAGGAACACTAACCAACTCAAACCACACTGACCTGCTCTCCTTTTTTCCCTAATTCCCATCTCCATCTACTCACTGCAAACAGGGCCAACTGTCTGGAGTTCATTCCAGTGAATGGGGATGGCCTCTCTGCTGATGAAGAAGACATGAGTAGACTAAAGGCAAGTGTTTTATCTGAGGAAGCTCACAAAGCGAGCATGTCCCCCAACAGCTCAGACTCACTTCTTTGGCTTAATTATGGTTTGGTCCCTTCTTAGAATGTCAATAAATCTAGGAGGTGTTATACAGTGAGTTTAACCAGTCAGAAACACCTTGGTATGAATGAGATGACCAAATTCTTTCTTGTAAACCCAGTGGTTTCTGTTGTGTTCACGCTGGGAGCAGGGACTCGTGCCCTGGTTCATCAGAAACCTTGGTGTCAGAAGCTGAGACTCATGGAACAGGACAGCAGCATGCCATCAGCAAAGAGTCCTGAACATCTGGATCAAACGGTCACATGCCGCCGTTTATGGTACCCAGCACATTTTGGGAGCTTCGTAAATGGTTACTGATTGACTGATTACTAATAACGTGACCTCGGGCAAATGACAATATCGTCATAGCCTCAGTTTCCCCCTCTGTCAAATGAAGGGCTTGGACTAGACAGCCTCCTACTTCCCCTCCAGTATCAGAGCTAGAAGTTTCTAAACCTACATAACAGAGCAACAACATCCATAACACACCAGACAAATGTTATCTCACTTAATCCTTCCAAAGACCAGGGGAGGTCAAGGGCCCTTACTGTCTCCATTTTACAGCTGAGGAAACTGAGATGAACAGAGATTAAGTGACTTGCCAGGATCACACCGCCAGTAAGTACCTGATGTTAGATTTAATAACTATTAAAAACAGCTCACATCTTCATGCCAGGTACTGCACTGAATGCTACGCAAATGGCATTTTATCTGACCCTCACAACAGCCCCAGGAGGCAGGTGCTATTATTATCCCCATTTTAGAGATGAGGAAACTGAGACAGAGTCTGAAGTGACTTGCCCACACACAGCCACTTGTCAGAGGTTGGATTTGAGCCGAGGACTTTCTGACTCCAGATCTGGCTGCTCTAGTTACCTAGAGAGTAGCTGAGGAAACTGAGGACCAGAGAGATGAAGGGATTTGTCCATGGACACAAAGTGAAGAGTAGCTAAGCCAGCTTCCTGACTTTCAATCTAGCAATGTCTCTTAATATGCCACAGACTTTGGACCTTTGACTTTTACAGGGAGGGGGAATGGGGCAAGACTTAACACTTTCTTCCTGAAAACACAGCCATCCACATCCAAGAGATAGAGTACCTTGACAATACTGAAATATGGTATAAGTAACAATATTTCTACAAGGGGTCACCCATCACTTCCATGAGCATTAAGGGCAATTGTATACCTTATGCATGACAATCTTCCGTTGGGCTGGTTCAGCCACATCGATCATTTTCTGGACCACGTAGTTGGCATATTGATCTTTCATCATGGTGTATAAGGCACTGTGAGGGCCATCATTCATGGTGCACACCTCATCAATCAGCATGGCACGCTCCGTGCGAGATGCATGAGTAACGCATTTTTCTACAACGTTGCTGTTAAAAAAACAACAAAATGGTAAAAAGGTTTGAAAAACACAGCTACACGGTTAACTGTTGCCAGGTCAGCTGACTCTCCAAACCTGAATCTAGCCCAGTACCTGACATTTAATAAATGCTTCTGGACAGATGTACTTTCAACAACAAAGAGAAAAACCAATCCTCAGCAAATCAATAAGTTTACCATGGCTTCAAATAGCAATCATAAAAGAGTCACCCGAAGTTAATGCTGGAAGGGCCTTTGGGAAATCATCCAGTCAAATCCTTTTGACAGAAGAGGACACTGAGGAGCTGATGAGTTGACGTGAGTTGGCTTATCTAAGGGCCTCAAAGGTAGCTTGTGAGTGAATCAGAACTAGGCCTGAGGGGTTACTGGCATCCATCTGTACCTTTCACCAGGAGCAAACTAAAAGATTTCTGAGTCATCAGAAAGATGGCAGATTAGTCACTTTCTCCAAACCATTTCAACCCTAAAGGAATTACATGTAAAGCCTAGGATAACTTTAGAATAACAATTAAAAAAAAACAAGAATAAAAGTAAGCATTTATAAGGTTTACAAAGAGCTTGGCACATATCTCATTTTCTCCTACAACTTTTGTGGTAGGTACCAGTATCATCCCCATTTTACAGTTGAGGAAACTGAGGCAAGCAGACATTAAACAACTTGTTCAATGTCACAGAGCTAGTAAATGTCTGAGACCAGATTTAAATTCAGGTCTTCCCAACTCCATGTCTAGTTCTCTGTTCACTGTGGTACTACCTAAATACTCCTATGGAAGACAAGGAAGATCCCTCCACCTTTGATAAATTAAAATAGAGAACTATGAATGTTCACTTTGTAGCTCTGTCCTACCAGCCTCCCCCCAGCCAGAGGCAGGGGCACCAACAAAGCCTCAGGCCTGTGGAGGGGGCCTGACCTTATGGTGGACTTAGGTCTCTAAGCAGGACTTCATACAACCTCCATCTCCACCTGCCTTCCCACCCACTGGGATGGAATAAAGAAGAGAAGGGTGACTTTGCCTTTTGTCTCCTTCCCCTGCCCCACCCCCCACCCCCACTGAGCTTAGATAGGCTTTCTAATAAAGACATGCTGAATGACTAAAAGGCAGTTGCTTTCTGACTGCTTTCTGGCCCCCAGGTTGGGCTGCCCTTTCACCTTCCCTCGGAGCTCCAATTTATTCACGATAGATAATTTGCCAGTCATCTTCCCATTCAAACATGAGCTCCCTGAAGGTGCAGTATAAAGCACACAGTAAGAGTTTAATTAATGCTTGTTGGTCTTATCTCACCCTTCACCAACACTCCTCACATTCTCTCCTGGGAAGAAGGACTAACTCTCTCGGATACTAACAGGCTCCGGGTATGCAGAGAAAATGAGACAGCAAAGGAAGTGGGCGGGGTGCCGGCGTCTATGTTTGTACTCAATTGGAGAAACCCAATAGGCCAGTCTTCCCTTTCCCCTCAAGGCTGTCAGCACCCCCGGAGACTGAGGCCCAGGCCCCCTGCAACCTGGCCTCAGGAACCTACTCTACGAAAAGGTGGAAGAGTTGAAAGGAGGGTAGAATAACATTCCCCACCCTCAAAAACATGAACCAAGAGGAAAAGTGTGTGATAAAAGCCCAACACATAACTATATAAATCAACAAAGGAGAATTCCAAAACCAGAAAAAAAGGAGTAAAACCTCAAAGGTAACAACAAAAAGGAAGAAAAACAAGCCAAAGCCTGATTAAAGACACATACCTGTGTGGTACCAGAAAGCATGGAACAAGAAACTCCACGATGGTTCAAAAGAGAAATTGAATCCATAAAAAAATAAACTAGGATGGCACAGTCAGATACTAAAATTCAACATAAAATTTTAAAATGTAATTTGCAGATGACAACAAATTAAATACATAATAGAGAATCATCTCTACAAAGAAGCAAATTTTAACAGATTTGGGAAACAAAAATACAGTAATAGCAGAAAATTTGGCAGAAGAGAAACTATGTGTCAACATTAAAAACAACACCAACACCAACACATGAACTTCATACAAACCAAAGGGCCTGACGTGAAAGACAGAATACACAGCAGTAACTTCAGGGTCATGGCTCTGCCAGAAAGAAGAGACCAAATGAAAAAACCTTGTAGATCACAACGCAAGTCATAATACAAGAAAGCTATAGAAACCATCTGAGTAAGACAACAAAGCCGCGACCGAGAGTACCCAGATCCACTGCCAGAAAAACTCTGAGTTTCAAACATCAACACAAAGCAGTGAAATTTAATGATTTCAATGATAAGCCCCCCAAAAATAAATAAATAAAAATTAGCCAGGAGTCAGAAGACCTCTGACTATGAACAAAGCATGTTAAAATAACAGAAGTTCACTTCACAAACACAAGAAATCAAACAATGGAATGGAATATATTCTGAACTGTCACCCCAAATGACATCATCTGAAGTTAGTCAAATCACTGAAGAAAAAGAGACATCAGAGGTAGCAGAATGTTCAACTCAGAAATACTCTAAACAACTAGTAGAAAAGGTAAACTACACTCTGTCTTTTATGGGACTGGAATTACAGAGGGAGATATTGCATCCATGAGGAAGGGGAAGATGATGGATGGAGAAGGGGTGATGGCAACACCTTCCAAGTAAATCTAAAACTGAACAATGGGGTTTATGCTGTGGGAAAGAAAGGGAAGGAGTCTCACTATACATATATTGGGAGGAAGTGAGGTCTATCAGTGATGGGAGACAAGGATCTTAGGACAGGTTTAGTCTGGAGAGGAAGCCACCTGAGCAGTAATTATCTCACAAGAGAAGGGATGTGCAAGTTCTTTCAGGGAGCTTTCTAAAAGCAGGACAAAACAAACCCAAAAGGGAAGATGGAGCAAGATCTATAAAGGAAATAACAATGGTGAGAAAAGGGAGCTCAGGACTGATCCCTCACATAAGGGCATAGCTCCCAAATCAGACAATAACATTCAGAACACACAACAGAAGGGCAAGAGCAATACTGAAGCAAAGCTCCATACAAAAAGTACTCAGTAAAAGACCATAAACTGAAGGGGGTGAGGGAGTGCCACAGAGAAAAGTATTTGAATTAGTCTCTTAACTGAGTGCAGAACACGAGGAATAAAGTGAGGGGGAAATAGATAACTGAATAGAAGAAAAAAATAAATAATTTAGGTAAAACCTAAGAACTAGGGCAAGGTCAGGAAATGGGAGGATGAGAAAGGACTTCAGAAGACTTTAAGGAAAACTAACCCAGGGACAAAGTCCTGACTTAAAAAGAGGAAGGAGATTTTAGGAGAAGCAATGCCAAAGAAACCACGACCCTAATACTGATTAGCTTTAAATGTGAATGGACTAAATAATTCAATAATTCAAAAATCACAGAATGGACTGGAAAATAAAATTCAACAATTTGGCAACACACACACACACAGACACACACACACAAAATCAATCTGACAGAATGAAAAAAAGAATGAAACACAATTTGTGACACATAGGTGAATCCAAAAAAGCAAATGTGGCCAACATGTGATCAGACAAAATAAAAACATCAGTCACAAGCAACAAGAAAACAACAAGATGTTTAAAGAAGCCACAGATAAGCCAAACATTTACACACACACTAAATGGGATGGCAACTGAAATCATACAGGAGAAATTAACTCAATTGCAGAAGGTAATACCAGTGATAACTAGTCTTTAACGTTCTCTCAGAGCAAGACAAATTTAACTGAGAGATCAAAGAGAAAACAGAGACGTGAACTCTTGGAGAATGCGGAGATGAATAAGGACATAAAAAATATACACATCCCTCATTACCACCAAGAACCTTTACAAAAATAGACCATGAACTGGGGCAAAAAGAAACGTATGAAGTAATATGATTCCTCAAACATGTCCCTTAGAGATCATTACCACTTTGTTGCCAGTTTTTTTCCCTATTACAAAAAGTACTGTTTTAGGTATGTGTAAATATCATAAATGTACCTCATACCCAAAAAAGCATTTATTTATTTGTTTTGTTTGTTTATGTGGAGGCAAAGTCAAAAGTGTCCCCATCAATGCTCTAGATTCTCCTAAGTAAACTATCCTGTCTTTAGCTGTGGTATCTGGCTGGTACGGGCAGAATCCAGCAGCATCTTTTCTTGCTTAAACCTAAACTGAGATCAGAAACTTGAAGAGTTCAGACAGGAGAGGCAATAATGAAGAGTTTGTCCGGGATCAGACCGCTATGGGAGCACTGAAAGATTGCAGGTCCCCAGCCCGTCTGAGACCTTAGAATAACATACTATTCAATACCCCAAGGAGACAGCAACAGGACCAGCCCAGACCTTCTCTCCAGAAGTGAGGCAGAGCTCAGACCTAACACAAGACCTGAAGTCAGGAAGTAGACTAGAAGAACAGGAAACCAAACAAGAATCCTACCAGAATGAGCTGTTATGGGGGCAGGGGTGCTCAAGACACAAACACAAGAGAAGAGAACGACACCAAAGTATCTGCAAGCAAAGCTTCAAAGAAAACAAAGCTTGGAAGCAAATTCAACTAGAATTCTTGAAAGCTATAATGCAAGAAGTTAAAAAAAATTTTTTCTGAAATGACAATGCTAGACATAAATACTGGAGAAGAAATGAGAACTATCTCAGAAAGAATAGGAAAAAGAATGAATAGCTTGGCACAAGAGGTATAAAACCTTGACCAATCAACAATCCCACAGGGGAAAAAAATTGACAAATAATGAAAGAGAGGACTAGACCAAATATTTCTGATCAAAGGGCTAGAGCTATGTAGAAACTCTGAAGAAAGCAATTTGAGAAACATAAAAAGGAAAATATGAACAAGTAGCCATCAAGGACTAACCAAGGATAAACTGCTTACATTCAAACAAAGAAAGGATCCATGGGTCTCCTCAAAACTCTGTCATCATCATCAGAGGTCATAGATTCTAATTAGACAGAAGCCCTGAGAGTGGTTCTAGTATGTCTTGAGCTTTTAACAGAAAAATGAAAAGAGAGGGAAAGAAGAATACATCACAGGGGAAGAGAAAGGAAGATTAGGAGAAATTACTGCATATAAACAAGATGTGAGAGTGACATCTATACATGTATCTAAATACACACACATATTAAGAAACAAAGTATTTCATTCAACAAGGAAACAGGAGGGAACAGAGAGAGGGGTGAAGGGGGAATTAGAGACAGGTAGAGTAAATTAAGGAAGCAAGGAAAGAAATAGTACCTACTACATGCCAAGCAGTATGCTAAGCAGTTTACAAATATTATTCCCATTTGATCCTTACAATAACCATGAAAGATAAGGGAGAAATTGGTTCTAAGCAAAACAAAGTCTAAGAATGTACAAAAATATTTATATCTTTTTTTTTAATGGCAAAGAATAGGAACCTAAGAGACTGCTCACAAATTAGGAAATGGTTAACAAGAAAGTTTTAAATGTGATGAAATACTATTATGCTATGAAAAATGAGAATCCTAGCAGAAACAAATGGAAAGGGAAATAACAGCTTGGAACGAGTGCTACAAAACTTTGCCCAAGCAACAAACGTTCTGAAAATTCAAACGGACCAAATAGAAGTAAATGACTCCATGAAGCAACAAAAAAATATTAAAAGTCAAAAGGCTTAAAAACATATGGATGGCAAAAACAAATAACCTAGAAAACAGATCAAATAGAAAAAACCTACAAATCACTGGACTCTCTGAACATCAGGACCAAACATAAAGCCTAGGCATCCTATTTAAAGAACCCTTAAGAGAAAATGCCTCAGAATTCTTAGAAACAAGAGGCATAGTGAAAACAAACAAAAATCCGTCAGTCACCTCCCAGGAACATCATAAACAAAATTCAGAGCTTCCAGGGCAAAGAAAAAACAATGCAAGAAACCAGAAAGAAGGAATGCAAGTACAAAGGAGTGTGTGTCAGGTTCACACACAATTTAGTAGTCACTACTAAGAAGGGGGTGCAGAACTTGTAATATGATATTCCAGAAAGCAAACAGTATGAGTTTATGGTCAAGAATATTTTATCCTGGAAAACTGAGTATAATGTTACAGGGGGAAAGTAGGCCTTAAACGAAACAGAGAAGTTCTATACATTCCTGATAAAACCACTGGAGCTGTAGAGTAACGGTGAAATAGAAACACAGGAGTGGAGAGAAATAGAAAAAGATAAACACAAATAAACAATGATAAAGGGGTAAGAAAGGATAAACTGCTTATACTCAAGGATGAGGAGATGATACATGTGTCCCTTCTTAACCCCATCGTCATCAGGGGTCATAGAGGGATTCCGCTCACACAGGGTCTGGGAGTGGGTCTGTTATGTCTTGATGATCTTAAGAAAAGAATGGAAAGAGGAGAAGAGGAATGGGAGCAGGGCAAAGAGGGAGGGAGGGGGGAAGGTCAGGGGAAATCTAACACAAAAACACATAGTCAGGATGTACAAGTAGATATCTATACACACAAGGAAGAGAGGAGAGTGGCAGAATGACAGTCTCATCTGAACTGGTCAAAGGAGAAAGAAAATACAGATACCGAGAGAGGTGCAGTAATGCATTTCACTCACCAGGGAAACAGGAGGGAGAGGGGAGAAGGAATTAGAGGAAAGGCAGATCAAGGGCAGAATCAGTCCTAAGCAGAAGAGACTCTAAGGATATATATAAATGTGATGGAATACTATTATACTTAACTTACTAGCATAATGAAAACCAAGATTTCAGAGGCCTAAAGTTGAAACCTGGGCAGCTGGGTGGGTCAACGCCAGGCAAGCCAGGCCTAGAATCAAGAAGACTCCTCTTCCTGAGTTCAAGTCTGGCCTCAGACACTCACCAGCTGTATGACCTTGGGCAAGTCACTTAAGGCTGTCTGTAAAATGAGCTGGAGAACGAAATGGCAAACCACTCCAGTACCGCTGCCAAGAAAACCTCAAATGAGGTCACAAAGAATCAGATGTGACCGAAAAATGACTGACCCACAGTAACAGCAATCATCAGACATGCTCTCCACCTCCCGAGGGCAGCGAAGGGCTCAGAACACAGACCCAAATAACTAGTCCTTTGGACGTGGCCAACTGTGAAACCTGTTTTGACTGACTTTACAAGCTTGTGATGGGTTTTGGTTATCTTGTGCTATGAATTGTGAAAGGTGAGAAGACAGATCTTGGTTGAATAAAATAATCCAAGCTGGAGGGGTTGTAGAAAGAGAGATTCAGTGACTCACTCTTGCCCAAAACTTGGAATTCGTCTAACAATCTAGAAAGTCATGTGGATTAATGCTAAGAAAGAGACTAAGATGTACAAACCTGCAGGTCAATGATTTTTTTTAAAAGAGTAAAAAATGCTTATAGCAACACTTTTTGTAGTAGAAAAAAATGAGCTAAACCAGTTGCATTAGGTAAATGTAATAGAATATTACTCTGCAATAAGAAACAATACAATAAACACAGAGAAGCATGGGAAGACATATAAACTGAGGCAAAGTAAGCAGAGCCTGGGAAACAACATACACAGTAGCTATAATGATAAAGATGGAAAAAAACAACAAAACAGATGAAATTGAATGAAATATAATTATCCAGGAGTGTGCTGAAGCTGGCTCCTACAAACTCAACAGAGATGACTACCAAATTTTGGTGCAAGCATTTATACCTCAGAAATTGGCAAATGCTACAAACGAGGGCTTAATTTAACATTCTGTTGATTGTCTAGACTTTAAAAAAATGATGGAGAAAATGATACTCATATAGGTTAAACTCTTAAAAAGTTTACTGTGTGTAAATTTTTTTGGGAGGGAGAGAATTAGTTGTTTAACATTCACCAGGGTACTCGTGATGATAATCATCAAATTTAGTCCCAAAGAAGAGATACAAGATACTTTCTTTTATTTGCAAAGTTGCAGGCCTATAGGGGTGTGGAATACTACATGTAATGTTATATTTGACTGATGAGTTGGTTAATTTTATTAAATGTTTCTGTTGTTGTTAGAAAGGTTCTTTGGGAGGGGTGGGAGGTTTATACTGACAAATGTAGACGATGCAAAAAAAAGAAGAATTTAAAGGAGAGGAAGAGAAGACTCCTATCGCTCTAATAACATAACATTATATTACTTGAGGCAAGGATGCTTTCATTAAGCAAAGTGCTATTAAAGAGGTTAATTTAATTTCATATGATAAAGGGATTTACCTCATTTTTACAGTTTATCAGCTCTTAGGAGATAATCTAAACTTGCTTCAAATCACATTAGAACCTATGAGATGGATTCTTCATCATACTTGTGGTTCAAAACAAAGAACTGGATGGAATCAAATATGTACTCAGAAAAATACAAGAATGCATGTCTTTTCACAAGTTAAGGAGGATTTAACCAACTGTCTAATTAAAAACAGAATGAAATCTATAAATGAAAAACAAAATAAGAGTTGGACAGTCAAGAATTCCAAGTTTTCCTTTGTTGACTTCCAAGTTCCTATGTCAATTTCCAAGTTTGCTCTGTCAAGCAAAACAGTCAGATGTCTCTATACTGTGCTCCTTAGATCACCCTGGTGCTAGCAAAACTGAATAGGTCTTATGACAAGATTCAGTGCTTCAATCTAGTAAACAACATATTCCAAACATCAGCACTTCCCATACCATACGAACATCTCTGGAAGCTTAGTGCATTCTTCCCCACCTATCTGTTAGTTCATTAATACCCTCTGTGTCTCCACCAACTAGCAGAGTATTATAAGTATACAACAAATGTTGGTCATTGCTAGTGTAATTCTCAGACCTTAGAGTCACAAAACCTTAAATGGAAAGGATCTTACACTTTCCCTTACAGTCCTTCCTCTTGTTCAATCCAGAACTGGATCCCAGAGAGGTAGCTACTGGCCTCTGTTGGATGACGTCATCAATTCCCCTGGGTTCAGTTACCATCTCTACAAATAGGATTGCCAAGACGTACACATCCAGGTCTGGTGCCTTTCCTGAGCTCCAATCCCACATCATCAACCGCCTAATTAATATTTTTAAATGGATGTCCTGAAGGTATCTCTCATTAAGTTCAAAAAAGAACTCTCTATCTTTCTCACCTCCATTCCCCCAGCCTCCCTATCCACCACCACCATCCTAGGCACTCATGTTCACGACCTCAGCATCATCTTCAGCTCCTCCATCTCACCACCTACAATGAATCAAGTCTTGATTCTACCTCCCTAACATCCTTGCATCTATTCGGACAATGGTCAACTCAAGGGGCCATCAGCTCTTGCATGAACACCGGAGTAGACTTTACTGGGTTTCCCCTGCTCCCTAAGCCCCAGTGGTTCCCTCCCATCTGTAGGGTTCCACTGTCTGGGACACAGAGCTCTCCACTAAGAGCCTATTTCAAGCCTAGCTGGCAGCTGGATTACCTACTAGTCCTCCTCAGCTCCTCTGGCCTAATCCAGTGTCCTTGTTCGTCCATACATGACACCTGTGCCCAGGGCAGTCTCACGCCTATCATATATCCTTGACTCACTTTGTCCTCTAACTATTTTTTCTTTTCCTTTGAGGTTCAGCTCAAATGACATCTGCTATATGAGGCTCCACTAGTATTACCCACCCCTACCTACTGTGCAATTATCTTACACAGGGAATTTAAAAGTCTTGGGCTTTAATGTTCTGTATATGTTTAGAAGTGTATATGTTATTCTCCCCACCCCCATCTGGGGCAGTTTTCATTTTTGACTTTATATCCACAGTGTCTCTAGCATATAGTAGGTAATTAATAAATGCTTGCTGAATGCCTATTCCATGGTTGTAAAGCATGAACTGTTGAAAAGCCTGTTCCCTTAAACCCCACAGCCATGCATACAGCCTAAGGAGGTCAAAGATACAAGGGGCCAACACAAACCAAGCTTAGTGGTGACAAAGAGATGGAAATAATGCAGAAGTCTATCAACTAAAGAACAGCCAAGCCAACTATGGAACAAGAATGGAATGGCGTACCAATAACACACTGAGAAACAACGAATGTGAAGGAAACAGAGCATGGAGAAACAAAATATGATGAGGAGGAAAGGAAGTAAAACCTCCACCAAAAGGGAGCACTGTAATCATAGCATCCAAGCTGGGCCCTGAAAAAGAGATGAGAAAAGGTGCTGACCTCTTTCCTTTGCAGAAGGTGTCTATGGGTAAAGAACACTGCATATATTTTCAAACTCAGTTGAAATGCTTTTTTAATTTTTAATTTTAATTCTTTCAAAAGATGGCTAAACTGGATAGGTGAGGGGAAAGGGATATATTTGGAAATCAAAGTGATTTTTAAAACAAATTATATCTTTAAAAATTAAAACAAGAAAGTGCGTACTCCTGCTGTATTGAAACCTAGTCCTCCTATTATATTGAAACTCAGTTCTAGTTCTGGTCTGAGGAACAGCAAACAATCCTAAGACTTCTTTCCTATAATGTCACTTCATATATAGACGTCTGAAATCTTGTCTTCTCCAAACATACTTTCCAATGATGCTAACACATGTTTTCATTGAAAAATTGGTTCTTTATAAAATTGATCCTCCTAACCTTGTAAGACTAAATGGTCAGGCTTCTCACTGATGCTAATGGAATTGAGAAGATGGTTACTTATTTACTCTTTCCTTTCTTGATTTTACCAGGAGCTAGATTACTGCAAAAAAAAGTAATTTAATTTAGGTATTCCTACTCCTCTTCCTGAAAGAATAGGCACTAGAACAGTTCTTCCATCTCTAACTGTGAGAAGTTAGGAAATATGCAGGAGGATGGTCACTGAATCCTACGGATCCTAGGTCAGAGTGTCATGGGTCCTTGACATCATACATCACCTGGAAAATGGTCAGGATCTTACAAGATATTCTATCACAAAAAGACAGGTCAAATACATGAAACTGTTCAGGAGAAGAGGGTGGACCCAATCCCTATGACTCAGAAGACTGCATTTGGGTCTCATCTGCTTCTCCAAGAATAGGCATATAGATCAGGCACAATGGGAGCTCATATACCCACACTGATTCCCATATTAAACTGGAAAGAATGAATTTTAATCTAAGGAATTTAAGGTCTCAATCATCCTGATGGAATGTACCTAATTCCACATGTGGAAAAAAGGATATTTACCCTTTTGTACATTCCTAAGAATTCAATTAAGATAGTAGATAGGACACTGAGTACTATGATGCTGAAATAAGATAGTAAAGGACTGACCACACACTGGTCAGCAGAGAGCTAATGACTAGGGTTCCCTAGCTTTTGGCAATCATTTGGAAATGACAACAATGTAGGATCAGGACTGAAGTAAGCTCACTGTCACTTGAATTTCCATTATTAGAACAGAACCTATAATCAGCAGCAACACCATTCACTGTCCAAGTTCACAATGCAGTAAAAATGTGAATTCACTAAGCTCTGTAAAATGGGAAGAAGGGGAAATTCCTGCTGGAGAAATAATGAAGCTTCCAAATGCTTTGGGCCTATTTCTTTCAGGTGCTGCTTGGAGGTTACAATGTGAAAATGCTGAGTGTAAACTAAAACCAAGTGAGGGACCAGGGCTGGCTTTGCTTAGCATTTAACCAATTCAAGGCCACTGGGTATTCAATCAAAGAGCATGGAATTTTCTTCATTAACAACATGGTTTATTCCATCTGCCTTTACCCAAAACCTCATTTAATCTCCTAATCTCCTGAAGTCCAGATTATGCAAAACACAGCAGTAGTAGGATTTAAACCAGGCACATACCTTGCAAATTTGTGCTGACTTAGCACAAGCACATTCCCTCTTATCTCAGCTACGATCTTGCTTTTATCCTCAGGACGACCATGCTCCAACACATGCTGTATTACGTAGTTTCCGTACTGGTCCTGTCGACATGACAAAGAAAAGAACCAAGCTCACATTCAAACTTGTTTTCCCAGCTCTGCACAATTCCTTAAGTCTGATCATGTCATTCCCCTGAAGCACTGAAATGGTTAGCTGAAGAACCAACCAAGCTCCACCTGACCTAAAAATTGTCCAAGTGCTGCCCTACCGCTCCCTTTGCAAATCTGGTTCATGTTGCTAATACTAATGCTATCAGTATGAGCTAAAACCTACTTTGTGGTTTCCTTAGCAAATCCATCTGGTATCAGACCCTGCTCACACAGGGTCTTGAAAATGCCTAAGGACTCATGATGGGTCAATGGGGTGCTTTTGCGGGGATGGGACGGGCTTGGAGAAAACTTGTCCTTTACAATTCTAAGGCATTAACTGGATGTTTTGTAGTGAAAAAAAAGGTCCTAATTCCTCTGGATATTGTTCTGGACCCAGGCACATTTAAAATATGCAATCCATATATGCATTCAGACTCTCCCCTTATCTTCCAGAATTTAAAAGAAAAGAAAGGGTTACATTATTTTTTTTTTAAAAGTCAGATGCATATTTTTCTTTTCATAAACATACTCTAGATTATAAGCGAAGCCGGTCTGGCCTTCAGATAAAGCTCTATAAACACACAAAGACTAGCAGAACTAGCAGGGAAGGTCCTTTAAAAACACCCCTCATGGTAGAAACAGGGGCCACCGTGGGGAACACAGGGCCATGTCTCACATCAGTAAGTGGCAGAACTCAGAGCAACAGCAAAGTCTCGTAGCTCCCATCCCAGAGTTCTCTCTACAATATGACAGACGCTAACTCTATACTGAAAAGGGTCATGTGCTCCCCAAGGTCAAAGAGCTGTGTAATGGCACATCTGGGGTACAGCATGTGTTCATCCTTCATTGCCAAAGAAGACCATGCAATCAGAGAAATGATGACATGACTTGCACTTGACTTTGTTTTGAGTGAGGGAGGGCTGTGCAGGTCACCTGCCTCACTTCTCCTCCACAGCCATCTGAATCCAGTGATTAGATATTCATCAGGATGACTGGAGATGACCCAGGATGATGCAACTGAGGTTAAGTGACTTGCCCAAGGTCACACAGCTAGTGAGTGTCAAGTGTCTGAGGTGAGGTTTGAACTCAGGTCCTTCTGAATCCTGCACTAGTGCTCTGTCCACTGCACTCTGTCCACTAGCTTCCCCAATGGCACATCTGGAAGAAGAACCTAGGATTGTAGTGAGCCACTCCATCTCCAAGGCACACAATCTTAAATGAGGGACAGGCTGCTTTCACTTGACACTAGGGAAGGGCAAGTTCATCTTTCTAAAGCAGATCTCCATGCCGCTAGGTCAAAGCTGGACCTGATCCCGGCACTCTTCACTACCTGGACAAGCTGCTCCGTGTGCTGGTGAAGCTCCTCTAAAATGGGAAGCGTCTGTTCTGGAAGACAGTGCTCCAGGATCCTCTGAATGACTCGACAGCCATAAGGATGTGTAGACAGTGCAAACACCTGGCAAAGAGAACCCCGCCACACACACAAAAGAATAAGCAGGTGCATTTCAATTCAACAATCCTGCCTCAAGACCCTAAGGTATGCAGAACACTATGTTCTGAGCAGCAGATATCATAACAACTCAACAAAGGCAGCCCCAGTGTATCCCCCTAACAACCAGGTTGTACTATGAGGTAGGACACATAAACTCCTACTTTAGAGATGAGGGAACTCGGACATGAGTGGTTGGGTGACATGCTCCAGGATCTGGGCACCTTTGCCCTCCCAAGTCACAGGATTCCCTGGGAAGCCCCATACCCTCTTCTCTAACTACTACTAACCTGCTAGTTAGGAAGGCAACCTTCCTCCTGCTGGTCAGAGCCTTCAGAGGGCTTCGTTCTCACATCCTTTTGCCAAGACACATTTTCAAACCCAGCAATGAGGGAGGGAGAGAGGATATGCTTTGTGTTTTACCATGTATGCTTTTTGTTCGTTGGAAAGAGACACAAGGAATAAAAAGAAGCTTCCTGACAGATCAATAGGAAGGAGATTTCTGGTCCCATGAGAAAGAGAAATTTTAGAGCAAGATTTTGGTCAGGAGAAATGACTGACTGCAGGCAAATTCAGCATACTCTTCCAATCATTTACCCTGATCAGTAAAATGAGTATTCTAGCCTGAGAACCAATGTTAAGAGTTGCATCTTGATATGTAGATAAAGGGGAGAGATCAGAATCTGATCACTCTTGTGTAGACACTAAACTAAGAACCACCACTAATATGGTGCAAGCCATTTCTACTGGCCCATGTGGCCCAGCATCAGAGCTGGCTTAGTCTGACGCCTTATCTATGGCACAGAATCCTTCTTAGCACAGGGAGGTTCCCAGAGGTAAGCTGCAGACAGAACTTCACCATGGATGGTAGGCAGAAGTACAGTACAAAAGGACCTAAGGAGTTAGTTCAACGAGCTGGGAAGAACCAAGTGTGAGAGGCTGTGTCAGCACCTGCAGCCAAATCAAAACTGGAAATTCCTAACAAGGTTTTGGTTCCAGGCTCTAAAATTATGGTGCCAAGTAACAGAGAACCAAGACAGGCAAAGCACATAGATCCTAGGATATAGATTGAGAGTTGGAAGAGATCTCTCATTTTCAGATGAGGAAACTAAGGCACAGAGGTGGTGACGTCTCTGAGCTCACATAGCCCATAGTATGTGGGACAACCCAAGAGCCTTCCTAGCTCCCTGACTTCAAAACCAATGCCCTTCATTCCTCCCTACTCCCCAAAGAACTCTACAGATTTATGTCAATTGGCCTCATTCTTTTGGATGACTTAATATTCCACCCCAGTTAGAGGTCCCCTTGCCCACTGTGTAGCAGATGTCCCTCAGGGTGCTGCTACCTTGATTGGCCTACACATAAAATACCCAGCAGTGGAAATCATCCCTTCTTCCATAAAGGTGACTGAATACATAGAGCCAGAGACCTGTGGGATGTCAAAGATGGCCTTAAAATTCTGGGGCACAAAGATGCAGACTGGCTCACAGGTATGCTCTCCTCCTAGCAAACCATCCTTCTTCCCTATCACATTCTAGAAACACCCTAACAGCATAAAGGAGCTGTGAATTTTATGACCAATACTGGAGATAAGTACAGAGTCAGGGACAGTAAGCACACAAAAACCCAGGGACAAGAGGAAAACATGGTGAATGCCAACCGCCCAGGGCTATTTGACTGAAATACCTTATTTTGCTATTGTTTATCACTTTAGTCACGTCCAGCTCTTTGTGATCCCATTTGACAAAGACCCCAGAGTGGTTTGTCATTTCCTTCTCCAGCTCATTTTACAGATGAAGAAAATGAAGCAAACAAGGCTAAGTGACCTGCCCACACAGCAGGAAGTATCTGACGCTAGATCTGAACTCAGAAAGGGGATTTTTCCTGATTCTAGGCCCAGTACTCTATCCACTGTACCATTTAAAGAATTACCCAAGTTATTCTGTGAAAAAAATTTGCTCTCCACCAGACAAGTAAAAATATGGATGAGTGGGTGATGTTCTCCCAGTCCCAAGACTCAGCCATCATCAGTGACCACTATGACAAGTTTGGAAATATAAATGTGTGTGCCCCTTGACCACGTCCAAGAATTTGGAGCAACCTGCATGTAATGGAGCATCCTGCGGAAGTAACTGATCTCCTGACAATTCCAGACTGAAGAGGAGAAATAAAGAGAGTGGCTTTGCATTTGGGTGGGAATTGAGGAAAGAATTTGACTTTTCTTGCAGCCAGCTCTCTTCACCACAGTATCCTGATATATCCTTGAGACCTTGCACCTTTAAGCCTTTGTTTGGGCTGCTAAGAAGGGATTGTGAAAGCTACAGCATAAGTATGCGGGCTCCATAAGAACTTGGATCCATTCATCCTATATTTGGGCTATCGCTCTGCCACCTCCTGAACCAAGGTTACTTTAGAGATGAGACATGAGACTGGGAAAGGGATAAGTGAACTTCTGTCATCTGAGGAAGGTCTCAAGTTTGAAGTTATATTTAATAAACCCTAAGAGGGTAACCATCGGCTCTACTCTTGATAGCTCTTCCCTAGGCTAGCTGTTAGAAAGTCTATCAACTGATACAGCAGATGCAACCTGCTCCATCAGAAATCTGTGCCAGCATGCAGAAGCTGCTATTATACTCAACAAAGGAACTCTAATTTGGTGAGAATCAGCAGGTGTCTTCATTGGTAATTTCCATATAAAATGAGACAGCAAAAGCCTCCAAGCATTCTTAACAGAGGCCCTTGAAATTTGTGAGCAAGGAGTCCTTGGTTACTTGTTGAATAGGGCAAAGCCTGGAGAAGGTAGTTTGCTCAAAGGCGGGGAATTGAGGGAGAGGGGGAAGAACTACTTTGGCACAAAGTGGAGCTTCTAGGGCTATGGGTCAAATATGAGTTTTGATTGGGCAACAAACTTAGCAAAATCCATGGCCAGGCCAGAGAACTTCTCAAGTGTGGCCACCAGGCCACCTACTTTGACAGTGAAAATACACAGCTGCACTTGTAACAAGCCATTCTCTTTGGGTAGGGAAGTCAGAGCATCCTTAAGTTTTTAACTTCAGTTAAAGTATGGACAAGGTCCTGCTCCACAGTGGTATTCTGGACTTCAAATCCTGAATAGTCACTATGACAACTACTTGTCTCACTGCTAGAAGAGGGAGGATGTCAGAAATATGACAAGATAGCAAAGGTCCATACAATCCTGCTGCTTGGAGCTGAGCTGAAAACCAAAGAGGAGCGGAGTCCATGGGCTGGATTTGGGAGGCAAGGGTAGCCAGGAAGCACAGAAGGATGTCAGGAGCATGCTGCTACAAAACAGTATCCAGAAACTTTTCTATGGTGTATAGGTATAATTTCAAATCGCTACTGTTAAAACATGAAAAATACAAAGTTATATTTGTCTAGAAAAGCAATTTCTAGTTACCCACGAGGTCACTGCAATAAGAGGAGGAATGAACATTTACTACTATCGTTCATATAGAAGTTACTCCGTGCCAGGCACCGTGCTAATCCTCAGAAGCCTGCACAGTAGACTCTATTATTATCCTCATTTTAGACTCAAGGAAATTGAGGCAGGCAAGAGGTTAAACAATAACCTGCCTCAGGTCACACAGCTAGTCTCTGAGGCAGGATTTGAATTCAGGTCCTCCTGACTAGGCCCAGCATACAATCCACTTCATCACACATTAGAAAGCGTACTATGCTTTGAAGCATTTTAAAATTTAAAATGTTTTGTTGGAATTCCCACATTCTACCTCTAATATAACAAAAATCACAAATAAGCCACAGTTTAACTGATTTGTCTCCTGTCACTCACCTGTCCCTTAAATGCATCAATGATAAACTGCAGGGACTGAGGCTGCACACATTCGATACACTTCTGAACCACATGATTACCATTCTGGTCTTTCACACACTTCAGGACATGGCCATCTAACTCCCGTACCATCTCATTCTATTGGAGAGAAAGAGAAAGAAAGCACCACCAGAATCACAGCTGGAAAATACCTAGGTAATATCTTAACACAGACAAACACCAATCAACAGTTGTATCAAACAATGAACACAAGAAATTATGACAACAAAATCAGTCACAAAAAATCAGCAACAGAAGTACGGTGATGGAATGCTTTACAAGTTAAAATGCTGTCATCTAATCTAATCTGATAATATGACAGTTTAAGTATTAATGATTAATCCTATTATACAGATGAGAAGACAGAGGCCCAGCCAGGGAAAGAACTTGCCAGGAGTTCTATAGCTAACTGATAGTAATGAAAGGGCTCAAACCTCAGTCTTCTGACTTCAAATCCAATCTAGATGCTTCTCTCCCCACCACTCTAGCTTAAAAGCAGTATAAATGTCATCAAATTTCTCCTTTAATGGGCCTGACCCATTCCTTCATGCGAATGAGAAAGGTGAAAATCACTGTAAGATGCTCTGATGGAAGAACTACCATTAAGACCAGGGCCAGAGCAGTAAAAAGTTGAGATGTTCCTGGAAGGCTTTCTGACACAACGCATCAGTGCAGAAGCAGTGTCTCTTCCGGAAGTAAATCGGAGGGAGGCAGCCAGAACGGCAGTGCACATTACAAAAGAGGCACAGAAGGTAGAAAAAAACAAAAGCGAATCCTCTTTAGAGAAAAGTGCTAAGGGGTGGAGAAGGCTGGAAGTGGAGGGATCAGAAATATGTCACCCTTGAACTGTATCTTTAAGACGACTTCACGTCAAGCAGGAGGGTGTCTGGGAAGGGCTTTGGCTTGGATAAGGTAAAAGTACAAAACCAAAAACGAAGAGATCAGAGTGAATATGAGATGAACAAAAAACATCTAATGAGTTAAAAAAGATCAACTATCCAATGGGAAACCTGGAAACCAAGTAAAATCTCATACCTTTATGGGACAGGACAGAGGGATTTAACAGACTGTCTCAAAAACAAAACTATTAAGTATACACAGGAAATTGTAATGAGTTCTGAAACTAGGGGAAGCTGAGAGTGAAGGATAAAGACCAAATGTCATTTTTGGTTTTACAGTCTCAGCAACCAGCGTAGCTCCTTATGCCTAAGTAGTTAATATTGTTAATAAACGCTTACTAAATTGAACTGAAATTTAAGACATTACATGTGCAAGCTCAGATGCTTAGGATTAAGGATAGCGCAATATTAAAAGGATATTGTGAAAATCTCCTGAAATTCCACTAGTTAAAAGTAACTGCCAATTAATAAAACCATCTGTTATAATGAACAGATTTATGCTGATTTCCAGCTCACAGATCTAGAGCTGGAATAGTCCTCAGAGGCCATCTGGTCCAATCCTCACATTTCCGAGACGAGGAAACCCAGACCCAGGCAGCAAAAGGAACAAGATCAAAGAGCTGGCGATTGGAAAGCTTATTAAATGAAGATACTTTATGGACTGGGAATTTACCATTCTGGGGTTCACATTGGCCATGCACAAAAGCCACATGCCAACAGCCACAAGCACAAAAGAAAAAGTGTGAAGGAAAACAGGAGATGAATTCACACACTTGTGGAACATCAGACATCAAGAAAAAAGTTAAAGTGGAAACTTACAATTACCTGCTGGTCTGGGGGAATAAACTCAAGGGCTTTCTGGATGACCCGACAGCCGTACATCTGCAGAGCCAAGGACAGGACGTGCCCACGGATCCTTTCTGCCAAAGCCAGCTTCTGTTCGAGGCTGCCAAACTGGAAAGCAATCACAAGAACCTGACTTACCAGGAGGAACAAAGCTCGAAATAAAAAAACAAGAACAGGGGGGAAAACAACACCACACTTCCTACAGATCCATTCGCTAGGTTTTTATCATTGATCTTCTCCCTTTAATTAAGTTTAATAAAATACAATTTTGCATTGTAATTTTAATAAAATACAATACAATTTTGGTTTAATTGAGGCTAGAAACTAAAAGGGACGATGGCCTTTTAAGTCAAAGAGTTTAATTACTGCCATGATTTTCAAAGAAATCACCATCACCATTGTAGATATTTACTTGTCCCCAGAAGGCTTACATGTCTACAGTACACTATTTCATCTGGTCTCTTACATGCTATGAGGTAGATTCTATAGTATTTCCTAGGAATTCCAAATGTGGAAACTCCTTGCACCAAGGAGTTTAACTGTAAATAATCACTTCTGATAGTTATTCAGGGGACTGAGAAGTGACTTACAAATGGTCACAAAGTCAGCATATGTCAAGATGAAGCCCTGATTCCTCCAAAGATGGCCTGTTAGCTGGTCTGCCATGTTGCTTCTCTATCAAAGGTATTAGTAATTAGTAATTCCATTTTACAAATGAAGAAACTGAGTGAACTTTCCATAGCTGTACAGCTAACTAAACACAAGAGTTGGGATTGAAGCTCAGATATTTCCTACACTTCTACTGGACCACACACCCAGAAGGATAAGTCTCTTTAATGGTCATAACTATTTATTCAAAGATTATTAGGGTCAAGGATGGCAGAGATCAGTACCTTTCCAAAGTTGTCTTACGTTAGATCTTACTTTTCTAGTTTGGTTAGTTTCAAGAAGGTAATCAGACCAATATATATTTAAATATCATACATTAGGCTACGTGTGCCAGGCACCACGCAAAGTGAGGGGACTACAAACAGGGCAAAAGGTGGTCCCTGCCCTCAAAGGGAGTGAAGGGGTAGAGGAGGTACCGGAAAGGGGCATGACAGAGAAGTCAAGAGGAATAAAGCAGGGTGGGAAGGAAGAGATGGCTGGCCTAGGCCTTTCTCATAAGGACATTCTGAGAAATGATCTCGGATCTCCATTCAGAGGGAGGGGCCCAGGAGCAGAGGGCAATGACTAGGCATAAGTTATCCAAGACAGTGAATTCTTTGTTTGTGAAATACTTGATGGGTTTGTACCCTCAACCTATCCAAATCTTCCGATCTATCCACTTAAAATAAGCCTTTAAAAACACTCAGAAGTGAAATACAAATTATTGTATGAATTAGGAAGAGACGACTATACACCCTACGACAAAATAAAGAGTAGAACAAAAAACCGCCAACCAGAAGATGGATGAATCCTGCATCACCCCTGACGACCCCAACAGCCCTCTGCTTTCCAGTCCCACAATATCTGTTTGTCCCATTTATTGGCACAAAAACTTTATCATGGACTTACCTCATCTCTTAAACTACATTCTATCCTACTTTTCTCATCAAAGACCACACCAGACATCCCAACTCCTAGCAATTAGTCCTTCACATTGAACTGAACTGCAAAGTTTCAGAGACAGTGAAATCTCCTTCTTTCTGGCTATCAGGACAGCCCTCTGGACACCCATATCATTCTGTATTAAAAGTAATGTTAGCCTCACTTTACAGATAAGGAAACTGAGACTTAAAGAAGTTGGATGAATCTCCCTTGCTGAATTAAACCTTGATTAAATATTCAAAGTGGTTCCTCTGAAAAAGGTTAGGGAATCAGCATCCTTAGGACTCCTTTAAAACAAAACATACTTCAACCTGTGGAGAAGGCTTCAGCTGGACTTATGGGAATAATGCCTACAGAACACTTTTAGAATAGTGACTGGTTAGTGTCCATTTGGGGTTTTTTTTCCTTCACACTGATCATTTGGTCATTTCACTTTTTTATTTTACTTTCAGTTCCAAATTCTTTCCCTCCCGGCACATCATCCTCCACCCATTAAGAAGGAAAGAAATACATATTTAGTCACACAAAAATGTTCATATTATCCATGTTCCAAGGAAAAAGAAAGGGAAAATATACACTTCAACCTGCACTCAAGAGTCCACCAGTTCTCTATCTAGCAGTAAACAGCATTTAACATCCTGAGTTCTTTGGAGCTGTGGTAGGTCATTGTGTTGATCAGAGTTTACTAAATCTGTCACAGTTGATTATCTTTACAATATGGCTGTTACTGTGTAAATTATGTCTCCTGGTTCTACTCCTTTTGTGTCAGTTTATAACAAGTCTTCCCAGGTTTTCCTAAAACCATCTCACATTCATCATTTCTTACAGCACAACAGTACTCCATTATATTTATATACTATAACTAGATTCAGTCATTCCCTAACTGTGGGCCTCACCTCAATTTTCCTTAACCACAAAAAGAGCTGCTCTAAATATATTTGTACATATGGGTTGTTTTCCTTTTTCTTTGATATCCTAGGTAGTGGTATTGTAGTGGTATAGTAGTGGTATTGCTGGGTCAACAGGTACACAGAGTTTTATAGCTCTTTTCCAAACTGTTCTCCAGAATGGTTGGATTAGTTTCCAATTCTACCAATAGTACATTAGTGTACCTGGTTTTCCCACAGCCTCCCCAGAAGGTCAATTTTTTCCTGTCATGTTAGCCAATCAGATGGGTATGAAGCAGTACTCCAGAAACGTTTGAATTTGTATTTCTCTATCAGTGATTTAGAATATTTTATATGACAATTTAGTGTCCATTTCTAAAGGTAGTCTCTGCCATATTTAAAAATATTTTTTAAAAGATAACTGTATGTCTATTAGCTGTGTGAGAATTTTAACAGTGCAAAAGAGAAACACCTAACTTTTCACAACAAACTCATTAATGGGAGGTGTGGAAGGGAGACAAAAAAGGTAAACCAAAATGGAACACATCATGAAAAAGTTCACCTAGAAAATCATTCCTGCTATCAGAGGACTTAAAACAACCAACCCAACTAAGAAGAGAGACCAGGACTTACTTCAAAGAACTTCTGAATAACATAGTTTCCAAAGACATCAACCATTAGCTGGTAAGCAGCTTGGAGAATTTCATTGAAGACAAGCTGGCGTTCAGCAGGTGTGGCACGCTCCAGCTTCAGCTGAATGAATCTGAAAATGAATGGAGAAATATAATGAGATCATCATGGAGATTTAGGCTTAGCAAACATTATGTAAGAGATGGGTCATAAACCAGGCAACAGTTGAATTGTATTAGGCGGGGATAGAGTTTTAAAGAGAATTAAAAAACTGTTCTGCAAAGTAAAAAAAAAAAGTTTTTGTAAAGTGAATAATCATTATGTAACTGATCACGGCTTGTTTTTCTCAGACTTCTCAAAGCAGGGTGCACGCACACCTGACCTGCTGCAGAATTGCTTTATTTCTTCCAAAAACAAGCCCACAGAACTGTTCCGGAGCCCAGTCACACTGGATGTATGTTTGGTCTCACACTTGATGTTACAAGTTACCATAAACTGGAGAAGCTACTTAGGAGGATGCATTAGTAGGAGCCACTGTAATAATTCATTTTTAAATACAAGTCTCTGAGGCTGAAGAAAACAGTCCTGACTTTTCCACACATGGAAATAAGACCAGAGCATTCATAAACCTCTCCCCCAAGACTGAACTACAAAGAATTCTATCTAGAAAAAAAAATCTCTTGAGCACTGGCAGACAAAATTCTCTAAGGAAGAGGAAGAAGCTCTATCTTACTGAGCCAGCTCAAGCCAAGACTCAAGGGAGGACATGCCAAACACAGGCGTCACAGAGGTACTAAAGGACAAAGAAGATGAAAAAACGAAGAGAAGTCTAGACGACTTGCTACCATAAATTATTTAATCCTTTTAAAATTGGTCTTGCCCTTGTGCCCTTCAGTAAAACACAAAATGATGAAAGGGGAAAGGCAATAAAATTAGAAAGATGCTTCACCTGTAACCACCTGAAAATACCCATGCCCCAACATGGCTGCCTCCCCAAGTTTTTAAAAATATTTACAGGACCAGCCATATGTCTATTATTAGACCTGTCTTCAGTTATATCAAATTGTGGTCACTGAGAGACACCTTCAGTCACTGGGGCTTATTTCCTCATTGAGAAAGCACTGGACTATTTTTTAAGCAGTGTAACCCAAAATAAAAAGCATTTCTAGGATAGTTCCTTCTCATCAGCTCTGCAGTGTCCTTGGCAGGGAGCTAAATGTATAACAAAAGTTTCAGTACAGTTTTGATAATCACCTTGACAATATAACTATGTATACAAGATATAAAGGTTACCCAAAGCTGTCCAGAATATTCAGTTTCAAGTATTTAAAATGCTGAAGTCCTCACCTGGACCCATGCTGGTCTTGGGAAAATTCCATGATGTGCCCCGCAATCTCACGCAGCTGTAAGTTGGGGTAGCGATTATTACGGAAGTCTTCTAAAAGCCTGCTCCGGCCGGAGGGCATGACATCTGACAAGCCATAGCGAATGCGTGAAGAAGGGAAGAGGGCACTACTGGGGCTAAACAGGCTAGACGCACTGCTTGCGCTCCGGTACTTGGCTTCGGCTCCAGGAGCCGCAGAGATGTATCTTCCGCTGCCATTGGTGAGCCCTCCTATTGGCCAGAACAGAAATAGTGAAAGAACCATCTCAACATGTCTCTTAAGGGGGGGGGGAGGGGGGGGGGGGGCGGGGGCACGGAAAAGGAGGTGGGGTAGGGGTGTTGCTGTACAGAGAATGAGACTCTCTGCTGAGGGAATAAACCTAAGTTAGCTAAAGATCTTGTGTCTCTTTTCCTGCTTTTGTACTGAATTACACTTCTTACTAAGCAATTTTTCCAAGCTGAAGGGACAACAAACTAGGTTCGAGCTCTTCACTGAGAATGGGATGCATTCATTACTGGTGGCTGAACTGTTACTAATGGGACATCAATCGTCAATCGTTAGCACCCAGTAACTGAAAATGATCGTTCCCTTCTCTGTTATGTGGACTCTATCAGACAGCCTCTCTTTCCCTTCCAATTCTAAATTGCTGACCCTGTGACCATGTACCTGACTCAACAAGAAGGAGGAAGGCAATTGGTGCAAAAAGCCTTGGGCTAAATCAAACTGCGGACTATAAGGAGAGGGGAGACAAAGGCAAAGCTATAGACGAGGTAATGAAAAGGATTTCTTGCCATGAGACATAAGTGGCTCCACATTACCCCCATAAAAAACTTTTTTTTCTCCACTGATGATGCTCCAGTGTGATGGCAGAGGAGGGTGGATGATACATGAAGTGCTTTCCTGATGAAAAACAGTCAAAGGGACCCAAAGTGCCATAAACTAATCCACTCTAGTCAATGATATCATGATAATATCACGAGAGAGGCACGGTTACTCATAAATTATGATAAAGAACAGTTTAAATAACCCCATTTTGACAGTAGCTCTGGTCCATAGATTCTGATTTCACTTGGAATAACTGAAAGGATTTCAAAAGGTAGGAAAAAAATACAATAAGGTCATTTAAGACTCTCATATTTAGCTCGTGTCTTTTAAATTTATCCTCATTCGTGGTGATCTTCGACTGCTGAGCTCCATTATTCGTGGCCTGTTTTACTTGTGGTTCAGCTTGAACTATGCACATCAAACTTTTCATAAGGTACCTGGGCAAGCTGCAATGGGGTCCAAAACAAATGATCATGCTCAAAACCCAGACACAAATGCAGGATAGATTCTCTCTGAACTTTCAACAACTTTACTTTTTTTAAAAAAAGATTTTCTCAATGTAATCCCATAATATAGAGAAATCTTTCACAAATCACATTTTTAAAAACTATGAGAAAGGGCATGTGGTTTGGGTTTTTTGTTTTGTTTTGTTTTTTTTTTTTGGGGGGGGTCATTAAAAATACCACCATTATATACACTAACAATTAAGCTTCTCTAAACAGCTAACTGGATCTCTACTTCCCCCTTTAGGTATTGTGATAATCAAGCTTTCAGGTCACTGGGAAAGGTTAACTAAGTTCATGATTTGTGTTCTTATACTCCTTTTCATCATGAGATGAAGACTTTTTAAAAAGAAACTGAAGTTTTAACACATTGTAAGTGAGGCAGCTATCTCTCCACTCCTAATGCCACCACCAACGTGAGGGCAATGGAGAATAGGAAAATAAGCTTCTCAAGTCCACAGCCCTGACTTAAAGTATCAGACCAAACCACTTGTTTTAAGATGGGAAATCTAAGAAAGCAAGGAATATATGCTAGAGACCTAATCAAAACTCAAATACTATTTTCTCTCTTAATATAAGGACCAAGGTAGCCCTAAAACAAAGCAACAACTTTCACAAATGCTCACGTCAGCCTCTATTCTGCCAAAATGAAACTCCAAGGAGTTACTTTATTAACTTGCTAGTATAAGGAAGACTGGAACTGTTGGTGTGAGAGAAATTGTTTGATAAGCTACATCTGTCTGCAAGCTCCCTGCTGGGTTTTTGATGTGTTTGTTCTACCAATACATATTGCTTCAGTTCAGCTGCATTTGGAGGCAAATTCAAAAAGGAATGACTTCGAGTGGCCATTTTTGTCTATTTTCATGGCTATAAGGCTAACCATTATTCACTAAGTCCACAGAATCATTAGAGGTGGAAAGGACATTAGAGGATACTCAGTAAAATCCCAGAATTTTAGAGTAGCAAAAACTGAGTCCCAGAAAAGTTAAGAAAAGGTTAAATTTCACTTTTGTTTAAAATTACCTTGACTTTTTGTTTATACTTCTATATGTATATGTTGTCTTCCTCAGGTAGACTGTAAGCCTCTACAGGGGAGGAACTACTGAGTGTATTTCTTTGTATCCCAAGACCCAGCACACAGTAGGTGTATAATAAATGTGTTAATTGATTTTGTTACCTAAGATTACATGGGTAGTGTCAGAGACAGGATCTGAATCCAGGTCTCAACTGCTGGCCCAGTGCCCTTTCCACTGTGCCAGAGTTAAGGCTGAAAAGCAGAAACCAGTCACACTCAGTTTGCAGTCAGTTTTAATACTTGCCAATTTTCCTTCAGTAAGGGCTTCTTTCTCTTGGTCACTGACAATGCCACCAAATACACCAATAAATTTTAATTCTGAAACTAAATTGAATAATGACGTCTGGCAGCCATCTGGCTCATTCATATGAGAAGGTGAAGAATACAAGCCGCAGTCAAAAGAAAATCAATTTCCCATAATGCCCTGCTTGGAAGATGGAAGCAGAAAGAGGAAGGAGAAAATGGAATCCAATGCAGAAAGGAGAAACAAGGGGGAGTGCCCTGGCCTGGCCAACTGTGCCCCCCACGGTACCATGGCCCCCTGCTTAGCTCCCACAAAGAGGGTGAAGAGACCATAGAAGCAGCTGCCAGCAAAGGCGACAGAGTCAGGGGAAGGGAGGGGTGGAGAAGTGTCCTTGTCCTTGCCACCTCCTGTTTGGGTCAGGGAGCAGCTCTCTCCTGAATGGAAGTGATGAAATGCCCACTGCCCACCTTAGGGGCAGCCTAGGGAGATGGACAATCCAAGCCCAGAAGTGAAGAGGAGAAATGGCCAGAAGGCACAGGGGAGTGGCATGGAACTCTCCATGGTCCCTACTGCTCCCTGCAGCCAGGGGTCATTCGTTTAACATCCATCATCTCCTAGCGATGATATATGGCTACGAATCACGGAACACCAAGATCTCAGAAGAATAAAAAAGGTGACCCAAAGAACATCACAGAGACACGGTGGGGTCGAAGGTGAATGCAACATATTATGATCTGCATACCAGAACTAGTGGGAAAGAAATGTACACATGGAAAGTGAGCAAGTCACGCAGAGGACTCGAGAAACAACAGATGGGCTGCGGGAGAGCTACACTAGCAATACTGGAAATCTGAAAGAAAGAACTCCAGGACGTTAAGCAATTCCTCTATGGAGGATGAACGGAAGAAAATGACCCCAAATCCCACAGGATGAGAAGGCAATGAAGAGCTGCTATCTGTGCTAGTGGAGGGAGTGGAATGCCCACACAGCTCTAACTAAAATTAGTTCCAAAACTTGACACTCCACCGTGTGAATCAGAATGTCTCACAGGAGATAAGATATTTTACATAACTATTTGAAGAAACTTAGGTGGTGCAGCGATATGATGCTGGACTGGACTCAGGAAGACCTGAGTTCAAATTTGGCCTCAGACACTTGCTAGCTGTGTGTCCCTGGGCAAGTCACTTCACCCTGTTTACCTCAAGTAGCATCTACCATGCAGGGTGGTTGTGAGGACAGAAGGAGAAATGTTGTAAATTTCTCTGCAAAAATTTTAAGTCCTTAAAGAACTTATAAATGCTGTTATTATTACGGTTTTTACTTGTCCTAAACTTCTCTGAAGACTAAAGTAGCCCCTATTTCTTGCATACTGAGAAATTGCTGAGAAAATACATTTTGATCCTATACATACTATGCCTGCCATGAATAGAGATATTAAACCTAACTCAATCTTAGATTTACATTGAAAAGTCTTGTTCATTTGGCCTCATGATTCCTTGTTTTAGGAATCACCCCCACATTTGTTCAACTACCCTATTATGAAATGGGATAACACACAAAGAAGGAAACAAGCATGTATTAAGCACCTACTATGTGCCAGGCATTCATTAAGCTCTTTACAAATATTATTTTATTTGATCCTTACAGTCCTGGGAAGTAGATGACATTATTATCATGATCTTACAGTTGAGGAAACTGAGTGACTTGCCCAAGGTCACACAACTGGTAAGGGTCTGAGGTCAGATTTCAGTTCAGGTCTTTCTGACTCCAGGCCCAGTACTCTCCTGTTCACTGTGCCACCTTGCTAAAAACAAATCTGTGAGCCATCAAAGTACATTTCAGTCATTTGTACAGTAAGAGCCAGAAGAAGCAAAGATATTTATCAAGTAAGGAGACCAGGCTTCCAATCGTAGCCCTACCGATTCCTTTTGAGATTTTCTAGCCGTAAAGTTGCCAGATGAGACGTCTGTGTTGGACAATGTGAGGCCTTAAAGAATAATGCAGATCATTTCCCACTAATGCACTTGCCAAACCTATAAATTCCAGTATCAAGTTTTGATACTAGATACAAATTAGAAATAATTAGGAACCCAAAGTACACAGCAACAGGGCCAAGTCTACAGGTATAGAGCTGACCCTCTTATGGAATCAAGTGGCTATTAATTGCACCTGCAAAGTATTTCTGAGATGTGCAAGAGAACAAGACAGGGCTAATAACAGCTCTTACCCAGGTTCAGACTTGAAGAAGATCCATGTGAAGAGAGAGAAGGAGGTGGTGTCTGGGAATGCCCTGGCCCCTGACTAGGGAGAGGCATTCCAACAGGTCCAGGAGAGGAAGAAAAGCCAAGGCCATTATAAAAACTGTGTCCAATGGGGGTCAAACTGCTGGATGTTCTCTTATATAGGTCACTGCTGCCAGTCAGGGAGTCTCGGCGGGAGCCACTACCAGTATTTGAGTTTGCCACTAAAATAGAATTGAAACAATGTATATTAGAGCAGCCCTGGGGCTTTAAGAACAAAGCCAATGACATGCTTCTACAACATGGTACATTATACCTGATCTGGGTCCTCCCCTTCTACACCCTCTGCCCACCTGTCACCACGGACAGCATAAAGAGTTGTACCGAATGCCAAGAGAAAGTAGAGTTGACCCCAAGCTGGCTGCTCCAAACACCATATTCCCATAAAACAGGGTGCCTACAAGCAGGCCATGTTGTATGGTGGAAAGAGAAAACCCTCATGGACAAATATAGACTCAACAGAGGAAAAAAAACCACAGAAGAGGAGAAAGGCCTGGCTTGGCCTTCTGTAGATTCTAAACAGCAAGGCTGCTGTGCTCCATAGGATGGCTGGGCAATATTAAAAAACATTGTACAACAGGGGATTTTCCCTCTAACATCGCAATGGTAAGCAGTTCAGAAAGCAGGCTCTTCAATCCCTACGCAACCACATGATAGGCTCTTTGTCACTTAATTGATCACTTTATCCCAGACATAACTAACTCTCTCTTCCTCAGGCATTCCCAAGGATCACAACACACCTCACCTACTTGGTTATCCTCCTGCTTCACATTTTTCCCAGTTCCATGACATTGTAAGTACCTCAGTGTAAATACTCCTTCCAATTTGCCAGAAAAGCAACCTGTCACCTATGCTATAACAATGTAAGAACCATTCTTCACTATCAAGGTCCTTCCAGATAATGTACTGCTGAGGTAGTTTGGAGCTGTCTTCCTCACTCCCTTCTACTGTTTAGAAAGGCACCTTCTTCCTATACCTGTAGTAAGTTTCCACCAAACTAAGTGATCTATTACCTAGAGTGACACAACTAACTGGGTGTGACAGAGTAGCGAGGTGGTGGTGGTAGTAGTAGAAGCAGTAGCAGTCATAGTACTGATGGTGATGGTGGTGGTGGTAGTAGTGGTAGTACTAGTAGGAGTACCAGCAGCTAGCATTTACATAATCCTTCAAGCTTTGCAAAGTGCTTTACAAGTTATCTCATTTGTTTAATTGCTCCCATGACCCTGTATGGTTACCAGTATTGTCCTCATTTTACAGATAAGAAAAGTGAGGCTTAGAGAGAGTGAAGTGATTTGCCCAGTATGGATGCTTGACTAACAGCTGTCTGAAGCTGGATTTGAATTTAGGACGTCTTGGCTCCAAATTGGATGCTCTATACACTGAACCACTGTTCAGGTAACCTGGAATACAGTCCTATCTGTGTAACCAGGGGAGGAAGATTCATCCTGTTTAATGGGAGTGGCTGAGTATCATGTCAGACTCTCAGTGACCTTGGTCCATACAGGCTCATGCAATATGGCCATGGCTCTATCAAGCCTAGAATAGGATATTGACTGCAAAGGCACCTCAAGCATGATTGCTACCTGCAGTTCCAAATCCGCCAAGGGCTGATCCCAGAGTGGCTCCCAGAGAGCTGCTGCTCCCAAATCCCAGGGAAGTGTTGGCAGGCTGGGCAGAGCCCTGAGAAAAGAGCGAGCTACTCTGTGAGTTGCTGCTCAGAGAGTTGTTGCCATAAAATGAGCTGGATGCCAAGTTGCTGTTGGGCTGTTGCTGGGGTTGGGGCTGAGGCTGCTGAGTTCCTAATGGGCGGAATGGTCCATTTGTCGTGCCCGCAAGACCACCAGCTGCACCGTTTGCAGAGGCTGCCGCAGCTGCAACAGCTACAAAGGAAAAAACCAAACAGTGGATTAGGGTCTTATTCCCGAACTACTTTTCTCTTTCTTTGAGAGCAATTATAAAGAGATCATATTGTTTCAGGACAGAATCTAACATGTAAACAATGACAGAATCATACACTTAGAACTAAAATGAGACTTTAGAGGTGATCTAATTCAACACCTCTTTTTAATAGATGGGGCAACTGAAGGCCAGAGAGAAGCGAATGACTCAAGGTAACAGAGCTACAAGTGAAATCTCAGTCCCCTGACTCCAAATCCAGCACTCTTGTAAAATGTCTTGCAAATCCATTTATATCATGCCTCTTTTCAGTCTTGTAGACTAGGAAAAATACGTGTAAATTTAAGTTAAAAAGAGGCAACCTGCTACTCATTAAGGAGAAACTTAACTGCTCAAAAGCAAAATGAGCCATCTCAGAAAAGTAGTGCATTGACTATCACTAGAAGTCTCCAAGTGGAAGCTGGAGCACTACTTATCAAGAATTTTGCAGACAAAATTCATATTCAAATAAAGGTTGGATGAGATGCCTTCCTGGATCTGTTGTAACTCTTGAGCCCAAATCCCACTACTTGTCTGAGAACCAATGAAACATAGTCAATACCTGGGTTCCCTATCTCTGCAAAATGTCACCATTCTATTTTTAAAGACTTAGGATTAGAAAACTCCCAAATCAAAGTTAGCTTAGAGACCAGACCCTTTACAGCAGCATCCTATTCTGTACTACACTCCCAATTATGCTGCTAGAGAATTACAGCAGTAACAATGAGCTTATTTTGACAGAAAAAAGCCTAAATAGAAACTCTCTTTCCTTACCCTACAAAGATATGGCATTTGAAAAGATTATACAAAAAGAGAAACCTTGCCTCTCCACAAACATTACTATGTAACATTAATACTATAAGCCAAGTTCCTATATTAAGTATAACCTTAAATACTTTCTGACCAAAAGAGTATGAACAGGGCATCTGCAAATGCTGAACGTCCTTGAATCTCACCCAAAAGAAGCCAATGCCAAAGGGGATGGTGCTTCACAATGAGAAGGAATAAAACAGGCTATTTTTAAACAGTCTGAAGAAAAAACATAAGCCAAGCCCCTCCACTGCCATTTCATTTTATTAAAACAGTGCCACACAGAGTGGATACAAGAAACATACCTGCTTGTGCTGCTGAGGAGCTGATGATGACAGGGGCAGGGGCTACAAGGCGGACAGGAGCTCCCAGACCATTTCGAGCCCCAGCATTGACAACGAGGGCCCCTGTTTGGTCATAATAAGCAGCTGGTGCCAAGACAGGATACCCTGAGGAGGTAGAAAAATCAACACATGAATCCTAAATATGGAGAGAGCACCAGCAATGTGCTACACACACATCCCCTCATTCACATACACATATCTAGAACAATTAAGCATACAAAATTATCGAGATATAGTATTGAACCCAAAAAAAGTTTATTCATCAATATATTTTTACTAAGCTATATCAAAAGCTGAGGTTAAAAATTGATCACATACATGTGAAAAAAATGTCATGGAGGGGAAGTCATTAATGTTTTCTGACTATTAAAGAACTCATCTAAAAGTAACTAATCTAGAAATATAATGACAAAAGCAAGGACCTCTTGGGCCCAACAAGACTTTTACTAATGACCCCAGTTTATAATAAAACAATGAACACTGTGCTGTAACCACTCGTAACAGTAAGCTAGCTTTGTCTTGCTCCAAGTAAGACTGGACCACCACATGTGGTGAAGCATTCAAATGTGGAAAGCCATTTTTCATGACTCCCAATCCAATGGCCTTTCACTTCTAGGATACCACCCTAAATTAGCATTCTGCATACAGCAGAGGGGGGCAACCTTCCCCACACAATTCTGTTTCTCAAGTGCTGTATATACCTCTATCAACAATTCTGAGGGATGTCAGGAAAGGTAAGAGTCTACCAAATCAAAGTAGACCGTTCATTCATTCCTACAGGCATCCACACGAACGAAACAGTTGTTATTAGAATGGAGCCTGTACAAGAATGCTCATATTGACATGAACAGTTCAAATGAACCACAACTTCTGACTCTTGGAGGGAAGACTTAAAGAAAACTGAAGACAGCACCAGGACCAAACAACAAAAAGCAAAAACAAGTTCAGACTGGCTCAGAAGCAATGAGTACAGTCAAGAGCTCTCGTCGATGAATTGTCTCAGCGAGGGCAAGTGTGTCACCCTAGCCAGCGTTCCATGATTTCAACAGACCAACCACCTGCTGCCCAATTTCTCTGAGTGAGTGAGCTCTCTCTTGTTCCTACTGAGGAAGGCAAACGGAGTCATACCTGGCATCCCTGCAGCCAAGCCCTGCCCAAACGCAAGGGCAGAGTTTACTGCAGCAGCCGCCACAAGGGGATCGGTTTGCTGACCTTGCTGGTTCTGATTTGGGGTCAAAGGGCGTTGGCTGGCACCTCCACGAAGAACCTGGGAACAAGGCAGAAAAAGGATCAGCTGGGTCTTCCTTATCCGAAGCTTTAAATGCCAATACTTGTGCTCACACATACATAACAAGTCAGATGGGAAAGATTCCCATTAGGAAAAGATCTTTTCCCATGCATTCATCAGATACATGGAACTTTTTTATCTTTAAAAAAAATATGTTGTTCATTATATAGAATGTCTCTCTGTAAGATGAAGGATACTGGGAGAAAATAGTGATGTAAAAATAAAATGGAAAAAAGACATTATTAAAAACTTTTATAAGTACACACAGAGAAAAAAACAAACAAAAAAAATGTCGAAGACTAGACCTGAGACACCCAAAACAGAATCCCATGTAAGATGGGCAGTGATGATATAATACAAACAGCTACTACTGACATTTATATAGCACTTTAAAGTTTGCCTTACAAATATTTCTTCACTTTATCCTCACAACAACTCCTGGAAGTAGCTGCTATTACCACATCCATTTTCTAAACTGAGGGAATGAGAGCTAAGACAGTTTAAGTCACTTGCCCAGGGCCACAGTCACACAGCTCATAAGGTCCTGACGCTGGAGCTAAGTCTTCCTAACTCCAGGCTCACCACTCCAGGCACTATTTTCCCAACCTACCTCAGATCCCCATTCTCCCTAATCAAGCCTTTTGTGACTAAGGCACACAGATTAGCCCAGGACCCCACATTTCACATCACATCTTCCTGGCTTCAGGCCAGAGTTCAGGTGAACAAAGAAGGGAATATTAAGTATCATAGATACACACACACACATTCAACCCTGTCACACCTAAGTCCTCAAATACGCCACGGCCCACCCAAACCATGGGCTTCCTTTGGCTCTAGGAAGACATCCTGTGCCTCCTTCGTTTGTTCAAGCTACCCCCAATGCCTCTACATCCTCTCCCTACTCTGTGCCTTTTCCCAGACTTGTTCACTCCGAACATTCCTATTGATTCCAACACAAAAGCTGCTGACTCCCCCATGAGGTTTTTCTCTGACCTAAACAACCTCCCCCCACACTGTTAAGGACATGTTTTCATTTTTGCCCACCTTCCCTGCCAAGAATTTTGCTGGCCATGCCTATGAGCTATAATTTTCACTGGGGGGATCCCACCCCCATATTAAGATGTAAAGGCTGAAGGAAATCCCTCCCCTTAGCACCTAAGGGTACTGCTCTGTGAAGGGGAGAAATTCAATAAACCGCTGACCCAAAGGCTACCTGGACAAAAGTCCACAAAATATAATGTAAAAGGTTTTTTTAACCCTCAGTAATTAAAATATGCAAATTGAGGAGGTTGGGGGGAAAAAAAGGAACAATGGCACATTTCTGATACACTTAGAATCTTTTTAAAAAGCAATCTACAAGCTCATAAGATTAATAAAGCCTAACAAAGGACTAATCATATTGATTGGAATTCTATCCAAAAAATGCTATCAAAAAAAAATAAAAGAAGAAAAGATTAAAAATATGCACAGGAAAGGAAATAAGCATTTATATATCACCCATTACATGTGCCAGGGACTGTGCAAAGCACTTTACAAATCTCATTTGATCCACACAACAATTGTGTAGGGCAAGTGCTCTTATCATCATTTTACAATTGAGGAAACTGAGGCTGGCAGCAGTTAAGGGCCTGGCACAGGGTCAAGCAGCTAAGAAATATCTGAGGCTGGATCTGAATTCAGGTCTTCCTATTTCTAGGTCTGGCACTCTATCCACTGTGCTTCCTGGCAGCCTCTAAATGTAGAAGTAATATGGCAGTATTATTGATACTGACAAAGGGCTGGAAACAATTGAAATATACAACAGTTAGCAAATGACCAATCCACCAAATAGAAGTGTAAGGCATGCCCTAAAATGTAAAAGAGGGGCACAATATTTTCTACCCTATTTTTCCCACTTGTGACGGCTCAACTATCTCAAAAATGACTTGAACACCACATGACACACACTCAAGTAAAGAATATAAACTGGAGTAACACTCTAAAGAGTTAATCAGAAAATTAAGCAAAATAATGGAGCAAAGTTATAGGATATAAAGTGAGCTCAAATAAATACACGCCTGTATATGACCAAAAAGGTCCAGTAGAAAAATTCTATTAAAAATACCTACAGAGGGTAGTAAAAACATTTGGGAGTCTATCTACCAAGCTATACTCTGGAAGTACATGAACTATGTGGAGCTATGAATTCATCCAGCCATTCTGAAAAGCTGGGCTTAGAAGACCAGAAAGCATGGCCTTCCTCCATTCGCAAAAAAGGTAAAGGCCACACAAGTGTGGGTAGGCACAGAGCTGTGTGTGGGCGGGTGTCACTGGCCCTCAGTTTTCTCATTTGTAAAATAAGGTTCCTTTCTATATAAAATACTATTATTCAAAAGAATGAAACTATAACCAACCTAAGGTTTGACTGAAACAAGCAGAAATGTAGGGATCCCAAGCTTCTGCAAGGGCTGTCCAAATGCTCTACTATAGGTGCACCATCCCCACCTCCACAGCTTGACCAATCCCTTTTGCATAGCCAGCTGCTGATGGGCTGGGCCACTTTCCAGGTTCCTCTCCATTCACATCCTTGCATCATAGGCAGCACAGGCTCCCAGATGTCCAAGTCTTCAATTGGTAAGCCAGTCACACTGACAGCTTCTACACAGCCTTAGTTCCTCAACTGAATGCACAACCAGAAAGTTGGCTTTTCACAAAAAGACCTGCTAGAGCCATTATTGTCTGGCATACAGGGTTGTGTGCTGCTGAAGCTTATAAACAAGTGAGTCCATCTACTGCCTGGAGGATTTTCATCCTTAGGTTTTTTCATCACATGTGTTACTATCTCGAAGAGCACTTTCTAGTGTTGATGGATATAGAAAGCAAGACGGATGGACACATAGATGACAGAGGAAGATACGTAGGTAGACACCCAGATAGACAAGTAGGCAGACAGATAGATGAGAAAAAGAGGGAGAAAGCTGGATAGATGACATTAGATTGAAAGAGTCAGATACAAACACTCACATGTATCATTTTGAATGAGTTTCATATTGATCAAAAGATTTATGGAAAACAGAAATATGGGGAAACGATAAAGATGAGCACAGCACTGAAATGCAATTCCTTTTTAGCTCTAAAGTGATAGCAAACCTAGGGATGAGTTTACCATTATGGTTTCAGCTGATATCTGCCTTTGGCATCAGAGGTTCTGTCTTGGTTACTATGATGACTCTTCAAGGGATATTTAGAGACCCATGAAGGAGCTAGATACAATCGGCATGAGTACATACACTGGAGTCCTTCTAAATGCTATTAAAGAGCTTCAGAAGAATAGGGTGCATATGAGCTTTGTTTTTTTAAAGTATGCCCAGTTAATCAAATGTAGAAACTGCCAGAACAGTTCAGCAAGTAATGGAGCTGGAGAAGTTAGGGTCCACAGCACACCTGAATACTCAGGAATGGCACGTGCACATGTCCATAAAGTTCTGGATCTTTCAGGATACTGAAACCTAAAAATTAATGGACCTTTCTTTTCTTCTTTCTCTAAGTGCAGACTTTCCTTAATTTCTATTCATTATAAAATGTGATCTCATTTATTTAAGTCAAAGGAAGTTAAGCTGGAATCAAAACAGTTTATGATTCTAAAAAGTGACAATGGATTTAAAGTCATAGTGGCAGACGACTTTTTGAATACAACCAGTCAAGTACTTACACACTTTTACTCTACATCTGCACTCTGTGCAGACACCTACAGCCAGTTCTGCTATAACTCCACATGTATGTTCCTAAAAATGACTTCAATATGCAAAAGTCACACAATAAGAACCAATGGGCTAATGGGAAAATGGAGGCAGGAGCACAACACTCAAAAACTTCATCTGGGGCATATATAAAAGGATAGTAACCTGATAAAAGTGGTAATATAGCTTTGCTACATGTTTAAATAGCGAATATATATATTGTACCCTAACCGGCAGCTGCTTACTCTGTGATCCAGATGCCACAGGGCCAGGCAACAACCAAGAGGACAGCTGCTCCTAGGGAAGAGAAGACCCCAGCCCTCTCTGCTCACGGTTCTGACTGTGCCACATGATGTACTGAAGCATGGCACTTTGCCTTAAAAAAAGACCTGTAGCTTGCTTGCAGAAGTGACTTAGAGTTTGGATTCACATTTCTCCCTTTCTCAGGGTGAAACTGAGCACAAACAGGTGTCGAATTGGGATCATGCTCTGTCCTCTAATATGTTATGGTGATGAAACAAAATTCGTATTTTCAAAACAAATACTTGGCTTTTAGAATAATGCTGTAAACTGTAAGCAGACAAAAAGTGGTGAAAGTTCTTTAATAATGACCTGATTTTAGTTATTAATAAAGGGCTGTACAACCTTTCCCCCCTCCATGGCAGTAGGCTGGGTGAGAACACCTCATCTAACATCACCTGACTGATGAGTTTGTTAGTCTTGCTAAACTGGTTTTCTCCCCAATTTTTAAAATTCTTTACTATAAGGAAGATTCTCTGGGAGGAGAAGGAAAGAATATATTGGAAAATAAAAGTGACCTTAAAAAAAACAAACCAAAAAGTGATGTAAAATAACAAAAACAAAATAAGAAGTGCTTGTCCTAAAATTTGAAAATGATTAAAAGTAAAATGGGAACATGGAAGTGTTATCTATATAGTTTCATCCTTTTGTGATGGCTTAACAGGTCTGAAATGATCTCACCAGATCTGACTTGGAACTCCGAGCTGGCCCTGTAGTGTTTTTTCTGTCTGCAACCATATCTCTCACAAACCTGCATCAAACTGAACAGGCTTCATGCTTTGGAGATACCTCCTTGCTCTGATTGGTGAGAGCTTTCCTGAGACTACTGTAAGTTCTCAGACTATCCATGCTAGCTTACTATATGTGTCACTCCTGCCTCTAGAATATTCCAACTTATCCCCTCCCTCTAAAGGTAACCTGCTTTCCAGCTCCTTTTTTATGGATTGTTCTCACCTGTCCAAATCTTCCCCTTAGAACTCTGGGGTAGGAATTGTCCATTTTTAATTGTACTTGGATTCTCAGCACAGTGCCTAACACAGTCAGTATTTAATACATTCTCTCTGTCTCTCTCTCTGAAATTCTACTGCAAATGACAAGCTTTGCTGCAGTATAGTCCAGAAGTTCTTAACCCTTTTGTGTCATAGATACCTCTAGAAGTCTGTTAAAGGTTACAGACCCCTTCTTAGAAATAATGTGTTTAAATTCAAAAAATAAAACACACAAAATTATAAAGGAAACTAACTGTGTTGAAATATAGCTTTAAAAAAAGTTGACAGGCCACAAGTAAGAATTTCTGGTTTAGAATCTATTGTTAAAAATAAATATCTAACACTTTCTCATATAATTAGGAATCAAAAATTAATAGTCTTATTCAGCAACAGGCTACAAAGGGAATCACCTTTATGCTTGAAATTCACATGTTAAATAAAACTTGATGGAATAAAGGAGAGCAAAGAGAAAAATATTAAGAATACACAATATGCAGAGTAAGTGGGTTATAAAATTCACCAATTTGAAGGAAGTGTGGAATGTTCTCTAATTATTCCTTTTTTTTAAAGTCTGTAAATATACAAAGCTAAAAATGATATCTGTAGGGTCCACCCACATGATTAGGGCAGCTAGATCTCTCACTGAGCTACTTATAGCAATATACATTTACAAGTGGGACTTGTTTGTAATCTCAATACTTGAATGCTTATTCACAATAATAGCACTGACAGAAAGTGGTGACAATTTACAAGTGGGCTCAGCAATAAATGTGAAGCATAGTGTTCTCTCATTAATGCTAAGCACAAACAAGCTGATAGCACACCAACAAGCAAATTTCAGGGAATGAGAGAGCTGAGGGAAAACTCAGGCTAAGAGCTGAGCGTGTCTCTGAATTCTCTGAATGGAGACCATTTGGACAAGGCTCATTCATAGGACAGATACAGAAGGTCCACTACTCACACCATGTGGCAAAGGGAACACCTTGAGAACGGTTCAAACCTGGCTCCTCCAATTCCCCATGAAAAGCACTTTCCATAAAGCCATGTGGTCATGGTGATCCTGTGTTAGAACAAATGCTACCTGGCCTTTCCACTTATCTGTAAAAGTAAAAGAAGAGGGTACATGGTGCACCTAGAAGTTGTCTGACTCCCCAGTAGGTTTGAGCAGCACACTAAGAAAAAATATTGAAAGACTCATTTCCTCTTCAGTGCAGGCATCTCTCCAGCCTTTATCAGACAGGGTAAAAAGACAAGCCTATGAAAGAAAGCTCCAGGTAACTAAAAGTAAGAAAACGATGAGAGTTTTACCTTCTACAAAGCAAACTGTCAAAGATGACAATAGCTGTGAACAGTCAATGCTGAGAGTTATGCAAAGAAAGGCAGCCCTCTACTGTGGGAGGAGCTAGGAATTAGTTCAACAATTTTGAAAATCAACTGCGATTTTTTTTCTGAGAAAATGACTAAAGTTTCCATTACTGTTGTGCCAGATTCCACTACTAGAAAAAAACCTAAAAAGACCAATAATAAAAAGATTGGTACCACATACAACCAGGTCCTGCTTAGTGTGAATAACGCATCTGGTGAAGTGATCACGTCACTGGAACTCTCATTACATATTTCCATTGGGCTAGAACCAATTCCCATATATAAATATAATGTGGCACACTCTTCCCTTCTCTCTCTTCTTTCTCTTTCTCCTCCTCCTCCTCTTCGTTAGCCACCAAAATACTTTTACAGTCATACTTTCTATAGTAGCAAAGAATTGGAAACAAAGTAGATGTCTTTAGATTGGCTAAACAAAATGTAGGATAAGAATCCATCCAATGGAAAATTAAAAGCCTCCAAGTGTGCTATCAATGTGAGAAATATGGGAAGAATAATATGATGTACCATAAAATAAAGCAGAAAAAACCAGGAAAGTAATAGAGCTAAATGGACATCTGTGGGTTCAAACCCTCCAAGGAGAGAGAATCATTCATCTCCCAAGGCAGCCCACTCCACTTGCTGGGAAGCTTTTCCAAACATTCAAACATGAAATTGCCTCACTGTCACAGATTATGTCCTTTAAGGACTAACAGAACAATACTAACAACAAGCAAACAAATTGAATGCTGTAAAATTAGAGCAGCCAGTCCTTTGTTCTCCTGTGGATGGAGCTATGAACTGGTAGAACCATTCTGGAAAGCAACTTGGAATTATGTTATAGGTATTACTAAAATATACATCCTATCTAGAAATCCTCATGCTAGGCAGATACCCACAATGAAGTTAAAGACAGAAAGGTTATCATGTACACCCAGATCCAGAGCATGTTTTGTGGGAAGGCTTCTCTCTCTTATTGTCCCACATGCTTCCCATCTGAGATCAGGTGCTGCCTCCTCTGTGAACCATGGTCAAGCACCTCCACTGTGCTGTTTTCTACTGACATTGATGCTTTTAGGATGAAGCTTATTCTAATCTCCCACCAAAAAAAAACACAGAAAAAAAAATCAAATCTGATATATGATTTTTAAGAGGCCCTATATAGACCAAAATGCTCAGAATATTACTTTTTTTATATTACCAAAGAATTGGAACCAAAGTAGATGTTCGCTGACTGGGGAATGGTTAAACCAACTGATGTCCATGAATGCAATGGAATATTAGTACACTATTAAAAACGATGAGTAGAAAGAACACTGAAAAGTATCAAAACAAATATAAATATGCAAAATGAAGTAAGCAGAACCAGTAAAACAATAAGCATGACTATAACAATGCAAATGGAAAGAAAAAGAAAAGGAAAAAAAGAGCCCTGAACAATTACGGTGAAGGTTGGTCCCCAGGAAAAGACAAGACTATACCTTCTCCTTCTCTTACTGTTGTGGGGAATTATAGGTTTGGAATACTGTAAATACAATCAAATTAAAATGATGTATCAGTTAGTTCTGATGAAATACTTTTGCCCCTTCTTTTTCATATTATTTACTAAAAAGAATGACATCTTATGTAGTGGAGAGGTGAGGGAGGGTTATATATGGAAATAAAAGTAAAGTAAAAGTAAATTTGAAAAAAGAATAATTCAAGACATGAATGAAAATAGGAAAGGAGGCCTTACATGCACCCAGATTTCACATTTTACCTTTTTAAATAATACAATGAAATTGTAACTGAAATTAATATACTGTCTTGACTATAAATGAAGTGCTTCATACATTAAGTTCTTGAGTTTCATATTTCTAAATGATATAGGATAATCTATGTATTTAAATGAATCACAATTACATATAGAATTTCCCTACCTCCTAGAGTTATGCTTAATTTGAAAAATAACATTACGTATCTATTCTGGTCAACACATTGTGATAGAAAAAACTGGAAACAAAGTGGGTGCTCATCATTTGGAGAATGACTGAATAAATTATGTTCTATGAAACCAATGGACCATTGGGCAATAGGTAGATCCTGATGGGACATTACAGCTTAGTGAGTCCAAGGCCCTAATTTTAAAAATGAAGAAATTGAGGGCACAGAAGTAAAGCTACTTGGCAAAAACGTATGTAAAAACCTAAATAGCAGAGCTAAGATCTGAAACGGAGTGTGCTTTCAACTACACCTCCATTGTCTCATGAAATATTAATTGATAGAGTGATGTAAGTAGGCCCAATTTTAAAAAACTACATACGTACAAAATAGGCAAGACAAGTGAGCTCCAATTCCAGCTCTCACATGTATTTGCTCTGTGAATGAGGGCCATTCAAATTCACTGCAATATTCAGTTTCCTCCTCATCTTTCACTGAAGGAGAAATGTGCTAGATAGTTCCTTGAGACTGACTCGAACTCCCTCTCTCTCTCTTTCTCCTTTCCCTTCCGTTCCCTCTCATTCACGCACACATATACACCACCAATACCAACACGTGCATGTGCCCACAGAGCCCAAAATGAAGTTTTCTATCAAATGGCACATGCAAAAACTCCATGTTTTTGCAATTCTTCTCAGCAGCCCTGAATGAGCTCAGCGCTCAGTTTGACATTTGTAGCCAGGTTTCGCTGAAAGGTCGATGGCTGCCTGACAATCTGCCTAAGTGTATTTGTTACTGCTGTTCATCTTAAGGTGGAACTGCAGCCACTAAATATCTAAGGAACAAAGGAGGGGAGTGAAAGACAAAACATGTACCAATGTCTTCATTTATTTCAAAAATTCATTTGTAAATATCAGACATATAAGGCAGTTGAAATTCTATAAAATGTCTTTTTCCTCTAAATTTCTTGAAATTCCACTGTTTTTTTCAAAAAGGAGATAACCACAGAACCCCTAAATTTAACATGAAGTTGTTAAAATATCATAAACTTATTATTGTGATGCAGAGTATTATGAATTTGCAGAGATGAGAATTATAGGTACAGAATGCTATATATAATGGCAGATTTCTTATGATGCACAGATATATGGGGTTTTTTTTCTCTTTTTCTGTTAAAAAAAAAAAAACCCAAAAGCCTATGATGGTTATTTAGGGACAGATACAGGGGTTGGGGGACAAAATATTATCAATAAAAACTTATCTAAAAATTACCAGTTGCTCTACTGGAAGGGGAACTAATTATCTATGATTTTCTAAGATAAATATCACTAGAAAACAACTAACAGAGGAAAGAAAGACTAAGAAATGCAAGACTTGTGCAACTCCTACAAGCTAAGACACTACGAAGTCCATGGATAGATACAACAGAAATGAAGAGGCACTTTGGAGGTTTTGGAGCCCTTTCTCATTTTACAAAGGAGAAAACAGAGACCCAGAAAAGGGAAGTCACAGAACCAGGAGGGAGAGAGCCACCGTAGAACACAAGCTATATTGGTGCTACTGGATGGTTTCAGATACATCCACGTACAATGAAGAAGCTATTTGGCTGCAAAATTGTTTCCTTTTCTGTGAAGTGTCACAATCTCCAATATGGATGATGTACTTGAAATCTAGATGCAATTTGCTTAGTTATTTTAATATAATATTTGAGCTAATCATGACAATTTCTATCGCTAACCCATACAAACCAAAGCGACTAAGAGATGGAGGACCTGAAAAGGGGAATAAGTGACTTCTCATGGATTCGCATCTTGTTTTTATCTTCTCTGTAAAAAAATATCCATCTAAATTTACACAATGACAAAAATTTGGTCTTCAGGTATTCGGGATCTTACTGATGTACAACAGAGATGTCCAGGTACCTGTTGCTGCCCTTGCTGAGTTTGCTGAGTAGTCTGCTGGTTAGCTGAATTACTTGCTGCCGCGGCCGCAGCAGCTTGCTGTTGGAAAAGACTGGCAGGATAGACTCCCCAGGGAGTGACTCCATAATACTGGTGAGGGACCACAGCAGGGCCTAAAATGGTAAAGAAAAGTAAACCAAGTTTGAATTAGGAAGAACAGTAGCCATTAGGAATCGTGAGCAGTACAATGTAACAACTCCAACAGCAAAGTCTATCATCTAAGAGAGAATCAAAAGAAATCTCCATTTAACTGCAGAAAATGCTATAGGAAATTGTAATGCATAATATGTTACAAGGAGTAAAATATAATGTAATATTAGAAAATGTTATAGGAAGGCTTTTGCTTCAGCTATGAGTTATAAAAGACTGACCTCCAAGGTCCCTGTGGATTCCAAGTTTCTAAAACTTCTCTGTCTCAAAAGTAGAATGATGTGATAATAATGCTACATTTGTATCACCCTACAAGAATTTATTAAGTATTTACTAAGTGCCCAGCACTAATAATGCTTTTCTATCTCTAGTACCAAGTGTTGAAGACAGAAGGAAAGTCAAAAACATGGTCCCTATCCTCAGGAAACCCCCATTTTAATGCAGGACACAACATACAACTAGCATGTGCAAGACACAGATACTATAAAAGAGTTGGTCATGTCAAAAGGAAGGCAGGAGCGCTAAGGATCTCTTAAAAAGCTGGATTTTATTCTTGCTTCAAATTAACAAGCAATCATTTTCTCTCCCTCCCCCAAACATCACCCTAATAAAGGAGGGAGGAGAAGGGGGTGGGGCAAAGATTCAGTAAGCACCGACTCTGTGATGAATACATACTAAGCCCTTGATGGAGCTTTTGGGTGAGGAGCTGACAGAAAGTCAGTAAACATGGATAAGTATCTATCACATGCCAGGTCCTGGTCTAAGGACTGAGTGGTAAAAAGAAAGGCAAAAGTCAGTCCTTATTTCCAAAGAGCTACTAGTCTATGGAAAGCACATGCAAAAACAGAACTATACACAGGATAGGATAAACTGGGGGTAATCAACAAAGGGGGAGGTATCAAAAATAAGGGAGAAAGGCTGGATTTTACTATGGGTTTGAAGGAAACCAAGGCAGCCAAGAGCTGAACCATCCTCCAGATGAGGCAACAAAGAATTCCAGCTATGGGAACACTGAGGTGGTGTGTTTATTTACTTTTGTAAACCTAATCTGTTCCAGTGATTGACGCCTTTTTTCAAAATAAAAACCAAATCATTTTGAAGATTATTATTTTGTTACCTGGTTTCGGCTATGTTGATCCTAAATCCCTCTTTTTTTTCATTACTCCCTTGAAATTCTTGATTTTGGGTCTTCCAGAAGAATTGTATTATTATTTATTTTAACCCAATAAAACATCCTTTCATAACTCATTCTCATGGAACTTCTGTTTTGTAGTTGGATTCATGTGTTCACTGGGTATCTAGCTCTTGGTAGATTCAAAAAGGTTTTGTATCTTGTGTTTCCACTGAATGTAATTTCTCTTTCTCATCCCATGAAGTTTTGTTGGTACTGTATGGGAATCCTGATGAAATACATTTCTATTCTACAACTTTACTAAGTTTATTACTTCTACTTATTTTAGTATTTAGTGTTCTCTGTGTAAATCAATCATTATTATCATCAGCAAAACAATAATTTTATACATTCTTTGCCTATGTTTATCTCCAGGATTTCAATTTCTTATCTTACTACTGAAGTTACCTTGTCTGCCATCATGTTAAATCATAGTGGTGATAATAGGCATCTTTGAATTAATTACTCATGATCTTAAAGGAGTGATGTGTAACTTTTCTTCATTACATAAAATGTTTGCTCTTACTCTCAGATATTGTTTTCTATGTTAAGGAAAAATCCATGTATTCCTAATCATTCTAGTAACAAAAAAAGTTGGATTTTGTCAAAAAAGAACTTTCAGCATCCATTAATATAATGTGTTTTTCCTTATTTATCTTACAAACATGGGATTAATAATCATATAGTTCTCCATACATCGAACCAAAGCAGTATTCCTGGTAGAAGTCTAATGTGGGTCATTGTATCTAATCTTTCTGATACATTATCATAATCTATTTACATCAATGTTAGTGAACATTGGGATTCTGATCTATAATTTTATTTCTCAGTATTATCTATGACTACAGTATCAGAACCAAATAGGATAATTCTTTGAATGTCGGATGAAATTTACTTGAAAATCCTGGTCCATGAGGGTGGGATTTTTTTGTTGTTGCTGGTTTTGGTAAGTCTTTTATGACTTGGTCAATTACTTATTTGTTTAATATTGAGTTATTTAAATATTCTACTCCTTTGGTTAACCTGAATATTTTATAATTTAAAAGCATTTACCCATGTCATCTAATTCTGACAATTTTTAAAATTTTTTAAATTCCCCTTTCAACTCACTTTTTTCATTTTGATATAAACATTCTGATTTACCTTTTAAAAATTATTTTAAAAAACAGAATAGCTTTGATTTATTAGGTATTTTTTAAAAGCATCTAGTTTCATTTATCAATAAAAAGGTTTTAATCTCTTGATTTTAAGAATTTCCATTTTGTTTAATTGAAACGTTTTGATTTGTCATTGTTCTAGATTTTCTTAATTTCCTGCCAATTTGTTTATTCTTTCTTTTTTTGCTGATAAAGCAGTATAGAAACAAAATTTTTGCCCTAAAAACTGCTTTGGATGCATCCCAAGTTTTGCTATGTTGTCTCAATATGTTCTTTAATGAATGAAGTCTAGCACTTCTGTATTTTTTCTTTGACTTACCCAGTTTTTTAGGATTAAGTTATATAGTCTATAATTAAATTTTATATATTTGTTCAAAGGCCTTTTCCTAATACATTTTAATGATATTGTGATTAGTAAATAATGTGCCTAGTATGTGTTTTTCTACATTTTTTTTTTGAGAAATAATCAACAATGTTTGTAAAGGTGCCATGCCTAGTTATGAAGTAAGTAGCTCCTTTCTGTTTGCACTCAGTAAGCAATAGAGATCTATCTGCAATTTTTCCAGAGTCTGCATCAGAGCCTTAAATGTGTTCTCACTTATCTTTTGGCTAGATTTTTCTAGGTCTGAAAGAGGTACAATGAAGTGCTCTATTTTAGTTTTGTTGTTTCTTTTTCACTGGCAAAAATTTTCATTAACTTTACCTTTAAGTATTTAGATGGATACAATGTGGGATATGTACACGTCTCTGTGTGTGCATGTGTGTGTTTATATACATATATATAGATATAAATATATAAACAAACATTCACACACATACACATAATGGTACTGATACTAATTCTTGATGGTGCCTATAAGCACCTGTTTTTATCTTTTTAATCATGTCTGTACTACTATTATGTGAAAATATGTTTGCTGCCACTAGGTTTTTGATAATTTTTCTATTTGACTAAATTTTAATAATCTTTCTAGTTGGCTCTAGCATTCTCTGAATAAATCATCGTAACACTGGAGAAGATAATTTGGGTTTTTGAGTTTTGGAGGTTTTTTTGCTTATTCATATCTCCCATTAATTTGCTTTCTTACCTTATTGCTAAAGCCAGAATATCCTGCACTGTGTTAAATAGCAGTGGTGATAATGGACATCCTTGAGTTCAGGTGAAACACACACCTAAGTTTGCTTATATCTGTCATTTTAACTCATGGATATATTTCATTTATGAATTTTATGTTTATATTTATTCTAACTCCTGGTTATGTTTCAGGCCCTCATTTTGTCTCTTGGGTATCTTTATGTTTTTAGTTTCTTATAAACACTACATTGCTAGATAGTGCTTTCCATTCCACTAAGCTATTCTCTTCTATTTTATGTTCCAGGTTAGGATTTTTTGATCCCCTTCACCCTTTCCTCTTACACTTTTTCATCTCCTTTGCCTCATTCTTCCCTTTAAAGGAGTCAGTTAAATATATCTATAATCTATATATAAATCTATAAAGAGGCCAGTTCCTACTCCATTCCTCATGTTGTCTTCTTGACTCATCACTGATGAAGGGATTCTTCTTTTTATCTCCCCTTTCTACTCTTTCTTCACTTTTGGAGTTTGTTTTGCTTATGAGCTGAACTGTCAGGAAAGCTTGGAGACAGAGACAAGCAAGAAGAGTATAGGACCCAAGGCACACATACTGAAAAGGAGCATCATCTGAAAGGGAAGCAATTAGTCCAGTATAACAGGATCCTACTACACAGAAAAAATAAAGCATAAGGAGACTGGAGAGGTAGGAATGGTAAAGGACATGAAGGGATTTAAATGACAAATAATTTATATTACTGAGTAAGAGCATGAAATAATCAGAACTGGGGTTGAGAAGGTCATTTTGGCAGCTGAGTGGAGGACAGGCTGAAGTGGGAAGACACAGGGCATAAAGATCAACCAAAAGGCCACGATAACAATCCGTATGAGAGGATGAAAGCTGGCACCAACGTGATAGCTGTACCAGTGAAAAGAAATACTTATTAGGGAGATGTTGTGAAAGCAGAAATGAAGACCCTGGACACAGACATGTGGATTAAATTTAAGTGAATAGTTATGGATGGTACCTGGGTTGTGAGCCAGGGTCCCTGGTACTGCCCTTGACAATAATAGGGAAGTTCAGAAAAGGGGAGAGTTTGGAGGAAAAGAATATACATTCAGCTTTGGACATGTCAAATTTTAAGATGTCTAAGGGGTACGTAATTGGAGATGTCTGACATATAGTTGAAGATGTAAGACTGGAGGCCAGGAGAGAAGGCAGGGCTTGATGAACAGATTTGGGAAACATCAACACAGAGATGATAACTGAACCCATAGGAGCAAAAGAGAATAGCAAGTAAGACAAAATATACAGAAATGAAGACCCAGACAGAATAGGCCCTTGCATTAAACTCATGTTTGGTGGGTATGATATATATGAAAATCCAGCAGAAATGCCAGAAAAGGAGGGGTCAGTGAAGGAGAAAAACCAGGAGCTGTTGTGAAAGGTATCACAGAAACCTAGAAAAAAGAGAGAGTTATCCAAGAAAGGAGAGTGTTCAACAATGTCAAAGGCAAGCAAAAGGTTAAGAAAGATGAGAACTGAGCAAAAGTCCATTGGATCTGGCAGTTAAAAGATTAGTAGTAACTCTGGAAAGAGCACTTTCAGTTAAATGACAAGGCTGGAAGCTAGACTGAGATCTTTTTAATATAATAAAAAACTAGAAATTAAGGAAGGTTCAACAATAGAGGAATGGATGAACAAATTAAGTTTTTTGATTATTATAATGTAATACTAACTGACATAAGAAATAATGAAAGGCCTAATTTCAGTTAAACCTGGAAAGATCTGTATGAATTGATGCTGAGTGAAATGAAAAGAAGAGCAGAGTTTACTGTAACACCATAAAAACAACTTAAAAGCTAAACAACGAGCGACTACAGTTCCGGAGGACCCGTAATGAAAAAAGCCACCCACGTTCAGTCAGGAAAGATCCTCAAGATACAGAAGGAGACACCTAAGTTTGGGCAGGGCCAACACAGACAGAAATTTCTTTTGCATGACTATTTTTTAAAAGCTTTCCCCACCCCCTTTTTTTCCTTTCTAAGGGGGAAGAGGAAGAGGGAGAGAAAATGGATTTTTCTTAATTGAAACATATTATATTTATTTTCTTAAAGAGAGGAAACCAAGGCTCTTGGGTAGACAGCTTTCTCAAGAAGTTTAGCCCAAAAAGAAAAGAGAAATATAGTAAAGTAATTAACAAGGATGGTCAGCATAAGTAAAGTGGTGGTTGGTTTTTCAAAAGGATCTGAAAGGAGCCTGTAAGTGCAGCATAAAGGAGACAACAGAAAGGTAGAAATTAGAGATTCCAAAGAATGTTCTTTTCTACAACCCTATGAGATAGAGGGTTTTTACCCTATATTTTATATTTTTATATATATATAATATATCTAATTTATTAGATATATATTTTATATATATCTAATTTATTAGATATATATTATATATATATATCTAATTTATTAGATATATATTTTATTAGATATTTATTATATATATGTATATATATATATATATAATTTATATTTTACAGATGCAACAGCAGCCTCAGAGAAGTAAAGCAACTTATTGGTGGAAGCAAATTTATCTAACACCTTCTAAAAAGCAAAAAAACAAAGACATGCCACTCTTGTTTGCTCTGGCATTAGAATAGGCTGGTGATTCATTCCACACATGAATGGTGGTCATTTTTGTAAAGGCTGCACCTACATAAGGCAGAGGCAGGGCAATAAGAAGGGTTTTTAACTTTGGTAATACAATAAAATTTTATTTAAAAATGTAAAAAAAATCCTTCTTGGATGAGCTACCCCTGATTTAAGTAACAGAAGCAGAGAGAATCAAACTTGATGGCCAGGTCTTTTGCAAAACATTGTGGAAGTAGTTCTGTGGCTTCCAATGTGACGTTCCTTAATGGCAGAGGGACAGAGTAAACCACTGATGGCAAGATGCCCAAGGAAGAACCTCAGTTTCCAGGCTGCATCTCTTGTGACTAAGTACATGGATGAAAATTTCTGAAGGGGCCCAGGAAGTTAGGAATGCACACAAAGATGAGGCAAAAATCCACATTTTCCTCTACTTTGAAAAATTGCACATATATTACTTTAATGAGACAAAGGATTGGGAAAACATACAAGGCTCACCAATAATTTAGAGTACTCCACAATTCCTTTGTAAAATCCAAGAACTATACCGTATTCTAGCTAGGTTTTTACAATAGAGATCATGGATTCTGAATTCACGTATTATCATTGGCTGCTGCCTCTTAGCTTCACTGGCTTCCTTCAAGACTCTAATCAAATCCCACTTTCGGCAAGGGGCCTTTTCCCTACCCCTACCCTACCCTTCACTCTCTCCTAGTGACTTATACCTCTAAGAGTTCATCAGGTATTTTTAAGGCATATAGGGTATTGTACGAGAAGTTTAAAACAATCTTTTTAAATATTTCCATGTTGTCTCCTCCCTCAGACTGCGCACTCAGGAAGGGCAGGGACTGGGTTTTGCCTTTCCTTGTACCCCAGCACTGGGCACACTGGTGGCTGGCTGATATGCAGTCTAACCTCCTTGCATCTTATCAATGAAGAAAACAGAAGCCAAGAGATCTGAAATGAGTTCATCTAAGAAACAAAAATACTGATGACAGTCATAAAAATACAATGTGCGGAGCATACATTTTCTGTTTGCATGATTTTCATTTCGTTTCTATCTGGCTCAGTTTTTGAGTACATATAGCAAGGTTTTCATCACCAAACTATATTCTCAGTGAGGGCAAGTGTGTCATCATCGCCAGAACTTTCAAATTTGAGAATCTGCTCTTTATCTAAAGCAATGTTTCTGGGGATGCTTCCTGCGATGTATGTGTATCAAAAAGTGAATTCATGTTCCAACTAATGACAGCATCCTGTCCATTCTCTCTGCATTTTTACCTTCCTAACACGAATGAAGCTCCCCTCAAACCAAACAGCAATGGCTTCAGAAGCCAACTAAGAAATATTTCATCTTTACTAACCCCTAGGCCAGATATGGAAGACAAACTAGGCACCTTAAACTTTCAAACATTCATGAATCTACGTTAACATTTCAAATGCCAGAACTATTCAATACAGAAAGTATACTAACTCTAAATATCTCTCCCCAAAAAGTACCTAGCTGTAATATTAATTCTTTCTAATCTAGTCATCCCAAGAAGTCACTGGTTACCCAGAATATATAATTCATCCAAACAAGCCCATCGGACCAAACTTAAACCTGCGCTAAAGCTTTTAGGACCCTTTGTATATCACGTAAATAGCCCTGAGCATGTCTTCAGATAAAGGACTATCCAAAGGAAGGACTGCTATATGCCAACATCCTTTGAGCATTAAGACTGTGGGTGTTCTGTAACTTTTAGAGCCGACACACTGGAACACTGACTATCAGCCTAACATGCTATGGAACAAATCACCTAACACTAATAATACATTCTGACAAAGGTAAGGGAGGGGAGGATTTATTGTCTACTATGCTCCAGACACTGTCCTTACTGAGTCTCTTACAAATATTACCTCGCTTGATCCTCAGAACAATTCTAGAAGAGATGTGCTACTATTTATTCTCCTCAATTTAGATGTGGGAAAGTGAGGCAAACACAGGTTAATGACTTGCTCAGGGTCACACATCTAGTAAGATTCTGAGCCTGGATTTGAACTCATGTCTTCTTGACTCCAGGCCCAGGGTTCTATCCACTGCCTATGCTACATCTGAAAGAAACAAAAGAAAACTATTCTGATTCAAATGTATGAACCAGACAAAATGAATTCACATGCAATTTCAGAGTTTATAAGCATCAATTATGAACTATCTCAAGAAGATGAAGACTTCAACACTGAATATTATTCTATAATGCTCAAGGTGAGTTTAGCCAAGGCATGCCCCTGAAGACTACTGAGAAAGAAGCACATTTATTTTGTAATAACATAGTCATTTCAAAGCAGACTGAAAGAGGGGGGAAAAGCCCCACTCGAAAAATTGGATATATCTCACCTAGAGTAGCTGCTGCAGCCAGTCCTGCCGTGTAAGGATCCGTCCCTGGAGGTGCGGCACTGATGATGTACGGATTGGGAACAAACGCAGCGGGAGCTAAACCTGCTGAAAACATACCTGTCAGTGAAAACAAACTTGACTAGAGCTGCAGCCCTACCTGGGAGCTCTCCAGGAGCTGGACATCAACCCTGGGCCGGAGGAAAGGAGGACAAAGCATTCTGTTGGCTTTAATGGCCTGAGGATGGGTGGTATTTCCCCCACATTAAGGAAACATCAATACAAAGCACTCTGTTGACATTTCCAAAATTTAGCATATTTAATAGAAATACTTTATTTTCATCATGATCCACCAGGACTATGGTTTTCTTAGTATAGGAAACCACCCCCTAGTGTCAATCTCTATGTGCTTTGTGATTCCCTGCAGAGGTATTCGCACAACCAAGGCATGTCAGTAGCTGAGCCGAGGTCTCTGTCCAGTTACTAGAAACACGGGATAGGGGAGGAAAGAAACAAACAGAAGATACCAACACCTTAAAGAAAGTAACAAGATTTTAGAAAAGTTTGGAGCAAAAGTAAGTAACTTATTTAGATCTGAAGACATTTTAAATCAAGGTTTTCCTAAAAGGAAATGAGGTTTCTGTCAAGGTTAAAAGCTTCATACCCATCATTCCAAACAAGCCCTTTTATGCTATGCTGACTTGGTATCAGAATCACAAAAAGCAGATCTGACCTAAAATCCATTCTGCAGAAGCACCAGAATAAGGCCAATAAAAAGACACACATCCCTATTGATCCGATAATTCCTTTACACATCATCTTAAAGATGGCAACATTATTTTAATTAAAAAAGACTTAACTTTTAGGGCCTTTTCTCAATTTATTTTTTTTTCCAATTTCCAATTTTTTCCAATCTATTCTAAGGAAACTGAAATAAGCACATGATGGAGAGGCTAGAAACATAAAAATGAAAAGATCCCATGATCAGAGTAGGCAGCACGAATAACAGGCACGTGTCCTTTAGAGAAGGCCAAGGGACTACTGCCTCCTTAATCAGAAGAAACTTTGGTCCTCCAGGGTACCTTGCTCTGGGAAGGGCAAAAAATGACAGGCAGAGAGATCTAACTCCTTCTATCTGCTTTAATCTAAAAGAGCTAGGGTCAGCCAATGATTTCTGTTCAACCTAAATCTGGGAATCTAACAAGTGGGGACAGAAGACAAGAGTTTAAAAATGGAGGAAACATTTCACTCTTACAAGGTATATACTTTACAAAGTCAGAGCGTGAGGATCACCCTCCCAAGAATGGAGAGGATATCATGGAAGAGGGGGTGCAGGGCACATGGGAGCAACTTCAAAGTTGTGCTTTCCATGAGGTTCGTTCTCACTTTCATGGTCAATTCTTTTTTTAATCTATCAATACAAAGGAGTACAGACCTGTAGGATATTCACAACCATGGCCCCATTATGCTTCAGTGGTTCATAAATATTACATAAACACCAAGTTCTACCTAAGAACATCCTGAAAGGAGTTCAGTAAGCAAGATATTGTCAAATGAGATCTAGTCAAAGCAAACATTAGGCAGACTGAAGATACCAACTAGAGTTCAAATCTCTTACTAATGTGTCCTTTCCCAAAATATTAAGAATGGCATTCTACATCATGTCCCATAATTCAGGGAAATCATCATTACTGCACTATATTTTCTGTGAGAATAAATTTGTCTTCAGAAACAAGAAGGATTTGAAAATTTTAGCCCATAGGGCAATCAAAATTTGGCAAAAATCATCATTAACTAAATAGAAATCTTCTAAAGTGAAATAAAATCTTCCTGCTAGTGTTTCTTATATCATTTAGTCTCCCCACGTCTGCTCAGCCTCAGTTGTTGCTGGCTTAAGCAAATAACCACTATCACTGGCATTAGGAGCCTACAGAAAAGGTATACATTTCAGACAGACTTACCTATGTGAGGCTGATGGGCGGCGGCTGCCAGGGCATACTGCTGCTGCTGGGCAGCTGTGAGCTGTTGTACAGCAAGGGCATTCGGTCTTTGGAAGAGCTGAGACAGAAGAAACAGGACATGTTGAAGGAAATAAGTCTGCCCAATGAAAGAATTCTACAAATTCCCTATTAAAAGAAATGTTTACAAAACAGAATTCATTAAGTCTTAAGTGATAAGTTTAAAATGACAACCTACATAATCCATAGCCTTTAATTTGCTGCCCCCTAACCTGCTGGTGAAGAAAACCATCCAGATAAAAAATGATTACCTGCTTCTCCTTTTCCTTTCTTCTCACCCCCAATGCTCTCATTTACTTAGGAAAACTGGACTTTTTCTAAAAAGGCCAATCATTGCAACATCTCATATACTAGGAAAACTCTCAGCCTTCCCTCCATCACCACAAGAACTTCTGTAATGGGGACAGAACGTGGGTCAATTTCAGAGTACAATCCCAAGTAATTCACCCACAATGATGCACTGTTATATATCTCCATTGCTTTGTTCTATACACTATGACAACTGAGGAGAAGGACATGCACCACTTTCCTCTACCTACTCTACTATTCATCCAAGACAAAATGATTTTACATAAGCAAGTTTTTAAAAATACTAGTTTCAGGCAAAAAGTATATGAGGAACTAGAAACTTATGCTTGCATTCATTTATTGGTGACTTAATGAAATATACTCCTGTATTTATTAGTCAGCTAATGTATTCCTTTACATTTAGCATCTAACAGGAAATTAAAGGATTACTGTTACATGATGATAATAGGTTAAATGATTCTGAAAATGGATTTTAAAGACTGACCATGTAACACTTTAACAACAACAAATTACAAAGTATGATCAAACTTCATTATGATAATGACACAAAGTATCAGTCAACATTTATTAATGATTATTATATACTGGGCACTGTGTTAGATGCTAGGGATATACAAAGACAAAAAATGAAATAATACCAATTTTTAAGCAGCTTACATTCTATTCAAAGAAACAACATGGACATATATGAGTATACAAAGAATAAAATCCATACACAAATTAACTGGGAAGAAAGGGCACTAGTAATTGGGGAGATCCAGAAAGGCTTCCTATGGAAAGTGATACATGAGCTATCAAAAAGGAAGAGGAGAAGCTCTCTAAGCCAGAGAAAAGAAGGGAAATGTATTCTGGGAATGTGACATCATTGAGGGGGAAAAAGGGAGATTTGAGATGAGGAGCTGAAAGAAAGCTCTCTGTAGTTTGGCTGGACCAGTTATGGCAACAATGCAGACATGTGGATGATGGAATGAAGAAGAGAATGGAGGAAGGGAGAATGGCGGTCACTGGAATTAGGTGTCTGAGTGTAAAGAATGAAACAATTACAATGGGAATGGAAACTACTTGGTTAATGGGACAAAGAGTAGAGAACTGAGGCTAACTGAACTTTCACACCGCCAGGAATGGAAGAACGGTGGTGCCCTCGATAGAAATAAGAATGTTTGAGGGTTTGGTTTTTGGTTTTTTTTTTGGAGGGAGAGACTAGTTTAGGGGAGAATATATTTATATAATAATAAATAATATTTCCCATGTCGGACTCAACTGAGATGCTTATGGGATATACCAGTAGAAAGACCAGCAAGAGCTAGTGATGTACAGCTAGAGCACAGTAGGGTCAGACATGCAAATTTGGGAGTTATCTGCAAAGATAGGACAACTGAACTGATGAGATCACCAAGAGGGAAGAGAGAAGAGAAGGATGCAGGACAGGAAGGCTGTAGGAGACATCCACAAGGGGAGGCTATGATCCAGAAGGGGAAGTTAAGAGTCAATCAGGTAAGAAAACAAAGAAAAACTGAAGGATAAAGGAAAAGAAAAAAGAGAAGAGTCACAGTCTAGGGGGAACAAAAATTATTCTGGAGACGGTGATGATCACAACAATGTGAAAAGCTGAAGAGTCAAGAAAAATGGGAAAGGATAAAAGGCCTTCAGATGGGGCAATTAAAAGACTAACCTTGGAGAGAGCATCCTGGGTAAAGAAACAGGGGGAGAACCACAAGCATAGAAAAAAAGAAGACGTGAAGAGCTAGAGTAAAAACAAGTACACATGTTTTCCCCCAAGATTTTGGCTGAGGATCTAAGGAGGACAGTGTGGTCATGGGGAAGGTCTTTAAGGAAGGTGACTTGGACACATGTGGCAGCTGAAGAGGAGTCATTGGATAAGGAGGAATGGGGCAAGGGGCGGGGGTGACAGTCAAAGAGATAAGCTCAGAGAAACAAAGAGTCAAAGAAGGAAGGGAGGATGGAATCAAAGCTAGTCTTAGAAAGATAAGATGTCTCCATTCTTGCAAAGGAGGAGAAACTGAGGTGTGATTAAGAGAGGAACGATGAAGTATAAAAAAGGGAGCTCAAAAGCTTGTGGATCTGAGAGCTGGAAGGGACCTTGGAGATCATCTAGTCTAACCCACTCATTTTACAACTGAAGGAAGTAAAGATGAGCGAGGTTAGTTTTTTTGGAGGTCCCCAAGCACTATATGGAAGGAAGAGGGGAGTTTAAACTCCAGTAATATCTGAATTCCAAATCTAAGGTTCTTCTCACCCAACCCTGACAGATGGTTTCTAAGAAAGCAAGGAGCCATGCTGAGAAGCAGAGAGGAAAGAGCAGCCCAGGACAAGAGGAGGCCTGGGAATCACCACAAATGCAGCAAGAGTCAACTGGGGAAGTATAAAACACCTGGCATGCAGCAGGGAGAGTCAAGAAAAAGTTAAGTAACAAATCGACCCTTTCCCTGGCCATAGTGGGCCACCCGTTAGTAGCATACAGAAGCAAGCAAGTTCAAGTGGAAAACACAGCAGTAAACCAGGTCTGGTCTTCAGTAGTAATGATAGAACAAGAGTTTCAAGAGAAATAATCTTAGATGGGGATCTGAAAGTAGAAAAATAATTGCCCTGAGTCTCAGTCTGGTCCTTTCATAGCTTCTACTATGCCAGCACTAAGAACAAATAGTGTCTCCTCACATTCTAAGAACAAGGTAGATCTTTCTACTTAATTCATTTTCTTCAAGTGAGCCCCTTAACAGTACTGAAGGTCACTGTAAGTGGCTAGAAAACCACTCTCTGAAGCTGTGACCTTTTCAAAATGGTGCCCAGCATTTCATTCATAGAAGGCTAAGTGCTAAGGTACAAGGTGATCAGTGAGCCATCTGTTGTAAACACCTCCCCTTCAAAGGCAGGGGTTCTTTAACAAAAGGGTGCCATCATTCTGCAGACCTGGCTAACTTACGGTGGTTAAGATTACAGCGACCACACAGAAAAAAAAAAGGATCATTTTTTATAGTTTCTTTAAAAAGCAAAAACAAAAATGGTATTAAGCTGGACATGAACACAGCTCTATCTACAGATAAGAACACAAGTGTTCAATGAAAAAAAAACTGGAAATAATTTTTTGTTCTACAGTCGGGTTATTTGTAAAGAGCTGACTGGTAGGAAAACAGAGTTCTCTTCCAACAGGTTACACTACTGACTTCCAAGTCCCTTCCTACCACTTAAGTTTCTCTGGAAGGAAAGGATCAAAGAAGCAAAATTACTTGGAAAAGTCAAGGGCACCACAGAAATGACAAGCATTACATGTGAATTACATTTTGAGGAGTTTCTGTGGATTTTTCTAAGATACCGTTATGTGAAGAAATGTTATTTTTTGCTCATAAAGATAATCTGTACAAGCTTGAAATAGTTAACCATTCACCCAACATCCATCAAAGCAAACTTCTGTGCAGCTTGCCAAATCATCATCGTTTCCTGCAGATTAAAGGAATATCCCCCCGTTGGGTCCACTGATTGCCTACATCCAAGCCATGCTGCCGAGCTTACAATGCAGACTGGAATTCCTCTGACATTTATTTCCTCCTGAGATCTAGAAAAAATGGTAGCTGCATATGAGAAACGTCTAAGAGTACAATAATTGATTTAACAACTTAATTTTTAAATCTTTTATGTTCAGCATAATGTTCCTCCTACTTGAAAAACTCTGCTATTAAACTATTTTAAAGTTAAGCAAATTTTTAAACAAGATACAAAAAAATGCTCATTTGCAATGGTGTAAAGTTTCAACTTGGGTTTTTGTTGTTATATAGAAAAAAAGAAATATAGCCCATTGATAACAACCTAAAATAATGTATGGCAGATACAAGTAATTGTGGTTCTGTAACTAATGAAATCAGCTCTACCAAAAAAGCTTTAAAGTATATATTTTAAAAGTCAGTTCAAAATAGTGATGAAAAATAATATTCATATCCACTGGCATTACAGGAACTTCCAGAAGATGAGTTTTGGAAACACATTTCTATTAAACCCTTACTGAAATAGTTCCCAGAATGTCAAAATACTCTTCTACTCCAAGCTGCAAATAGAGTTAAGAAGCTTTTAGGACATACTTGGAACAGAAGAATGACTCCTGTTAAAGATAAACCTGAGCCTAACTTTAAATACCACAACTGACAGCAAGTTTATATCAGAATGAGGAAAAAATACCTTTTGCCCACTTTAAGTCTTAGCACACACTGTGTACCTACTGAGCAAGCAGCCCATAGGAGCAAACTGAGAGGAAAACCAGTGATTGTTACAAAGTCAAATTCTGGGTTAATGACCTGGGCAGGCCCCAACATTTTAAATAAAGTTATCCTACTTGAAGTTAAGTAAAACAAATCTCCCAGCAGCCACTGACGGTAAATGTTAGAAGCATGCACGGACAGGTAGCAGCCTACGGAGAAGTTCACAAATGAGGAAGAGAAAGAGACTTTACCGGCCTATCAGAACCCTCAGCTTGAAGATGACTATCCCATGAGGGCTGCTTTTCTCCCACACACCTCCCACATCAAGTCTACACTTGTCTTCCTGGCAGGGTCCTACAAATGCAGGCCTCAGTGCAACCATCCAGTCACAGGCCCTGCCCTTCCCTTTCTTCAGCACAGGCTTTTATCTAAGGTCCCACACACCATTCTCAAGGAGCTGGATTCTGCCTTTATTTTCTTAGCACCTTCTCCAAACCCAATGGAGACACATTCACAGTCTGGTGGATGTGAACTGGTGAACATTTCTTGTTGTTTCAATGAAACTTTAAATGGCAGGGGATATTGTCTTTGTGCTGCTATCAGAATGAGCACAGTATTTACGTGTTGAAATGAAGGTTACCTCACCCCAAATTCTCTAGTAAAACAAACTGGGCCCACATGTTAGGGTCCATTACAAGTACCAGCTCTTGCATTAAATCTTTCCTGCATATTCCAGCCTTCATTAATGTCTTTCCTATTTGAATTTAGCATACAAATCAGTGGAATTAAACAGGCAATGCCCAACCTAAACATGCAGAAAACATACAGAAACTGCACTAACCCCACCAAACCCTATCTTCTTCCTTCTTTCCTCCACAGGCTGCTACCTGGGATCAGTCTCCTTCCCTGTCCCAGTTTCTACTTCTCACATCACTGCCTAAAACAAAGATATGTGGCAGTACTCAAAGTAATTCAGAGAAGGAAGAAGGAAAGGCTGGTCAGCCCCATAATCTCTTGACCTTGACTGTCCTCAACCCTAGTCCAGTAGAGCCAGCAGCTATTCCCATTCCATCTCCCCATCACCACCCTTCAACAAGGGGCCTGCTACCACCTGAACATCAGTCAAAGGTAAGGAATGAATACCTAATCCCACTTTGTATTTAAACATACTCCCACCCAAACCCACCAGTTCTGAACACATTTTTTCAATTGTTAGAGGTGGCCAGATACACAAACACCTGATGACTAGGTTTTGGGGACCTGACCTGGGACCCTAAGCACCCTGTATATTACTGTCTCAATGGAAAAACACATTTTTAGTTCCAAATAGCTGACAAATGAACCTCTGGAACCCAAGACAACATTTCCTGTTTTGTGTATCAGCCTAATCCTCATAATGATGGTAATGATCTTGTGGATTACACCTTCTACTCCTTTTGGGTCCTCTCTGACTCTCAACCCAAGAATTGGGTAATTGATAATGAGAGATTAAGTTTAAAATCCCTTTTTTATACCACACTAAACTGACTCTGAGCATGTAAAAACTAACTCTAACAATTAAACCATCCCTTCTTATTAAATATGTGGCCCCCAAGTATTTGTTTAATGCTCAAACAACAGTCTGGGAGTCAAGCCTCTTTAATCTGGCCCCATTCTATCTACCTAATTTTATTATCCACTGTTTTCCATATAATACTCAGTTCTAGTCAAGCACCTATTCAGAGTGCCCTCAGTGTCCCATGGTCAGTTTCATTTCTAAGCCATTGTATTTATACTACTCAAAACTGGGAAAGTTCTTCCCCCTGCCCTCCACTTAAGTTCCCCTTCAAGATCTAGTTGAAGGCCCACAACCTTGATAAACCTGATAACAGCGCTTGTTGTTCCAGACCTGTTCTATTTCTCTCTCTCTCCTCTAATGTAAACCACCCATTAAGGTTCTAGACTCAACCCAATGCCTTTCTTCGAAAAATGTGCTCCCTACTCCTGCCCAAATCTATCTTCTCCCCCTTGTCTGAACTCATCATTTACTGTTGATTTCACTCTGGGAGCACTAAAAATATATTTCTATTCACCATTCAATAAATATCACATGAGTATGTCCTGCCTCCTCAACTAGACCATAAAATTCTAGAAAGCAGTTATTTCTCCCTCAGGACCAAACAAGATACACAAAAGTTAAAATATATTTTAAAATGGGACACTGAAAGGCTAAATAAGTTAAAACGTAGATAGAAACGAGGAAATCCATCTCCAAAGGTCTAAATATAATGAGAAATACAAGAGTACAGAAGGCCACAAAAGAAAATGTAGTATGTAGCTTAATGAATCAGGACAATTAAAATTTCACTCCACGTACAAGACAACTACCTTTAGGACAAATTCTGAGAGATCTAACTCCTCTTGTTGTCCTGGAATTTTGTTGCCCTCAATATTCTGTGGAATCTAAATACAGAGCTTTAGAATTGGGAAGGACCAAAGCAGGTTGAGATAAATCTATTACCTTCACATAAGTACACCATCAGCTGGGACTGAGAAATCAAGCTAATCGCCAGCAATACTTTTACTATGTCTATGTCCCAAAGAAACCAAAAAGGAACCATTTGGACAAAAATATTCATAACATTTTTTTACTGTGGTAGAAAAGAACTGTCCATTATTTGGGGAATGACCAAACAAGATATGGTATATGAATGTGAGGGAATACAATTTTGCTATTTAAAAAAAAATGATGGAGGGAATGGTTTCAGAGAAACCTAAGACTTTTATGAAATGAGGTAGGGTGAAATGGACAGAACCAAGAAAACAGTTTATACAGTAACAGTAACACTGTAGAGACAAACAACTCTGAAACACTTAGGATCTTGATCCACACAATAACTGCCCACAGTTCCAGAGAACTCAGGATGAAATACTCACTTCCTTACAGAGGGGTGATCAACTCAAGAGTCTACTTTTTAGATGTGGCCAATGGAGGAATGTTTTACTTGACTATAACATGCTCAGGACAGAAGTTTTATTTTTCTTGTTTTCTCAATGAGGGGATGGGGAGTGGGAGAGGAAAGGATGCAGAGCAGAGACACAGAGAGAAAGGAATCTGAAAATAAAATAATTAATGACAGAATGTGGCTCTAAAAATGAAATAAGCTTTAAAAAGAAAGCTTATATATATATATATATATATATATATATATATATATGTAATCATAAAATTGTGGTACTGTATATCAATAAAAACATCATGGCATTTGAGGGTGAGAGGAAGGTGGAGTTCCAAGTGATATTTGGAGCATATTAATGATGCATGAATAAAACTGAGAAGAACAAAGAACAGTATCAACAGATAGGATGTTAGAAAAGGTGAATGCAACACAGCAGAAAGTACCTGCCTGCTACTGAACAGGAAGCAAACCTTCCTGCCACCTTATGGTTCTATAAGGGAATTAAGGCAACAGGAGGCTGAAGGGATTATCACTTGGGGATCAGGATGTAATTGTTCTGGACATGACACTATCAAATTCAGTCCAATCTACTGAGAGCAACAAGGGAAACTAAACCCTTTATGGAGATAATACATAGCTAACGCTCATCTTACGTGACCCCCTTTTAGGCCTAAAATTCTCACGTCTCAGAACTAGAGGACTTCCGAGTAAAACTTAGAGAAAACTAAATACCACACATTACATACCAAAATATATGTCTCAGAGATAAACATGTATTACTATGCAAGTTGATATGTGTAAAGAGATATGTGTGTGTATACACACACACACACACACACACACACATACACACACACATATACATATATGGGTTAAATCTTTTTAGGTGCTCAAGAACTTACTTTTACAATCTGATTTTTTTGACAGAAGAAACCAAAAAAAAAATCAAAGGAAAATCCAGCAAAAAGGAAGGTTAAAACAATTAAGAAAGAATAAAGCTTTCTACTGAGTGGATGTTTTAAGACTGAAAGCGCACTCTTGGAAGGAAGCTAGGAGAAGAGAACTCCGTTCCTGGGTAGTCAGGAAAGGCCAAAGAAGTGGAAGAGGAGAATCTGAAAGAGAAAAGGTGTTTTTCCAGAAGGTTCAGAATAGCTTGACCCTTTGGGTATCTAGACAGAGGAAACTAGATCAAATGATTTCAATAAAACCTGTTTTCCATGTTGGAAAAAACTGGAATAGACACAGGAACTAGCCTGCATTCCTGTACTTCCCTACTATCTGAAGTTTAACCCATCGTTGCTATCACTCAAAATGACTGGTATGAAAGCAAACTGCTATTGAAATAACTCAATAGGAAAAGGGGAAGGAATGAAAAGAAGGAATTCCATGTTCTTCACTATATCTACCTAAAAGAAAAGATCCCCTCTCAGGGGGCATGGCATCATAATAAAGGACGGAAGAAAGGGAGCCACATACTAGATGGTGTAAATGAACAGGAAGAGCCCCAAATGAGTAGAACACCCATCTAAAAAGCCACTATCCTCTAAGAAGAAATTTCCCATGACCATTATTTTAACAACCAGGAACCTGAGTGGGTTCACAGAGGACACCCAGTTGTAATATCTGAATAAAGAGATGGGATGGGATGGACAAGCCTTTTGATGTAGCTCTCTGGATTAAAAAAAAAAAAAAAAGCTGTGAATTCAGCATCGGCACTGAAAGAATAAAATATCTATAGGTTGACTAGGAAGTTTGGGGCGGGGGGAGGGTTTACAGGGGAAGTGTTCTCTAAAAAAATATATAGCAAACTCTCTGTTATCTGGCATTCTATCATAAATCAGGAATACTTTTTTACTAAATCAGGATTCCAATTAAGCTGGTGTTTTAAAAATGAAAATAGGCCCCCAAAGCAGAGCCAGGATTCCCAGCCATAAACCATATCTACATACCCATACATCCTCAACCCTCAAGTTTTTCTGGAAACCTTTCCTCCCCCTAACTTAGGGTTACAAAAACTCAACATCATGAAAATTATATTACTATGAAATATGCCTTTGAAGTTTCACAAATATGATACTATCTTGTCCTTCATTTTAAGTGAGGAAATATAGTGATTTGTTGTTTTAAATCCCTTAATAAATAAGGCAAAGTTGTAACTTAAGAACATCCCGTAGCCATTTTAAGTACTTCCACAAAAATTCTGGAAATAATTCTCCTTTTCTTCCCAAAAGTCAGCAGGATCACTAAATACCAGACCTATTATCTAATAAGGCCCTAATCCTATATTATTATTATTTAATGTGTACACACAAAATCTTCCAACAAGTTAAGAAATGTTATTTTAAAAGAACTACCAATCTTACTGGCTTTTACTTCAATACTTCAAAGACCAAATGATCTCACCCTTACCAACCTAAAGAGTTTATGTGGCTAAAATGATTAATTCCATAACATCTAACCCTTTAAAGTTTAGAAAATCACTTCGCATACACTGCACTCCTGATAAAGCCTGTGAAAACTAAGTGGCTTCCAGTAAAAGTTTATATTCTAAGTTTTAGAAAATTTGGTAATCCATAATTTTTTTAAAATAGCTTTTTATTAACCAGAAAATTTCACTCCTGACTATATCTGATAACAGAGAGTTTGCTACTAAAACAATTAACAGTGGGGAAACGGTGACAGGGAGACGTCATACACCTTATAAACACTTGATCCCAAGTTTAACAGAGGCCTGTGCGTTGGCCCTGGAGTCAGAAGACTTCGATTTCAAGCCCTGACTCTGACACGCCCTGGTTATGGGATCCTGCCCAAGGCACTAAACTTCTCCATGCCCCCAACTGATTCTGATCTGCACTGGTGGAGGGCGTTTCTGTACCCACACCAGTGAAATCCGGGCCAGGCCGGACCCATAATGCGCTTACTCAAGAGACTGGGAAGAGGGTGACAGAGACACACACAGTACCTGTTGTTGAGAATTGTAGTCAAAGAGTCCCACAGTTGCTGCTCCTGAGTCCACAGGTACCTGCGTGCCTGAATAATCAAACTGAAGAGGCTCCATGCCAACATGCTCCATGGGGTCCAAGGGGACACTCTGGGACTCCATGTTGGAGAAATCCTCCACAGGCTTGGCACCATTAGTGCTGGTCAGCTGGGCTAAGCCCTCAGAACCATTCTGGTTTGGACCCAGAAGATCCACTTCATTAGCAGAGTTCTGGCAATTACCAGGGGTACGGCTAAACAGAAAAAGTAAAGGGCATTAAACCTTATTTTGAGGGGGAATACCAAAACAACGAAAGCTAGGACAACGTCCCTGACATCTTTAATCATCAATAGTAGTTAACGTTAGCAACCACCAGAATTTGTAGTGGAACATCTGTGCCACAACGGTTTAGAAAAACCAGAGATTACTTCTGGGGTTTACACCACATGCAAATCATCCTCTGAAATAACTTGTTCACCTGGAAAAAACATAATTACTATCAAGCTCCACTCACTTTACAAAACGGGAGAGTATAACTCATACCTTCCAAGAAAACATTTACATATGCAAAGCTGATAACATTAAAAAAAAAGTTTAGAGCTAAGTTTATCTTTAAAAGGATGGTGTTAAGTAGAATTTTTTGTTTAATGTAAAAACCTCAAATAAAGACTTGGGTAGATGTTACCTGGCCATAACTCACAAATGCTCTTTCACACAAGAAACAACAGGTAACTTCAGAAGTGTACTGCTGGCTTAGGAGAAATCACCCTCCCTAAGTTATGATAATCTAGAACATTCATAGAGTCCTTCCAGTTTTACAATATGGTACAAGGATGCAAAAGGAATGTGTGAGATGTGACAAACAAATAGAAACCTAGAAAAATGTGATTTCAAAGCCAGCAGGTGGGAGGGTTTTGGGATCTGGATATCCAACAATACCGTCCCACCATCCCCAACAGAAATCCTGCAACTAAAGCAAAGAGTTCCATTTCTCAGGGGAACCGGCTATGATTTTCCCCTCAAAAAAACCAAACAAACAAACAAACAAAAAAAAACCATTGCCAAAGTTGCATGTCACATGAAATTATACTGGAAGGAAAGGGAACCCAGGATCTGATTTGCATGAGTTCCATGGTGTTAATTTCTTCAAATAAAAGAACAGCTTTTTTTGTCATAAGTTATATAGATTAGATGTGGTGTGCTACATGGTTGAGATGGTAAACCATTAGTACTCTTTAAACAGCAGATCTCATCAGTGTAGGTCAACGTGAAATTCTTAAAACTTAAATTCCCATTAACAAAAGGGAAGTCAGCCCAGAAGTGTGCTGGAGGTCAAGAAGAAGCCAACCTGCGATTTAAAAACTCACACATGAATAAATGAGTTGAATGTATTGGGGGGAGGTGGGGGTGGGAACGGGAGAGAACAGGGACTACTGCAAATACCATCATTATTCTGCCTATTATCTCTTCTTGCAGGGTAAGACAAATAGGATGGAAGGGAATCATTATTTGAACCTGTCTGAATTTCCTCATCTGTAAAATGGAAATACCTGCTCATCAGGATCCACTCAAATAATGAATGTGAAGATTCCTTGAAAAGTACAAAGCACTCTATTATATGCCCCACCAACTCTTAGAAAACTAAGATCTACCTGAGGATTTACGAATATTCACACTTTCTCATCTTATAAAGCATGGCCTATGCTAAATAGACACAACTCTATAGAATACTACTTTCCAAAAATAAACAAGGAAAAACCCACAACCCCCAATCAAAATCAGAAGTGTAAAAAAAAAAAAAATACGAACCTAAAATCTTTGACGTCTGCATCAATCCCATTCTGTACTGGTAAACCATTGGTCTTGTCAATCACATCACCCTCCTCCTTCAAATCTCCTAGCTTATCTCCATCAAATGTACCCTTGTTCTTCTTTTCACCTTTGTCGTTTTCATCACTGTCTGCATCCCTTGGGCCCTGTTTAAAAAATAGCTTCAGCTTCACTAATTATCATCAAATAATATTTATTGGGCACCCATTGTCCACCCTACTATACTAAGCATTAATATAAAAAAAAAATAAAAATTTTAAAAATTAAAAAAGGGAAATGGTCCCAGTCCTTGCATATATTACAATCCAATGAATGGACAACACAGAGACAAGCACAGCACGCAAAATTGAGTTTGGGCCAAATGTGAAAGATGTATATGCATTTAGCTAGGAAAAAAATGTTCTATTATTGACTCCAGTAGTCAGAGCTGAAAATGGTCTTACCATCCCCAGTGACTCCCATCCTACTTCCTCTCCTTTTCTGCCCAATGGCCACTCCATGCTATTCAGTCCTGCACCTCTCTTCCCAAGCACATTCTATTGGTAACATTAAAGTTGTTGAGCCCTCTAATGCAGGAATTCTAAAAGGACAAAAAAGTTGCCCAGCCTATAAAAATGAGAATGTGCCATCCTCTAGTTCAGTCCATCCCCACTGTTAATTTAACTGAAATAATACCATTATTCCCCTTCCCAATCTGTTTGACCCTGATATCCTAAGATCTGATAGCCAATTCACTCATACCTCATAGACAGATGCTTTACCCTTTGGCCCCCCAAACATGCCCAGCTGACTTCCACCATCATCTCAATTCCAACCCTAAAAACAGAACTCCTAATATTACATACAACTAAGAAATCATTTCTGGATTTTGAGTTAATTTTTAAAATATTTAATCAAATAATTTTTGAAGAGGATATTTGAAGCCTGAAAAAAGCAGGAATATGTCATCATTCTCCTCCTTATCATTAGGAAATAAATGAAACAAATGGGGTACATCAAGTGTTAATATAAATATGAGCTCATTCACTTCTCAAAGAGCTCAATCCATAATGCTTTAAACTGTAGGCCTGAAGAAGAAGGTGGCAAGGCTGGTGCCATAGCTATAAGCCTTGACTCCTACAGGGTCCTCGTTCCAGTTTTATAACACCAGTCAAACCAAGGTAACAGAAAAGCAGCAATCTCCCCACTCCCCAGAAAAAAAGAAAAAGGAAAAAGCACAGACCAGAAAAGCAGATGTTAGAGTGAAACAAATGAAGCACACCACAGTGAGAAATGGATATATGGGATTATTAGAAAATCTGATACGCTCAGAGAATACCATCGAAAGGCAGGCAACCAGTTTATATTAAGTGAGAGAGACCAAACGCACTGTTACACTGAGTGATTCGAGCTGCATTAAGGTTACAGGGCTAAAAGAAGATCCAGGCTTTGAGACAGACCACATCAGGTGGGCCTAGCAAATGAAGGTCCACACCACAATGTCTACACTAGGCTCACACACACAATCAAATCCAGGATACAGCAGGCGCCCTATACCTACTTTAATAAGACACAGGCCCAAATTCTAAGTAAAGCAATGCTCATCTTGGTTTACCAGAGGGAATCTTGCTTTCTGTTCCACACTAATCAGTGAATGCCCCCTAACTGTCTGTGACTTCTCTGCAGCATTGTGTGTAATATTCCTTCCTTCGGCCCACTGAAACATATGTGTGTCTGTATGCGGTGCTTTGCAAAGCTTCAAGTGCTATATAAATGCGCTGCTATTGTTACCATCATTGCTGATGTACTCTCCTCTTCCCTCGGGGTTTAAGAAACTGTTTCCTGACTTCCCTCATCTGCTGCAATACTCCTTAACCTGCACGAGGTTACCTCGTGCCCCGAAGTGAAGGGGGCCTGTGGTTACCTTAAGCCATCTCCTCTTTCACACTTTACCTGGAAAGTGACTAGCTTTAACTATCGGGTTGTTCTTCTGATGATGTTATATGGCTACCTACTGTCTCCAAACAGCCAGAACTGCAGCTGCGACACGAGGAGATGGAGGAGCTCAGGATGAAGACAGTACACGGGCTACATTCATGACTAGCAACGACTAGAGCACAAGAAATGGCCTCAAACATATCCGGGAAATATAAAAATGCACCTCTGAAAAGGGAAGCGCGTTGTGGGGGTTGGGTGCATTTGTGAATGCACACTGATACCTGGGGAGTGGGGAAGGGACTGGAGAGAGGAGCAGATGGCAGATCAAGTCAATACTATTCTGATACTCATGAAATATGGGGAACCAAGGTACACTAGAACATCCCTCAAGAAAACAGTTATGGAATGTCTGCTCAAGAATCATGTGGTAAGCAAGAATACAAATGGGTTTGACAGCATGCTCATTGATAAGATCACAGGGCTGAAGCATTAGGAAACGTGGACGTGACTCAAAATTATCCACCTCAGAACTCCTTTAGCATGTTTACTACCTGATAACCATTTCCTTCTTGATGTCTTCTCAGCACCTCCAATTTGTGTGTACAAAACAGCTCCTCATCTACCTCTCCTCCACACATCCATCCTCTCCACTTTCCTGCTTTGGTGTCAGAACTAGTATCCTCCCAGTCATCAACCTCAGACCTTCAGAGGGAGGTTCCTTGCCAAGTTCTGTGGGTTCTCTCTCCGCAATATTTCTCAAACTTAATCTTCCTTTCTACTCCCATTCCTCCAACCCCCAGTTCAAGCTCCTTCTGGTTTATCTCAAGGCTCAATGTAGCATTCACCTAGTTAGTTTCCTTGTCTACACTTCCCATCACTTCCCTGATCATCTTCCTAATGCACAGGCATGACACGTGGTCGTTTTTATTTCATACAATACATGAAATATAATACAGGTAAATAAATGATAAATGTATATGTCACGCCATATATCCCCTCACAAACTCTACATTCCAATCAAACCAAATTTGTAGTTTTTACTATAACTCTTCTGTCCCTTTCTCACCTACACTCATCTGACTCCGAAGGCTTAGAAAACAAGCCTTCTTCAGCCTCTGCATGTACAAAACCCACTTCTTCTTTCAAGACTCTTCAGGGACTAACTTCTTAAAGTAAGTATTCCTGGGGCATGCCAATTTGAGGGACTTCATCTTTTTCTGTTTATTTTCTTACATTAATTTGTTGACCCTCATTTTTGCTTCTATCATATTTGAGCTTTTAATCAAGCCAACAAAAACATTTATTAAATACTTCCCACATGTCAGGCCCTGTGCTAAGTGCTACATCATGCTTTTTAGTTGGACATTTTGTATGCCACCACTGGAAAATAAATTCTGCAAGAGCAAGGACTTTTACGTATTTCCTCTCTGTATCCCCAGAGCCTTACACATAATACGTGTTTAATCAAGTCTGTCGACTCAAATTGCATATGGCTATTGCTTCTCTGAAATGATCTGACCCAGAAAGGTTGGATTATAGTGCATATAGCACTAAGAGCTATGCTCTCTGAAAGGAAAACTTCAGGACCTGTTATGTTTAGCTGTTTACTTTCAATTCAGACAAGGAAATAAAGAAGACATGCCTGGTCAATATAAATGAAGAAAATTATTTTTAAGAAGTCATAAATTTTAGGTGACAAAATATGGCAAATCAATTGAGTCTAAAGACAACTGGCCAGTTGAGGATGATTCACCAAGATGGGTCTATGAGGGGAAAGCTCAATTCTGAGATTCTCCTTGGCTCAAAGAATGGCTGCAACAGTGACTTATGAACCACCTTAAGATTCCAAATGGAAAAAATACGCTAAGAAAGCAAGAATCCAGGAAGTGTTAACCCCATGCTGGTTAGTCCAAGAGAAGACTCCTCTCTGAGAAGCAGCTAACATGAGAATCTTCTAAACTTAAATGATTGAGACACTGTCCTAAAAGGCAGATGAGGTTGTAAGAGTAGTGAGATGGTCTCAATCAAACACATTCTGATTCAGGAACTACATCTTAGGTGGTCATAAAATGGCCACTGGGATGACCGTGACCACAACTGGAAATCAAAGCGCCAGAATAAGACAGCAAGTCCAGGGAACATCCAACTCCTGCTCCACTTGAACTAGTTGGAAGAATACCAATGGGAACATGAAGGAAATTATTCTGTCAAGGAGATTAAAAAAATAAATTCTCTACTAGTCACTGCACGGAAGGAGCAGGTGTTGGGGTCCCCGCAAGTCTGGTTGATGAATGCTCACCTGCAAGCTGAGTGACTTTCTAATAAATAAGCCTAATAGCCCCTTCAGCAGGTTCTGGATTCTCAAAGGTCCCCAGAGCTAAAATCTAATGCCATGGCAATGCTTCCATAAAACACTACTCCCTAACGAATCACTAACTACTAGTATGTTTACTCCCTGAAGCACAAACTAGGAGGCCCTGAATTCCAAAATACAGAGATGAAATTTGCTTTATGAAAGTAACTAACTGCCCAGCATATGAAGGGAATCTAGGTGGCCCCAACCTCAAAAGAACACTGTCACCACTAAGACAGAAATGGGCTACACAAAAGGATCTTCCTGGAGAAATGATGTGCAATTAAAGCAGGACAGATTTACAGGGAGCACAAAGTGTATTCAGTGAGTTGGGAAAAAGAGGAACTTCCCACTCTAATCCTAAACTCTTTCTGTGAAAAAAAATGTCTTCTGTTTTCTAGTTGATATCACGAAGGTCACTAAAGACAGAACACATAACTTTCCATGGCTTCTTCCATGGAGTTTTTATAAGCTTATCATTAACTGGTAGATACCTAAGAGACACAGATTACCCTTGAAAAGTCAGCAGTTTACAGTTCCAATTAAAATAAAAATTCAAAAGATTTTTTAAAAATTAACAATTTTAGTTACTATGGGAATAAAGCAATTTTAAATTTAATGCACAAAATACAATTTTATGGACAGTGATAGGGAATGTATTTCAATAAGTCTGAACCAAGAAAATGGTCGTATATCGAAGCCACCAACAAAAAAAAGTAGTTTTCTCCATTATTTATTAAGCTCTTATAATAAGGTATTGGGCTAATAATTAAAATACAAGATAAATATGCTAAAGGAAAAGGGTACAAAAGATGGCTACAGTAACATTAGGGGTCTTGAAATATCAAGGACAAAGAAGTTAGACAAGGAAACTGAGAATATTCCAAGTTGGTAAAAATGGTTAAAGTCAAAAAGGGGCTATGGGAGATGACTGGAATACTGGATAGTATAATCTGGCTGAAGCAGAAAGTGCCTGAAAGGAGTTGATATTGCAATAGAGAGGGGATTTATTCAAAGGTAAGAAGTGAAACCTTGCCACAGTTGTAACTTGTATTTCTCTTACTTCTTGGGATCTTAAGCAGATTTCTAAATTGTTCATGGATTGCATTTACTCTTCTGAAACTTGTTTATTCATCTCCTTGAAGCATTTATTTACTGGGAAATGGCTCTCAGTCTTAAATATTTTGATAAATATCACAAATTTGTGTGTGTATGTGTATGTATATGTGTGCTTATGTAAACAGACACATATATAACTCTGTTTCTAAGATATTTAATTCAAAGATTTCCCATCAATCAACAAGGAAGCCAAAGACAGAAAAGGTACCATACACATCAGAATTCACATGAACTGATACAGACCAAAGTAAGCAGAAACAGGAAAGAGATACAGGAAATGACCATAATAATAAAACCAAAAGAAAATATGTCATTATAAAGACCAAGTCTGTTAATGGACAAAAAAAAAAAAAAAAAAAAAAAAAAATAGAAATGCACCTCCCTCCTGGAGAAGGGGAGGGAGAGAGGAGATTACATGGGACCTGGAAAACTGTACATGTTATTAGACGTGACCAATGTACCAATCATTGTTAATGTAACTTTTTTTCTTATAAAGGAAAGATCATTGAAAGGAAAGGGGTTACACTGAGAAATAACTGTGATAAAAGCAATTCATTAATACAAGTCTTAAAAATATATGTTGAGGCTATTACAAAGTAGAAAAACAGTGGCTAAGGTATGATGTCAGCCAATTAAATTACTCTATTTAATAATAATCCAAGTAAGAGGTAACAGGGACTAGACTAGGGTATTAACAGTGAAATGAAATTGAAACCAAAGGAAAAATCATTCATTAGTTGATATTGAGCAGTGTGCTAAGCGTTAAAGGAGATACAAAGGCATATAAGAAATGGACCCTGTATAGAACTACAGCAGCGTGCAACCCAGGGACAGTGCGAGGGTACAGCTAATAACTTCTGCTGACCAACAGGATGGAAGGTGGAGCAGAAGAGGAGCAAAGGACAAAGCTGTGGTCACACGTCATTAATTGGGGACTGATGGTATCATAATGAATATCTGAATTATCCTATTGTTTCTACATTTCCTTCCCTTATTTTCAAATGTACCCAAAACCTCCCACACAAAAAAATTTTAAAGAAAACGTATTTTTTAAAAACCACACACAGGTAAACTTTTTTCTCACAACTTCAATATTCCTACTGGTGAAAATTTCAATTTGCATTGTCATTAGGCCTTTATAGCACACTGAAGACAAACCTGTTTTGTCAAAATTGGAATCTACTGCTACTGAGTCAAATCTTTGCTTGGCCACTTGTAAGCAGGCTCCTAACAGGTAACCCCACTGCTGCCATATCCACTACAGTCACCCCCCAAGCCGAGAAGAAGCTTTTGTGACAGAGTAAGGAAGGGGACAGGAAGGAAGGAGAAGGGGAGGGAAAGAAAACAGGTTTCTGCATGACTTGTAGAAAGAAAGGCTTTGCATCTGAGTATAATTTAAAACCCCACAATGAGAATTAAATGATTCAGACTTCTTGATGTTGATCAACTTTTTAAAAAGTTCCATGTAAGAGGAGATTTTTTTTTGGCTTGATCTACATCAAAACTCTTTATTAACCAATCATGCAAATAACATGAAGCCCACACCAATGAAACTAGGCAAAAGTCACCTACTTTTTCAGCAATACTAGCACTGGCCACATTCCTCAAAGAAATCAAGGAAAGAAAAGAAAGACCCCCATGCACAAGAACAGGCATAGCAGCACTTCTGTGGGGTCAATACCTAGAAAAAAGGTTCATCAATTAGGGGATGGACAAACAGTTCTGAATGAATGAAAGGGAATAGAAACAGAATATTACTACTGAAAAATTCAGAGAAGCTATGGAAGACATGAAATAAACAGATCCAGAAGAGAAAATTTGAAGGATTATCATAAGGATACAATGTAAAACAACTTCAAAAGAACAGAAGACCAGTCAATACAGTAACCCAAGTGTGACTTCAAAAGACTGCTGATGAAGGACATCTCCCGCTTCAGAACAGAAGTAGCAGATTAGAAACTCAAAAGAGACACTCTCAGACATGTCAATGTGCTGATCTGCTTTGCATGCTTAACAGCAATTTGTTACAGGAGAAGATTTATTCCCCCTTTACCTGCCCTCTGGAAGTTAGTACAAAGCAACAAATAGGTTTTAAAATAGAAAAAAAAACCAAGGAAGGAAGAACAATTAGGGAAAAGCCTATAAAAGAAAAAGTTCAGAAGAGTATGTATACAAAGAGAAATTCTTTTTCTATCCCTTTAGATATACACTTTATCTCTTTGATATACACTTTATTATTAAACAAATTCTATAATAAAAGAAGTTCATCTTACAGACTCTTTTTAGTTCTTTGAAGTTCACAAGAAAAAAATAAAATGAAATTTAATTTTTTAAAAATGAAGACAGGAGATCCATACAATTAAAAAAGCATTTGCTAACGACCTAGGAAACTGAGACTAACCTGTAACAAGAAATAAACAGAAATGGAAGCCAAGCGAAAAAAGAGAATGTTTCTATCATCGGAATATATAGCTAAGGGAAGATAAAAGATGGAAAAAGATATGCTTTTTAACTATCTCTAACGATAAATTATACATTCTTTAGGTACAACATGAACGTCTACATAAAGCAATGTGACTCTTTCCTCTGGAGGGACAGGGTTGAATGCCTTGAGTCCACTTGGAAAGAGATCAGACTACTGTCAGAATAGCCATAGTGTTTCAGGATTTCATCCCTGTGGTCTCAGAGGCAGTATAGAATTGTTAAGAGTATTCACTTTAGGCCTAAACTATGTATCAAATGACCTTATTGAATATCCTTTCTACAACACAAGTCATGATCTCTCCATAACTCAGCAGCCAAATCTCAAGGGTTGCCATGGCTAAAAAATTCATAATCCTGCCACCAAACAAGAATTTAGTCTAGCACTCAGCCCATTCACAAAGACTAACCAAGAGCTAGTCCTGTGTTCTGATGTGAAAAAAAAAACAAAAACAACCCTACCCAGGGGTGACTGTGATTACATGATAGGAAATATGGGGCCATTTAAGAGTCCATGAAGATGAGGAATTCAGAGAAAGAGAAAACAAAGTGATGGAAGTGGAATCAACACTGTAACTCCAAAAAATTTTAAAATACACTAAATGGCAGCTGATATAGGTGAAATACAATGGCCATTCTTCATCCCAGAGAAAAGATTAATCCACACACTTTCCTTCCCTCAATAGAGAGGTGGGGAAGTACAGGACAGAATGTCATATAAACTGAGAATGTGAGTCTGCTTGCCTTAATTCTTTTTTCTGCTTTGGGGAGGGGAATGGCATACTGGGAAAGAAATGTGAGGCAAAAAAACCACATCAATGAAAGCTAAATTGGGATCCCACAGACTAGAATGATCCATCAAATGATGGGGAGTGCCAGTGGTGCTCAGAAATTTTGTTAGGCTAATACTCAAGGCATTCCTGAGATCCAAAGACCCAGAATCTGTAGAGTGTGGTATCTACTTGCAGTGGGAATTTACCTAATTTGGGGAGGATTGCTTTTGTCATCTCTGCCAAACCAAATATGGATCCACAAGAAAAATACCTGGCAATTTCCTGGGAGAGTTGGTTATCTCTCATCTCACCAAAGATGATGCTGTTCACATGCTCAAGGTGAGGGCTACTGAAAGGTAAATGAAGAGTTCCTGACTGAGCTTTCACAGAATTCAAGCTGCCAAAATTGATTTTCCTTCTTAGTAAATGGAGAGCATAACCTTACTTCTGAGTCCCTTCAAGCCTGGGGAGGCCGTTAGCAGAAAAAAGTCAAACCGTAAACCATCAAAGATGACTTTCTGAGATTCTGAGGACCCAAAGTCCTACCAAATGATTCCTCTGTGGCTCAGCAGAGATGACAGTGGCACCGGAGGGGGGAAATGAAGGTGATACAGCTAGATGCCCGAGTTACAAGAGCAACTGTGATTTCAGTCACATGACCTGTGACTAAAAAATTCTTTCTCCTAACAAAATGAAAGAGCTGTCAGTCTTCCAAAACCCAGTTGCCATCCGAAACAACAGATGGCAAAGGAGAACTTGGAAGACATTTGGGGGGAAGTGTTCCACCAAACTCTGGCAATTTGGGTTTCTCTAGGTAATCCTTTCATATTTTGAAAAAGAAGCTCCTCCATGCATGAGCCCATGTTCCCAAGCTTAGACAACAAAGGATTCAAAGGACAATTTTGGACTAAACACACAGGACTTACTTCCATTAGGAAGGTACACAGCAGAAACAATACAAGATTAAACTACATCTTGGTTCAAACCTGACTTAAGGTTTCTAAAAGCTACTACTTGGTGACATTTTTGGGTTCCCTACTCATTCAGTTGTCTCCCAGCCTTCTTTGGTCATAGACAGTAAAACAGTCACAAGGTTCACATAATGCTGTTTTAAAAGCATAAGAGCCCAACCAACACGTGACAGAAAATGATTTTTCCTTGGGTATTCATAACAAAGTAATGAAACAATAGGGTCAGTTTTGAACATGAAAAGAAAATTCCCCGTTAGTTCACACAATGGTTTATTGTGACGTTTTGAAACGTCAGTTGATGTGATCTTGGTCATTTATCTGACCTCTTCTTCCTCTTCATCCTTCTGCCTCTTATGATCTCCCAGCAGCCCAGCCACATCGCTCCTGGCATGAACAGCTCATGTCCAGGACATGAAGCCACCTCTCATAAAATTTATGACAAGACCCTTAACATTTGTAGCCCAGATGACCCAGGTTCCAATATGAACTTGCTTCTTATTAACTCTCATTTTTACGCTTTAAGAAAAAAAGAAAAAAGGTTACCTGGGACTAAATTGTTTTAGGGTGATAGCTGGCAGTAGTAGCTGCTTAAGAGATGGACATGAGGAAAGAAAACTTTAGTCATGCTAGAGGTAAGATAAAGTGGGCACTGAAATCTAGAATGCAACAGTGATGTGCAAGGTTGAGCTCCTGACAAAAAAATGAAGGTTGGAGGACAGAAAATAATGGGGTGGAAGTGAGAGGCTGAGCCAAGAAGAAACTAGATCAATAAGCACATGGAAAAATAAAGGATGGAGAGAATAAGAGAGAAAATTTTTTTTAAACGTACTGGAGAGGACAAGTTCAGGGGTCAGCAAGATTGGAGATCAAGTCCCACCTCTGACACAGACTGGTTATCAGAACCTGGACAGAAGTGAAGGAAGGGAGAGGGAGGGCGGAAGGAAGGAAGGAAGGAAGGAAGGAAGGAAGGAAGGAAGGAAGGAAGGAAGGAAGGAAGGAAGGAAGGAAGGAAGGAAGGAAGGAAGGAAGGAAGGAAGGAAGGAAGGAAGGAAGGAAGGAAGGAAGGAAGGAAGGAAGGAAGGAAGGAAGGAAGGAAGGAAGGAAGGAAGGAAGGAAGGAAGGAAGGAAGGAAGGAAGGAAGGAAGGAAGGAAGGAAGGAAGGAAGGAAGGAAGGAAGGAAGGAAGGAAGGAAGGAAGGAAGGTCCACTTTTCCTATGGATGAAATAACAAAGAATTTGCATTAAGAAAAGACAAATCAGGTACAGCCATAAAAGCTGTGCAGGTCTCAACAGTCCACTGCTCTGGTACACCGAAGCATGAACATGGTCCAAGTCATGTGAAGGCCAAAAGAGCCAGAGATGTAACATGTAAGTTCCCAGAAAGACCTACGGTGTAAGAATATTCTTCTCCATGTTCAGCTTACACTAGGCTTCCAGCTCTGGAGCAGGGCAGAACCCAAATCAAACTCCTGACCTGATAAAATACACTTCATTTAATTCTTAGCATCAGCCTTTAGAGCCAGCTAGCCAAAATTTTATCTGAAGCACCAATTATGACATGTCTTTCACAAAGAGGAACGATGCTCTAAACAGGATCCCAGTTACCTTAAACCAGGCTTGTTTCTCTTGTGCTAATCAGTTTTAATTTAGTAAGTCTCTGTTATAAATACGCTTGAATTGCATGAAGCTTCTATATGGAAGAAAAATACTAGCATGTGCCCTAGACAACTCATCTGTACATCTACTACCATACTGACATTAGGATAGACGAGTGACAACAGCGAGAAGTACCAGGCAGGCAAAGAAGATGAAAAGTTAGTAGAGGAAGATTCCCTGGAATGACTGGTACCCAATATTCTAGAAAGATGTCAAAAGAGAAAAGAAGCCCTTAAACAGATGCCCAAAGAGGGTAAAAATGCTGACAGGGTCAGGAACAGGTGCAACAAATGTTCTAGGAAAGGAAACTCTCCTGGATGGCTTTGAAGCAGCCATTGATGGGGGCAAAGATGGTGTTACAAACCAATCTGGTCTCAACCTAGGTCCAATGGAGAACAAGAGATCATGACGTAAAAATGAAATAGAAGAAATATAGAAGGCAAGGGGTGGGGAAGAGAATACCAAACAGCACAAGTCAGAGGGTTGTTGTTTTTTTTTCAATTTAAGATCCCAAATGTATTTGCATGTTTGATTGCTGGCTCAGAGAAAAGCATCTGAAGATGCTGAAGGGAGATGATCTTGAATAGACTAGAGAAAGAATCGATGAAAGCAATGAGGTTGGAAAGAAGGGTTTTCAGCTATTGAGGTAGGCTCAGAGAGGTCAGGATCTAAAACAGAATTATGAAAATAAAGAAGAACCTTTATTGAACCTGAAAAAGACCAGGGTTCTCAACCTTTTTTTTTTTTTTTTTGCATCATGAGCTCCTTTGGCAGTATGGTTCAGTCTGTGGACCCTCTCTTCTTAGAATCATATTTTAAATAATTGAAGGAAATGTTCAATTTCAATTAGAGACTAGTGAAAATAAAAATAACCGTGTTTCCCATCAAGTCCACAGAACCCCTGAAACCTATCCAGAGACCCTGCCACAGATAAAAACTAAGACCAGGACTTTCTAACAGAATGGAAGCAGCAGAAGTAGGGGAAAGAGTCAAAAGCAATCAATCCCACACACACAGTCAAGAATCAGAATGTGCCTAACAGGATATTGATGTTTTAGTTCCTTAGGTTTGAAAAATAAAAAAAAATCTTCCTGAAAGGTTCTTAGATTGACAGTTCTCTACTGATGGCCCACTCCTAATTTTTTAATGGAAAATAATATGGTCTGGGATTGCAGGAAGGAACTGAGAAGTGGGTTCTGGTTGAGACCGAATTGTTGGCTATATGACCCAAAGAAATAATTTTGTCTTTTAAAAAAGGGTATGTGTCCTAGTATTCTGCAGGGGTTTAAGAACAATACATGTTCTCTAAGTATCACACTACCACCATTATGTACAGCATAGGTAACTAAAACAAGCACATTTTGCTTTTTAAAAAAAAAAGAGAGAAAGAGAGAAAGGCATAAGAGCAAGGTTCTAAAAAACCAACTTACAAATCCTCCTTTTCTTAAACAGGAATCACCAGGGGATGAACTCAATACATATTCCACCATGCTAACTCCTAGTCCTCCACTCTCCGACCGTGGAGACAATACAGAATTGACCTCACTGTTCACATGGAAACTCTGACCAGGTCTTCTCTGCACCATGATGGGCTGGGAAACTGAATGATCTACAAAAAAGGATACACAAACATAATAGAGTACAACTTGGAAGTTCCAAAAAAATTAAGAGTGATGTCTAGTGAACAAGCCGATGACTGACTTGGAATCGAGAAGGTCAATTTAGCCAAATGCCACCTCCCTCCCTCTCAGTCACTCCCTTGAGAAGGTTTTCTACATAAAGTAAGGATACTATAACACCTTCCTCATCCACCATCAATAATAAGCTTTTCCAGACAAATTTATCTTATGAAGTGGGAAAATGTACTTAATTTTATGATCACAAAGGGAAAAGTTAAGTTTTCAAAATAAAATGGCAAGTTAAAAGATAACCATTCCAGCAACTTCCCAACAAAGCACAATTTGAACTTTCTGATGCTTAAACATGGTCAGTGAGCATGAGCTATAACAAGTTCAGTTCTGCATGCATTGTGGGGATTTTCTGTTCATTTTCTGGCTATCAGGCTAGGATCTTCTTGCTGTTTTCATTATACCTCCTTTAAAAATCCCCAGCCTACACGTGTCACTCAGATGCTTTTGCCCACTGTCAAAGTGCCTCAAAGTACCTGGAGGTCCATTAAGAATGGTACGTTCATTAATAAATATCAATGAGGCACTGAGTAAAAAAATAAGATCCTGGCTTTGTATACTGGTCTTTTCCCACTTATTTATAAATGTGGACCTATATTTCAAAAAAACTGAGTTGCTAGAAATCTGGTTACAAAAAAATGGAATGCTCCCAGTCTTAAACTGTCTCTTACAATGTGTTAGGCTACATTAAGCCATCAAATATGATAATGGTAGACCTGTCAGAGGACTAAAGCTAGATCCTCTAGGACAGTAACCAAGCCATCCTGATGACCTAATGTTGATAATTTAACAAAACCTAATCTGTATTTGGAAAGCACATCCTATCAACTTCAAGGCAAAGAAAGGGGGAAAAAAGTAATGGCTTTTCACTATTGGGGCATGTGTTTATTTTAAACTGATGTAATACAACCAAGACTGTTACCCCAAAAGGTTATATTGCATTTTGGCTAAAAATAATAACAAAAATTTTTAAAGTGACTTTGTGTTAAGTGTGTTTTTAAAAACTTGCATTCTACCAAGTCCTTAATGGTAACAAAACCAAAGGAAGAGAGGTAAGTTTGACATGCTCATGACACATGTAAAACCCACGACTTGCCAAATGCTGAGAAAGGGAGCATTAACCACAGCGCAGGTGCTTGGTCTGGATTACCTGATGTTCCCCAGGCACTGTCCCGCCATTGATCACCCAGGAATATTCCTTTTGGTCCATCTTTGCTGGAATCATCTGTTTCCCAAAACTTTTTACCTGGCAAGAGCTGCTGCAAATTAAAAATAATAAAGGCTTTGAACGAATTCAGAAAGGTTAAAAAATACACAGTAGTCAACACTTTCATTAGACACAAGTACTGAAGATGCCCTGAAGAGCACAACCCACATTCAGAGCACAGCTGGTGAAGTGTAAGGGGAAAACATGAAATGACTAGGACCGAAGGGAAGGGCAAACACATACACACACCATCCGAGCGAGGGCTTCATTCCATTTCACTAATGTCCGTGTAAGGAAGAAAAGAATTATTTGCTACTAAAGCAACTGTTACAAGTAGCAATAATTACTGAAAGACTACACACTCTTAAAACCCTGACAACTGATCACCACAGGAAGTTACTCAAACTATGACATTAATGCAATTGCTAATGGAAAGTTTCCCTCTTTTGCTCATGAGCAAATCCATCAAATGATCGCTGGTTCATAGATTTAGAAGGGAAATTAGGGGGTCATCTGGTTCAGTGCTTTTGTTTTGCAAATGGAGAACCCTGAAGAGCTGGCACTTGAACCCAAACTCTTTGACTTCATTATTTTTAAAAATCTAATTTAGTTTTTTCAGTGAGCATCTTCATTGTTTCTTTTTGCATTATTTTACACACTAGTTGACCATCCCACGCATATACAACTCATTCACATCCTTCCTCAAATGTCGGGCACTCCCCTCTTTGCCACCACAAAAAAGAACCGCTGTAAATATTTTGGTGTGGATTGTTCCTCCTTTGATCTCTCTGAGAGCCTGGATAGGGATGAGTGACTTAACCAAGGCTACGCAGACCTAGGAAGTAGCAAAACTAGAAATTACTTTAAACAACAGTCCTCCAGTTGATGCCTGCAATACCTCTCAGGAGTTTGTAAGTAATTCTTTTTGAACTGATTTTACCTTTTCGTAACAATATACAGACATTCCCCCCCACATAAATTCCCACAAGAACCTACTTCAACAATTTATTTAACAAAAAAATGAGAATCCTCCCTTCTGAGTTAAATGATGCTGTTCATGGTGAAAAGGAAAGGGCAACTCAAAGGCAATTCTCTGTATGGATCCCTTTACTTGGTTAGATGTCACAGAAATTGGAAAACTTTGTTCAATTAACACAACTTTAAAAAAAGAAACAAAAGCCTAACACGCAGGTCCAGTTTACCCATCATCGGTCAAACTGCTGAAACAAGTTAGGTTCCCTTGGTTAGGTTAGGTGGTGTTTCAGCATTGAGCAAAACCCTCTATGATCAACAACCAAGTCTGCTTCAGTGCGGGAGCCACAAAAACACTCAACTAGAAAACATTTCACTTCAATCTACTGAAAACTGATACAAACTCCAAATTCTAAGGCCTTTCTTATTATTTCTCCTACTACAACCAATCAATCAAAAAGCAGCTCCGGCAGATACTGAGGATACAGGGGCAGAAATGACGATCCTTGCCCGGTAACACATGCAAATAGAAGCACACGCAAAATTGTAATAGCTGGGGAAGCCCTACGGCCTTACACAGGGGTGCTACCTGAGCTGAGTTTTGAGGGGAACAAGTAATTCTGAGGCCCAAGTGAGACATAAATACATTCCAGACAGAGAAGAAGACTTGGGCAAAGGGACACAGAGCAAAGATGGCATGTCCTGGAAGAGCAATAGCAAGGTCAGCTTTGGTTGGGCCAGAGGGAATATGTAATAAAGCAGGAGAGGTTGTGTGCAGCCAGTATGGGAATGAACTGAGTTCTCCAAACACAAGAGCATCAGAGAGCAACCAAAAGACAGGAGATCTCACAAATCTAAATGCTAAAACCAAATTCCCCACAGGTAACTTTTTGGCCAACTTAACTAGGAATGATCCTGGGATAACAGTTTTTCCCTCCCATCTCTCTGTACCACCAGGGGGTCTAACGCTCTAAGAGCTTTCCAGAGCCTTTAGAAGCAAAGTCTATAAACCTAATCAGACAATAACCCAAGCACCATATGCTTACTTCATCTCTGGAGGACAGGAGAAACTAGGAGTGGGAAATCTGCAGCCTTAAGGCCACAGGTTCCCCACTCCTGTGATAAACTAAAACTTGTTACTGCAATAATGGCAATTAAAAACACTATATGGTCTGCCACAGTGCCTGACACAAAGCAGGGAGTTAATAATATTGACTGATCTATCACCGTCACATCAAGCATTGAACCTTTTGGAAAGAGTGGAATAATGAGAACAATGAGCATTTGAGTGAAGGAGACAAGTTCATACGTAGGACATACATGGGCGTGAAAAGGACTTTTCAGTGCCACTCAAGACCCTGACAACAGCAGCGTTAAGGTTTCCAAAGCAGCTTTACAAATGCTATGGGATCGCTTCTCACAGCAGCCTTGGCAGGCAGGTGTTATTATTATTCCCATTTATAAAATGATAAGGAAACTGACACAGAGCTGTTAAGCATCCTGCCCAGGATCATGCAGCTAATGAGTGTAACTGCTCTAACACCAGGTCCAGAATCTCTCCATTGTACATCCTACCTGCCTCCAGAAAGAACTGACCACTCTACGGACAAGGCCAACCCTGACCATAAACAATAGATTTTCAATATAATTATGAAGCTCATCACATCATCTAATACAAAAAAAAATACTGGCTATGGAGTCAATGGACCTGGGTAAGTATTAGATAAATTCTTGTTCAATCACGTCTGATTCTTTGTGATCCCATTTGGGATTGTCTTGGCACAGATAGTGGAGTGGTTTGCCAAATCCTTCTTTGTTTCATCTGACAGATGAGGAATGGAGGTAAACAGGGTTAAGTGACTTGCCCAGGATCACATAGTAAATGTCTGAGGCCAATGTGAACTCAGGAAGATGAGTCTTCACGAATTCATGTCTGACACCCTAGCCACTGAGCCACCTAGCTGCCATTGGATAAATTACTTCATTTCTATTTGCCTCAGTTTCTTCATCTGTAAAATGAAAGGAGTGAATTAAATAATCCCTAAGGCTCCTTATAGTTATCTTGGGATACTATGATTCCTCTTCCATGCAAGAATTGTGGGAACAATGATATGCTACAAGGATCATATAAACAGCAACTGAAAAGGGGGGGAAAGCTCAGGAGGGAGATTTGGAGAAAAAAGGAAGTAAAAGAAGTTAGGAAAAAAAATCTTAGAAGACATGACAATCACTGTATTTCACTGTAGGAAAACTAGCCCAGAAAGGTGGCCACAGACACAGAATACACTGGAAAAGAAAAAAAAGGAGAAAAACAAACCAAGGAAAGAAGCAGGAAGCTCCTATGTGCTGAAAGTCTTACTAATACAGCCACTTCCAGCACCAGAGTGTTATTTTTTTTCTTTCCCCAAAGTACATCTCAATACTTCTCATTTACATTAATTTCCTAAAACCTGGGATTCCCAACTCAACAGATAAATGCAGTATTTTATTATAATCAAAACAGTCCTTTAGGAATCTGCTCTCTAGGAATACTTCCCCTGCCATTTCTAAGATGTGGCTGCCAAATGTTATTAGAGATGTTTCTGAACTTGGAAAAAGGAGTTATATGGAGTCCCACTTCATGCTCTTCAATTTTCTTTATGTTGGACAACCTTTCTACATTAAAATATGATCAATTTAAAGTGAAAGCATGGCTTATTTTCCTTCAAAATAAAATAGACTCCTAAGCACTAATGCAGGGACACTTTCCACTGTCAGCTAGCTGCTATTAAATGAGATGACATCAAAGTGCTTTGGGCAGACTCTGTGGCAGCTACTATGGAGGTTTATGAAGTGCTTCAGATCAACTATCACATGTGAAATCTCGCTGCCTCGTCACAACCAGACCATCCGCATACAGGTTTATTACTCGAAGGAAAATTGGTACAATAGGAAGAGAACTGGATTTAAAGTCCAGGAGACTCACAGAGAGATCAAAGAAAGAAAAGGAACAATACACACCAAAATATTTAGAGTTCTTTTTGGGAGGGCAAAGAGGGGAATACCCAACATTGGAGGAATGATACGAATGAGTTGTATATAATGCATATGCATGGGATGGTAGACTAGGGTGTAAAATAATGCAAAAAGAAACAATGAAGAAGCTCACTGAAAAAAATTAAATTAAATTTTTAAAAATAATAAAGTCAAAGAGTTTGAGTTCAAAAGTCAGCTCTTCAAGGTTCTCCATTTGTAAAATGAAAGCACTGAAACAGATGACCCCCTAATTTCTTTAGCATGGTAAATTTATGATTCAATGACCATTTTATGGATAAGAAAACCAATTCTCAGGGAGATTAAATGACTCCTAGCCATTTCCCAAGAAATAAACAAAGAATGCAAACAGGCAAGTTTCGAAGGAGGAAATATAAGCTACCATCAAGTGTGTGGAAGAACTATCAAAATAATTAATAAAAGAAATGAGAGCTAAAACTATTTTGAAGCTTCATCTCAACAGACACAGGTAAAGATGTAAACACTGGAGGTGCTACCAAAAGACAGACATGCAGATGCACTCCAACACTGCCGATGATTGGCACAACCACTCTGGAAAGCAACTGGAAATTATACTTTTACAAAATGTCACTAAATCAAAGAGACCCTTTAATCTAAAGGCATCACTTATTAATAGAATTAACTGAAGCAGGTCAGAGATAGAGGGAAAGGTCCCATATACACAAAGGATGTATAGCAGTACTAATGTACTATATGTACAGAATAGCAAAAAACTGAAAAGAAAACGAGCACCCAACAAATAGGAAACGGCTGAATAAACCGTGGCATGTGACTACAGTGTTGAAAGGAAAAAGGAATATAATAAATTAATATAATTCTTCCCCCTAAGTTTTTCTAAACTGAAGCAAAGTGAACAAAATCAAGAGAATAATTTACATAGTGACAACATTAACCTAAAGGAAAACCACACCAAAAGAATCTGATCAACACAGAGACTTCTTCTTAGGAATGAAAGTCAAGTCAAGTATGGCTCTCTCCTCTTGCGAAAGAGGTGATGGACCAGAGATGTGGGAAAAGGAACTCACACTCATTCATAGTCAACATGCTGATCTGTTTTATTTGACACAAGGAAGAATTCTTATGTGGGGAAGAGGGAATATTCATTGCAAAGTGATGTTGGGGTAAAAAAGGAAAATAGCATCAATAAGATTTTTGTAAAGATGAAAAAAAGAGATGCAAAGACTTCCTCATGATCAAACAGCTGGAGTCACATTTAATTGTCTTGTCCCTTTCAAGCTCATCTCTCTACTACATCCTTCCTGCATGAGCACAAAAATGGAGAGGCATCTGATACATACCTAGTAATTTATCAGTCAGCTAAGATCTACAATCACCCTTAGTTATTTGGATTCTAACTTGCAACACTTTTCGGTCTCTTAGGTGGTCTTCAGAGAAAGCTAAAGATCTGCTGGTTACTTAGCTCCAATTAAGCCCAGTTCCTCAACCCTCATTTATACTGAAGACTTGAAGCTTGGTTCACAGTTATGTCAAAGACTGAGTTTCCTTATATAAACTACACAAATTTCATCACCTAAGTTTGCTTAAAAGTAAAGGAAGGCATAATACAAAATACAACAAAGCTGGTGACCAAAACAATCTGTCAATTAAAAAGCAGCTCATAAAACTAGATCATACTACTATTTCTTAACTGATTTACATAGTAAGAAAGTACAAGATACAATGTGTACAAGAGCACAAATCAAGGAAATGATAGGACAAAATAAAGGCCTAAGGAGCTGCCTTGGGAGCAGAGCCTGAAGAGAAAGCCATGAAAAGCAAACTGTAAAAGAAGCTGAAAGCCAGATGAGGGAGGACCTCAATGCAGGAGCTTGTATTTCTCTCCACAGACAAATGAGAGCAGATGAACACAATGAAAGAAACAGCAGAACCAACAAAAAAATCCTGAGCTTCAGTTACAGTACCATACAGGACTTCCACCCACCATCTTTTCAACACTGTGAATCCAAGAATCTTTAGACCAACCTTTCAGAGATTTATTTTCCCGTTAAACTAAAAGTTAATTATTTTGAAAAGCTAGTTTTCAGCGAGTTACAGAATCTTCCAAGTATAAATCACAGACTTTTCCTTAACTCTTCAATATCTTTCCACCAGCAGGAGTTGCAGACATCATTTTTAAATGATAGAATTATTCAAATAAAGTGAACAAAATGTCGGAATTCACTGGCCCTTAGATTCCATAACCAGGCTTATACTTTAAGGAGGTCACTGGTAAGAAGTCCCTGTGTATCACAAAATGCTTCCAGTGTCACATTTTTTTGTTAGCAAAGAATTAGAAACAAAGTAGATGTCCACTGATTGAGGAACGATTAAAAGAAAATATAGTGCCTGAAGGCATTATAATATTGCTATGGTATAAAAAATGAATGTGATGAATATAGAGAAGCCTGGATAGATCTACACAAACTCAGAGTAAAGCAAGCAGAGTCAAGAAAACAACATACACAGTGACTGCAATTTAAAGAGAAAGAACCATCAAAAAAATATCAAAAGTGAATGCTGCAAAATCACAATGAATAAGCATTGCTCAAAGGTGAGGATATGAGCAAATACTGCAACTTGACCTCTATGCAGAGATGGGAGGTAAACAAGTGTTGGTGATGCACATATTTTCAAACACTTCCAATGTATTGGTAGGTTATGCTGATTTTTTCTCTATTTTTTTCTTGCCTTTAAAAAATATTACATGTTATATAGAATGGCTCTCTGGATGGGAAAGATGCCAGGGGAAATTATTGTATCCTTTTAAAAAAAATTTTAAGGTGAAAAAAAAATTATGCATATATAGATCTGCCTTCCCAGTTACATTTTATTTGTGCTAACATTACAATCAACATTTAGCAGGCCTATAAATAAATTTGAAGAGTAAGGAAATCAGGTATATTAAGGGAAGCTATTAGAGATTAGGTATTTGCTAATCCAAAAAGCAGATAAACTACATAAGTACAATCAAGAGTTGGTTATACAATGGGGGAGGGAGGGAGTTGAGTTTACTCAAGCTAGGTTATAATGATGATCTAAGAGCATTAATTGGACTTCTAAATTTAAAAAAATTAAAAAGCACAAATACATATCATACCACCATTAGCTTGCCAATTACAAATTGTTTTGGGGTTTTTTTTAAATTTACTTAAAACAAGAAGCATGTAGTGGCAGTACTGGGGGACCTGGGAACACATGAGAATGAGAACACAATCACAAGAGCGTCTAGTATAGAGGCTTATGATTTTGCAAGTTTGTCGATGATCTCCAATTTACCCTGTACACAGGCTTTTTATATGTAGTTATGACAGCATGATGTCTCCCCTACAGACTCGAGCATCTGGAGAGCAGCCAACTGTCCGATTTTTCAATATGACTCCAGTGCATGACACACTTTAATTAATGCTTACTGATTCCCATTCTTCTGGTCTCCCAGGGCCACAATTCTGGAATTATTCTGGGCACTTCATTCTCTTATTGACGCAATTGAGTTGCCACATCTGACCATTTCTATCTCCACACCCAATCTCACATCCAACTCCTTATCTATACTCACACAACTATCATCACCTCTAGCCCAGATTATTCCAACAGCCTTCAGTCCAGCCTACACATCCCTGCCAAAGCACTTTGTCTTAAGCACAGAGCTGGCCACATCATTCCTCTACTAAACCAACTCTAGTCTTCCAACTGCACCGAAGCTCAAATGTTACCTCCTCGACTTGGATGAATTCTTATTACTAGCCACAAAAACTGGCCACCAGAATCAAGTGTCCTCTTAGGAGGCTATAGACACCTGAGGTAATAGAGTACTCCAGGGAATCTGTGTTTGGCCCTGGGCTATTTACAGTGATGACCAAGATAACATCAACGGATAGGTGAATGACACAATCAGGAAGATGAGCTCAAGGAAATGGGGATAATGTTCATCACCTAAAAGAAGGAAAAGAGGAGGACACACTAGCTGGCCTCAGTTATCCAAAGGGTTGTCACACGGCCACTTGGCTCTTGAGGCACAATTCGGAAGAAATGGTTAGAAGCAGCAGGCAGATAAGGTTTGCCTGGATGAAAGGAAACCCTTCCCAACAACTAAGATAATCCAAAAGTGGAATGGGGCTAAAAGTTACTAGGTTCCCCCTCATTCAGGCAAACACAACATGACCATGTGTCATTTTGCAGAGGGATTACAGGGCCGACTTGAACTTTTTTCCACTCCCGACACCTTCAGTGCTTCTTAAGCTGGAGGGTATGGGGTCACAACCCATAGTTTAAAAAGCATTTGATGACTGCTGACATTCTATATGCAAGAAATACCACCACCTACCTAAAGCATTTTCTGCTACCCCTGAAAGATTCATTTCACTCTGTTAATACAAGGCCATGTAGTCATATTCTAATATGTCTATAAGACTGGATGGAACTCATTAGAACTTCCAAATTTTAAAATTTCTGATTATAGAAGGAATGTGGCATACATTTGATAATAATAGGTTAGTCACTACAGTCTTTCCAGATTTCAACTCATGTTTTTATAAAGTACTTAATAGTATTTTTCCCCTTTATTTTCATCTTCTCTTTCAATGGCATGCCCATCTAAAAATCTTCAGTTACTTCCTGTGCCTCCTGACTGGTTTAGTTTCAGAATTGTCCAAAACTGAAATAAGTGACACTTCACAAGTCCTAAATTACTTCTGTACTGCAATTTTCATTCAAACTTCAAAACAAGTGACTATCTTTATTTTTTCATAATTTCTCCATTTAGCATTATCAAAATTTTATCTTTTGTTTGCAGTTCATTAATGTCTTTAAAACTTCACAAATTTTGAGGCATCTCCAAAGATTACTAGTGAGTAATCTCTCTAGATGGAAATGTCTATTAAAAGTAAAAACATTTCTTAACCTTTTCTCCAAGTGAGGGTATAGTCTTGCAAATATTATAAGATCTGTGAAAACACAACTTACCCAACCTACGTCCTCCCTACTGAAAAAAATATTGTACAACCACACAACTATATATGACACAAAGAATGGGAATGCGCCAGAATGGGTTCTAGAGTATTTATTTCTTTGTGTTCACAGCAAGTATTTCCTGACCATATGTATGTGGCAGACACTATGGGATAAAATGTTAACACTAGTTCCTTTCTGGCCAAGTGAGAAATTCTCATGAAAATCAATTAAGAGAAGAGAAAAAAAAATGCCTGAAAGCCCAGTTGCAAACCCCAAACAAGGAAGAGTTCAAGTGGATGTGTGTGTGACAGTAAACAAGGACTTCAAGGAGAGCAGCAAGGACAAAAGGGATAGGGGGAGGATTTGAACCAAGAGCCTGCAAACATCAGTGCCCTCAGTTTAGTACAATGCAAACGACAGCATCAGCTCTGACTCTGGCACTTTCCTTACATGTTACACCAAATCAGTAGCCTGTAGATTCTCTTTCTATAATGTCTTTAGCTAAAATCTGAAGGAAGACAGGAGGTAGAAAAGAGTAAGGAGAACATTCCAGGTACGGGGGACAGGCAGGAGAAAGCCCAGAAGGGGGAGCTGGAGGGTCTAGTGTCTTAATGAGAAAAATTGTAACCTGTGTTCTCCCTTCCATTCTTTCCGTCACCTCATGGGCACAGACCTTCCTAATTAAATGCCTAAATTACTTCAATAAACTCCTAAGTTGAACTCCTTCCCTCTTACAAGCCATCTCTTACTGGATTAATCTTCCTATGCAAGGGATAGCCAAAACAATAATAGGTAATCCCTACTATCAAATGAATGGGACTGACGTAAAAGCTGGCAAAAATCTAGTGCCATACCTTACAATCTTCTCCCACGTTCTTTTTCGCAATACACTTTATATTACAGCCAAATTGGAATCTCTATTTTGCAAAATTCACTGCATCTCTTACCTTTTGCCTATTCCTGAAATGCCCTTCCCTCCTCTCTTCTATTTAATTTCTATCCATTCGTTGATCTCCATGTGCTCCACCAAATTTTCCACCCTCCGTTTCATGTGCAGAACTTCCCACTAACACACCAGACACTCCAGCTCCCCACTGACAGCATTTTTCACTAGTTGCCCCCATGCCTGGAATGTTCTCCCTATTTATCTCCATCCCACTTGCCACAAGAAACCTCCTTAATTAATGCTAGCGTCTTCCCTGGGTTGATTATCTATAATTGATCCTATCAATAGCTTGTTTGAATGCTGTCTCCCCATTGGATAATGAGTTCTTTAAGGGCAAGTTCTTCTACCTCTTTTTGTATTCCCAGAGCTCAGCACAGAGCCTGGTACACAGTAGGTGCTTAATAAATGCTTGTTGACTTGAGATTTCTTGGATCACTTTATTCCATACCACACTTTACCACAAAATATCAGTTACTCTCATTATTTTGGTTTATCTTGTCTCTCTGAAAGACTATTAATGCCACACTGCAGGAACACAGAGGAGCCTTAATGTTTGTTATAAATATAAGTGTTGATCAGACAAAGAAACAGGAATAAATACAACTGCTGAAACTAGTAAGGATATGGCCAGACTGGAAAGGAGGGACAGTAAAGGTGGAAGTGACTGAAAAGGATGGAAAAGAGCAAAACTAGGCCCATTGATTTAAATGCCTTAAAGGACACATTTAAGAGGCAGGGTTTAATCAACAGAACCTAAGGATTGGAGGACTGGGAGGAACCTCAGAGTACAGTATCTAATCCACTCTGCTCCAGACCATCTAGCAACTCTATCTAGGGGTCAAGAATAGCTTTGGGAGGCCCCACTTCCCTGCATCTCCCTTCTTCCGCCAGCCCAGGCAGATGTCTTGTAGGAAGGAACCCAGTGTCCCCACTCCACTCCAGCACTTGAGGCTCAGTTTAGTCCCGAGCCCTCACTGTGCAGCTGAGCAGGGAGTCATCAACTACAAACATTCCATTTGGGGGTCATCCAGGCTTACCATCTATTTCTGCCAACTATGTGGCAGGTCCCTAGGCACTGGAATACAGCCTAATGTGCCTTCCTGACCACACTGCAGCTGAACCCTCCATGTTAGAATGGAAACTCCCTGAGAACAGGGAGACATCTCCAGCATAGCGTAATGTTGGCATGAAGTAAGCACTTACTACTTTTTCTTTCAGGTATTCATTCATAACTGAAAAAAGTCTCAACTACAATGTACCAACACGTGGTCAGCTGGGTTCTACATAAATATATCCAACATATGGAAGCACATCCACTTTTTTTCGGATGTCAAATGACTAGTGTTTCCCAGTTTTACTGCCTGGGAACAAAAAGCACAGGACAAATCCCTTTTCCATGGGATATCCCTTCATAAATACTTGAATATAAGCTGAGTTGGCATGCTCCCAGCAGTTCCTACAAAATAGATAGTTCTTTCCCAAGTAACTTATAGTCAAGTTTAGCAACCTCTACATTCATCTGCTTCTGATTCCTCCCTATCTAATCAGGGAGAACTAGGTTTAGGCTTTAGACCACCATCTTACACCATAAAAATAAAAAAGCAGAAAATGGATATATAAGCTACATTTTCAGACTCATAGCATCATAAAAAAATAAAAGATGAGAACCATGTCAGAATTTTCACAACTGAGGCTAAACAGAGAATTTTTAACCAAAGAAGTGATTTTTAAGACACTCATTTTATTTATATGAAACTAAAAGACTTTTGCAAAAATAAAATTTATGCAACTAGGATAAGGAAAGTTGACAACTGGAAAAAAAATTTGCATCATATATCTCCAATAAGCATTCAGTACAAATATTTAAGACCAACAGCTATTCCCCAAAAGATAAGCAGTAAAAGAACATGAATAAACAGTTCTGGAAAGGACTATAAACATTAGAAGAAAGCTGGAGATTGCTGAAAGACCGCAGCAGCAGACTTAGAATTCCTAAGAATTCTAAGAAATTAAGAAGCACAGCTCTTCTTGAGTAAATGTTTCAGGACAAACACAATCTAGAAGACAGTAACAAAAACCGAGAAGGCTCTTGAAATGTAACCAGTTACTGACCAAAAAGCACTATCCATAAGTACAAACATGGGATATTAAAACCAACAAAATAATCATTTGAAAGTAGAATTACCAAAATAATTGTACCTGCATTCATATGTCCTCTGGCTTATATGGCAACTCAGACAATAACCTCAACATTCCATATGTATTTTTGTCGAGAATGAGGTAAGCTGTTTCTATGGAGGGAACATACTACACAAGTGATTTCTTTTCCACAGGGGCCTTGATGGAACAGGCAATGTGCTTTTTTGCTAATTCATACTGCAAAAAAGGGCAAAATGGGAAACTGATTCCCAATAGCATGCCCTATGGTGAAACCTCTTTAATTTTTTAATGGCAGAATGGGGAGTGTGGGTGACACATGAACCTCACTGTTACCCGAAATGATAAAAGGAGGACACACAAACACCTCCACATCCACACACATTCACACTCTCTGTCACATACATACACACATACACACAGCGACAAAAATACATTGCATTCAAAAGAAAGAGGAGAAGATGGGTGAACAGGGAGAGAGAGCAACAAGAAGGAAGGTAAAGTAAGGGACAAGTGGTCCCAAGCAAAACGAAACTAAGGGTGCACAAAACATTGATAGCCACCTTTTTCCAGTGAGAAAGTCCTGGAAACTGAAGGCATTAGGGAATGGCTGAAGAAGGTGTGGTACGCAAATGTGATGGGATCCTACTGTGCTTAAAGAAATGATGAAGGGATGGTTTCAGAAAAGAGAAGCAGAGTGAAGCGCGCCAAACCAGGAGAACAATTCATGCAATGACAACATTGCGTAAAGACAAACAACTCCGAAAGCTACGCATCATCGATCAACACATGATGACCAAACATCATCGCAGACAACTGGGGATAAAGCATGGCCCACATCTAAGTCATTCCCTTCTTCTTGCCCCTCCTCCCCTCTCCTTCCTCTGTGATCCAGTGACAATGGCCTCCTGACTGTTCTTTGAACAAGGCCCTCCATCTCCTGATGCCAGGGATTTTCTCTGGCAGTTCTCCCATGCCTGGAATTCTCTCCCTCTTCACCTCTGCCTTCTGGTCTCTCTGGCTTCCTTCAGTTCTCAGTGAACCTCTCATCCTCTTCAAGAGCATTTCCCAGGCCTCCTTAATCTCAATGCCTTCCCACTGAAACTAAATCCCAATTTAACCTGTATATAGTTTACATGTCATTGTTTGTAGGTTATTTTTCCGTAAGATTGCAAGCAGGGACTGTTTCTGCCTTCTTTGGATTCCCAGTGCCTAGAACAGAGGCACTTAATAAATGCTAAGTGACTAACTGTAGAGAGGCAATCACTCAGTGAAGATTGAAACACTTTTTTCTTGGACCTGGAAGATAGAAACAGCAAGCAGCAGCATACATCTGTACCGCACCTACTGTGTGCTAAGCACTTCACAATCACCATCCCACTGGACCCTCACAGCAATTCTAGGATGTAGGCACTATTCTTTTTCCCATTTTACAGTTGAGGAAATGGAGGCAGAAAGGTCAAGTGACTTGTCTGAGGCCAGTTTCAATTCAAGTCTCCCTGTCTCCCTGCCCTGAGCTGTGTTCCACTGCACCAACAATGTAAATGTCTATTTTCTTTTGCTAAACTAGGCATGTTTGTAACTTGTTTTCCTTGGGGGGAGGGGGAGAACCAGGGATTTCCTTTTATTAAAATAAATAAAATTCAATTTAAACAATTTTACTAGAGAGGTAGGGAAAAGTGTCTAAATGATGAAATATTTAGATGGCCACAGGAGAGAATTAAGCAGACAACAGAAACTGAATTTATGCAAATTAAGTAGAATCTTTTCTTATTTAAAATAATGCTTTATCAGGCTTTTTAGCTATACATAGCCTTTTTTGTGTGTAGGGGATGAGGGTGCACACGGCTTTAGGAGGAATCCTGCAACAGGTTCAGAAATATGAATACAGGTGTTAACATGTAATACTGATGTAGAGCAGAAGTTTCAGGTCACACAGATCAAGGCCAGAGAGGCCATGGAGATATTTGCAAGAGGTTCAAGAAATACTCTATGAATACCATACACTGTCCTTTTGTCAATATGTATTCTTATGGAATGGGGAAAAACACCTTAACTTGCAATGGTGAACTGAGGGTCTAGTCTTAGACTGGCCCCTAGGTGACTGAGTGAACACCTCTCAACTATTCTGTCATCAGAAAAGTGAAGGAGGTGGGCAAGTGGGGCAAGACCAAAAGATCCTCTCAGGTCTGTAAAGGAAATTCAATAATGGGAGTAACAAAGCAGTCAGCTCCAAATGACATTAACTGCCATTCTCAATAGGCTCCGTAGGCCAAAGGGCTCCTTTTCATCCCTCTTAATGAGCTCATCCTGGAGGCCCAAGTGATCTGAGCATCAGTCCCATGTAACCACAGGTAAGTCACTCTTCAGAGGTGGGATAACATGCAGTGCAACTCCTAGCCAAACTTTGTAAATACTTTGTAAAACTTAAAGCCCTCTAGAATTGTGAGTTATTACCTTGAAGGGTTGTTGTTTGGAAAGTACTATGAAAAGCAAATTTCCCTACCACTCTAAAACCTAAAATCACTAACCTAGGTTAGAGAGGGCAGCCCAGCTGGTGATGGTCCCAGGCCATCACCAGTCATCTTGACTCTTGTCTCAACACTGGACTTTGAGGATTCTGGAGGAGAGAGTGAAGCTGGCAACTTTTCTGCCTCACTGAAACCCAATGCACTAGAAAATCAAGACATCACCCTGGTGACCTCAAAGGGAAACCAATACTAACAATTCGTCCATACGCTCTCCTTTTGATCAAAAAACAATAGCGTTAGAAATGGTTTTCTAATTTCCTACTAATTCTTCCTAAAGAATCTCAAGAAGCAATCTCACACAAACCACTGCTCAACACAAGTTTAGACATGCTACACAAGAAAAGGGATTCCATCCCAGCAGGTGGCCAGCAATCAAGCATGAGTCACTACGAAACTGAAAATCCTGTATACAAAAACTTGTCAGTTTATATAGATCAGGATTTCTTAATTATTTTTGCCATGGATCGCTTCATCAGTCTGTGAAGCCTATAGAACAAACCCTAGAACATGGGGAGGAGAGGGTCATGTGTGTGTCTGTGTATGGGTGTACATACACAAATTCATAACTGAAAAAAATGCTACAATTTCAATAACTGAAAATAAAAATGTAATTTTTTTTCCCATCCAAGTTCACAGGGCTCCTGAAATCTATTCATGCACACAGACCCTCTTGAGTCCCTGGACCCCAGGTTAAGAATCCTTAATTTAAATCAGTCTCCATAATGGAGTCAACACTGTTTTGGTATTGATAATTTATGCCATGACAATGCAATAAAAGAAAAATCCTAAAATAAACTAGTTTGGGGACAGGAGGCAAGTTACTTGACCTCAATTTCTTTCTAAGTGAATTGGGCATTATAATGTTACTGCCCACCTGGCTTTCTCAAGCTCTAAAAGCAACACTACAGAAGTCAGTACTATCTCTATCAGGATAAAACCTGCAGGTGAATGCCATGGTCATGAGCAAAATAAAGGAGCAGTAAAGAGAGGAGCAGAGGGGATAGGGATGACTAAGAGTCCTAACCTGGAGGGGGCACTGCTCAGCTGCCTCTTTTTCAAGGGTGCTGCTGCTCTACTAGGTCTCTGTGTAACTACATTTAAAATAAAAAAGAAACAATCAATGTTTTACTGCCCTCAATGGAATAAGTTTCTAAGTACAGTAGCCTCAAATGTATTAAAAATGGAGTTCACACGTATCCAATTATTTGCCTTTTCAAGTGTGTATGCGGGAGTGTGTGTGCATGTGTAAATTTGGAATTCAAATTTTAAAAAATGTTAAAAATTGTTTTTTCATGTAATTGGAAAAAAAAATAAGCCAAAACCCTGAAGTTCCTTTGTGTATTTACATATGTAGCAGGCTGGTCAGCCCTGGCCCTCAGACCCTCCCTCCCTTTCCAGAGGGCACTCCATCTCTATCTCCAGAGGCTCTCTCTTGACTTAGGGCACAATTCAAACACTGTCCTCAGCAGGAACCCTTTCTTGAATCCCCACAACCAGCACTCCCAAACCTAGCATTTAACTGTTTTGCATATACTCTGTTCATTGACTTCCTCTTTTGGCTGTCTCAGATTTGCTCCTCTATCAGAAGGAAAGCTTCTAGTGAAAAGGGATTGCTTCCTTCTATGTACCTGTGCCCCCAGTACCGTACAGTAGACCTCATGTAGCTCAATAAATATTTGATTGATCAACTGATAGGTAGATACATGGGGGTGTGGGGGTTGCTTCTCCTTTATAGAACATCTGCCATCTGCCCCTCTCCCTGCAGTCTTCCCCCTCCCACCCACCTCCCAAAAACCACCTTGACAAAAGGCCAGCTCTGATTTGCCTGGTAAGCTACAACAAAAAAGAAAGGTTTGTTGTTTTTAAATGTCACATTTATATCTTGCTTTAAAGTTTACAAAATATATTCATCATAAGAGACCTATGCAACTACTATCTCATGATATGAGAAAGAAAGTTTGCCTACAGCCAAATATTCAACATTCCCCAAGCAGGGGATCATCCCAAATGAGGAACAGATGAGAGACACTTCAACTGAGACCGGTGCTAAAGATCAGAGGGACTTGAACAGCATGCTTTCCAAACTAGGAACACACACACACACACACAACATATAACAAGTAAAAACTGAAAATCAGGTATTTGAGACACTCTCTCCAAAATTTACCCAACTGTTACACACATTTTACCCAGTCCCAACATTCCCATCTACTTTTCACTCAAACCTAACCTGACCATCTCCACGGTCATCTCCTATGTATGCATGGGTAGGAAGAAGTCCAAGAAAAAGCAGTGTCCAGAAAACTCAGAGAGAGTTAAAAGGATGCTTAAATAGAAAAATGCTGCACAGACATCAAAAAGGATGAAATTTAAGAAAAGTCAACAGATTTGCCAATTAAGAGATCATTAAAAATTCTGGAGAAAAGAGACTAAAAATCAAAAATGTGTATAAAAATACTTACAGCAGCTCTTTTTGTTGTGGCAAAGAATTGGAAGTTGAAGGTATGTCCATCAATTGTGGAATGTTTGAACAAGTTATAGCACATGATTGTGATGGAATACTACTGTGCTATAAGAAATGGCAAGCCAAAAGATTTCAGAAAAACCTGGAAAAACTTACATGAAAGCAAAATGAGGAGAACTAGAAGAATTCTGCATATTGTATCAGCAATACTATATGACGATTAGCAGTGAATGATTCTCAGCAGTGCAATGATCCAACAACACTTAAGGACTTAGGATGAAAAATCCTACCCACTTCTGGAGAAAGCCCTGAAGGATTCTGAATGCAGGTCAAAGCGCACTCTTTCTTTACTTTGGGGTTTGTTGTCTGTGTTTTCTTTCTCAACATGACTAACATGGAAATATGTTCTGCATGACAGCACATGTATAACCTCTATCAAACTACTTGCCTTTGGCAGGGAGGAGCAGGAGGGAGAGGAGAGAATCTGTAACTCAAAAAAATTTTAAATGAATGTTAAAAATTGTTTTTATACATAATTGGGGGAAAATTAAATTTTAAAAAGCATAAAAAAGAACTTTGGAAAAAGGTTCTCAACTAAATATAATGAAGTCAACAGCCTGACTGCAAGGGACTGAGAAAAGAAAAGAAAGTGGAAACAGGATAGTCTGTTTTTTTTTTCCCCAAGAGTCTGACTATGGAAAAGAAGAGAGATGGTCAGATCGGGAGGCATCGGAACCGGAGCTAGGAGACAGGGTGAGATTTAGTCCTGGGCACTGTGCCTCATGTAATGGTGCTTAGGATCACATTAGCTTCCTATGGAGAGAAAACCCACCACTGACTCTTTAGCTTTTAGTCCTCTAAACTATTCCTACACATACACACCCCCTCTGCTATCTTAGATATGATGAAGGTGATGGTTTCAATGCATATATAGACTTTGCATTCATCCACTACTGATATTCTCTAGACATCTTTCAAATTCTTGACATCATCTCACCTGAGATCCATCCATATTACAAATCTAATTAAGCCCTGACTTGAGTTTTTTTAAGTGCTACATGTCTAAACCAGTTTATAGCCTATTACAAATAGTAATACTTAGTTCTGCATTAGTTTCTAAAACTAAAGACAAACAGCTGCAAATCTGGAGACCAATAGGGCATTTAACTCTCACCTTTTCATCCCACTTAACTGTAAGACTTCCAGCATTGTATATGACTTTATGCCAAAGTACAAGTTGCCCTCTGAAGAAACAATTAAAGAGCTGGTACCTAGTCTTTGACAAGTGAAATGATACAAATGAGCAGATAAAAATGATTTCTGGTTTTTTTAAAAATGTATATTCAAGTCTTATGCTCAAAAATTATTCTGAGTAAACTTGGTATCTCATGCTGTATTCTTGAAAGCTTTATTGGTGGTTATCCTATTTCCCTGCCCCCATGTCCACTAAAAAAATGAGTAAACCCAGCTTTCTGAATATAAAGAGAATTGAAGAGAAATTGTTCTCACCAGAAATAAACAGAAATGGCTTGAACTGCAGCACTTTTTCCAAGCTATCTATGGATGAATGTATATTCATCTGATAAAAATTAAATTAGCATACTATTGAAGAAACTTGAGTTCTAAATTCTAGTTAATCTCTTGACCAAGACAAATGTCTAAAAAAGATGTTTAAACCTACAGTTTAATCTGTAATAGATTTCATAATTACTCTCAAAAATCTTTAACAATTAACATCCACAAAATCTTTAACTAATCTTTCCAAAAAGAAAGACATAAAATACCAATGTGCTATATTATACTATCAGTGAATTTCTACTAAAACTTCAGGTACAACTGCTGGGCATAATACTCCAAGGTCAAAGAGAGAAATAAAGTTCAACATATACCAATATTATATTTGTAGAAACACTTTGTAGTAGCAAATCCCTGAAAATAAAGTGGGCATTTGCCCATCAAGTGGGGAATAGCTCAACAAAGTGTGGTACATAAATGTAAGACAACAACAAAAAATGGAAACGGAAAACATCAACAGCAGAACAACCCAAACCGAACGCTGCCAAACTGTGTTAAATGAGCTTGGCTAGAAAGGAAAGATGCAAGTCCACAGCGGGCTCCCCGCTTCCCCTAGATGGAGGAGCCCTGCAAACAAAGCAAGGCTTTTGTGGTCTCTTGGTTAGTTTCACATAACTTTATTTTTCTTTCTTCATATTTTTAAAATTCAATAAGAGATCTACATCGGAGAACTACAGAAAGAATACAATGAGGGGGAAAGAATACGTTGAGAAATACAGGTAACTTCAAAACCAGCTAACAACAAAAAATTACTTTAAAAACAGAAGCTGAATTCTGTGCAATCATAATAACCAAGTTTAAGCCCCAAAGAAGAGCTATGAGGATACACCTCCCTTCTCTGCACAAGTTGAGGGTGGAGGCTGACTATGAGCTCAAAGAGCAATGTATATTGTCCAACTTGTTTAGTTTTGCTGAACTACTACCCCCCTCCCAATCGTTTCAAGTTTTTATTATAAGGGATATCTTTGAAAGGGAGAGGAGAAGAAGAGAATACTAGGAAATGAAGTGATGATGTAAAAACAAAAGATATCAATAAAAATGGATTGGAAGAAAAATAGAAGAAAAAAACTCCAAGCAGGAAATCTGAGTGCTGAAACCCAATGAAACCAAGAAAACCCAGCCCTGTGCAACCAGATCATAAGTGGTAAGTCAGAAGCAAAAATTAGATAACAGAGTTCTGGAAACCAAATACAAAAGCAAGCAAGAAATTCAAGATCAACATAAAGATCATAAAACTGGAAGAAACCTTACATCTAGTTCACACTTCTTTTACAGATGAGCAAACTGAGGCCCAGAGGTCAAGTATCTCATCCACTGTACAGAGATACATCAGGGCAGTAATTCTGCAGCGCTGGTACAAAAAACACATGTGAAAGATAACATTTGTCCCTGTTTCTATTAAAATTTTAGTGAAGATTAGGAAAAGGAAAGATTTGGAGTGCAAGTAGGTGATATTACTTATTGATAGCAGGCAGCCCAAGGCAAGTATTTGCACATAAATGATAAAGCAAAAGTATACTGAAAGAGTCATCAGGGAGAAACTGGTAACCCGACATTCGCAGTGGAGTTATAGCATCCCAAGCAAGGACATTCCACCTAGTCTTTTACAACTAATCACTCCTGAAAACAATTAATCAGTAAGCAACTAGAAAAGAAGAAAAAATCATCTGAAGTACAGTTTAGCCAACACACATTTCAACCACATTTACTGACTCCATTATTCCCTTGTACTGAAATATACAGAGCTGGAAATTTTTATTTCTTACAAGTTATTCCCAGCCGTATCTTGACTGCTAATTAGCTAATGACTTACTCATGCCTGGGTTCAGATATGCTTTCAAAAGAAACTCAGTTTGAAGTTAAGAATCTAGTGCTCAACTTCTCACTATATATTTCAGTCCTGTGTTTCAAAAGAGGAGGCAATAACCTTCAGAAATAGGTTATCATAATACTCTGATTAGAAAATCTATGCTAGTACTGTAAAAATTTCCATAAACTAGAAAATGAGGCACATTTAAAGGTCTGATGTTTGTTAAGAAATTTGCTCCAAAAAATGCTTTACAATGATTCTGTTTAGTGTAATTGACTAAACTCATATATTCATCCCTATTTTTTTTTAAAAGATATAAGGCAATGTAGTGCTGCACATCTACAATGATCCCACTGCTATTATAAGAATGGTCACAAAGAGAAGAAAGAACACCCTTCTGAAGCTATGTAATTGAGACATTTTAGGAAGGACAATTTCTTCCTTCCTTAAGAAGTGGTTCACTTTTCTTTTATACCAGTTCCACTTACCTCTCCCATAGCTCTTCCCTCTAGGGCAAGCGCTTGAAAATCATGGTTCAGTTCATCCATAGATCGTACCTGTTGTTTTAAAGAGGGAAAATATACATGTCAACATCTTGATTTTACATTCTTGTTACACAAAGTAAAAGACTGTCTATGGTGTTGCCAGATCTAAATCCATAAATCATCATCAAAAAATGCTAAATCACTAAGTTCAATTTTCACTCACCTTTTTCTCCTGGACACAAAGATATCCATTTGAAATATTCTCTAAATCTTTATCAAGTAAAGCCATCAACCAAACTTCCCTGCATAGAATGTTGTAGGATGACATTAGTTAATAAACACTGGAAGTGTATTTAACACTAAAGTTACCTGAATTCACAATATCATGATTCCCAAAATTACAATAATAAAAATACCAGATGTTATTTAAGTCATCAGCACTCTCTTTTTTTCTCAAACATACTTTAGAAGCACATTTCTAAGTTGTGTTTACAGGAAAATATTTTGTAGGTTAGCACACTGCTAGACTTAGGTACAGAGAAGAGGTCCCCATCAGATGGTCTCTGTCTAAGACATCAGCACCATGGTAGGTGTTATCTCATCCAGATTCTGCCCACACCTTCCTGAGTGGCCTACTTCCCAAGTCTCTCCACATTGCAGTGCAGCCTCTACCCTGTTACCAAAGCCCTACTCCCAAAACGCTAATGCCTCTCTAGGGCCAGCAGCCTTTCAAGACCATTACAATCATAGTCTCACTATAATCCCACTGAGTTGTCTGTCTGATCCTCACACCCAGCATTCAATATTCTATCTTCCTACCCCTACACTAGCCATCCTACATGCCAAGAAGACAGAAGACACTTCTGTCTCAGCCAATCCCTCACTTCCTTCAAGAAATAGCTGCCACACCATATTCTCCATAAAGTCTTCCATGATTTCCAAATAATAAGTGCCCTACCAAACTACCTTGTATTTCTTTTTATTTTTCTGGTATATACTTCCAAGTCAACTTCCATCTCCCCCATGAGAATATAAGCTCCTGCAGAGCTAGAATTGTTTTCCTTCCTTATAATTCAATCCCCAGAACCTAGCACAGTGCTCAGCACAGTGTAAACACTAACTAAATGCTTGGTGAATGATGGATAAACTAATTAATTAAAAGGTCAATACTAAATGAGGGATAAAAAATTAATATTTAATGACTCCACATAACAATGACCAAGAAGGTGGTAAGGGAACTGAAGGTCATGCCTCAGAACAGCAGAAGGAACTAGTGATGTTTAGCCTGTAGAAGTGGTAACTTGGGGAAAAAAATGCTGGATTTAAGAACTTAAAGATTCATTGTGTGGAAGTAAGATTAGGTTTTGCCCAGCTTGGAACAAAAGAACAAAACTAGGAGAATCTGGGAGAAGGGAGAATCTCACAGATCCTTAGAGGTGGAAAAGAACTGCTGAAGGTATCCAGCAGAGCTTAAGTGCCAGTTACAGCCAACATCTTCCACCACAGGTCTGTCATTGGCTTCACTCCTCATTTTTTCAGAATATGATCTTTACTATTCAAGTCATGCATTCATTGAATTTATCGGGGAATACAATATAAGACATGGGGGAATACAGTATAAGACATAGGTCTAATTTCTGTCTACCTGCTTGCTAATTTTCCTAGTAGTTGTTAAGGAACAGGGAGCTCCTTCATAAGAAATTTGCCTTTGGGTTCATCCAATACTGGGTTACTGAGTTCCTTCACTACTTCACAGATGAGGCTCCTGATATTTTCAGATTTTTTTTTTTATGTATTGACCAGTTACACTGATTTTTCCCTCCTATTCCTTCTTTACTAAAAAAAAAAAAAATGGGGGCGGAGCCAAAATGATGCAGTAGAAAGATGCACATACTCTAGCACTTCCCCCACAGTCTACAAAATATCTGTAAAAACTGACTCTCAACAAATTCTAGAGCAGTAGAAGTCACAGAACAACAGAGTGAAAGAGATTTCCAGCCAAAAGTAACCTGGAAGGCTGACAGGAAAGGTCTATCCCACTGGACGCTGAATGAAGCAGAGTCCAGCCCTGGCACCATGGCATGGGGACAAACAGGCCTCCTGGGCAGAATCCCCAGCAGGGAGGGTCCCAGATCCTACAACCCACAACTGACAAAGAAAGCTTCAAAGGTCAGTGTGGGAGGGCTTTCGCAGCTGGGTGATAGGGGAGCAGGGTCCCCCCAGCACTGGCCCCAGGCTGTGGCAGAGGCAGCAGCAACAGCAGCAGGCAGCGGGGGGCCACAGAAGTAGCCTGGGTCCATTGTCCCAGAGGCTCAGCTTAAAGCCTCTGGGGGAATTGAGCAGGGGATCTGAACCCCAGCCCTGAGCACAGTCCTAGGGGGAGGAGGAGCACTAGAACACTCCTCTTGACAAAGGATTGAGATGTCAAGTAACTGGCTGGGAAAATGCCCAAAATAATTGAAAAAAAATAAGACCATAGAAGGTTACTTTCTTGGTAAAGAGGTATCTCTTTCCATCTTTTCAAATGAGGAAAAACAGTGCATACTATCAGAGGAAGTCAAGGCTTCTGCCTCCAGTACTTTCAAAAGGAATATGAAATGGGCTCAGGCCATAGAAGAGCTTGAAAAGTAAGTCAGTAGCTTGCTAAACAAGAACCAAAAAAATGCTGAAGAAAATAACACCTTTAAAAATAGGCTAACTCAACTGGAAAATATTGCAAGCAGTCAGAAAGAAACAATTCGAGTATTGTGGAAATACAATCAGGATAACGCAGGATCTGGCAGATTCTACATTAAGGGACTGACGGGCTTGGAATAGGATATTCCAGAAGTCAAAGAAGCTAGGATTAAAACCAAGAATCACCTACCCAGTAAAACTGAGTATAATACTTCAAAGGAAAAAATGGTCATTTAATGAAATAGAGGACTTTCAAGTATTCTTGATAAAAAGATCAGAACTGAATAGAAAATTTGACTTTCAAACACAAGATTCAAGAGAAGCATAAAAAGGTAAACAGGAAAGAGAAATCATAAAGGACTTTCTAAAGCTGAACTGTTTACATTGCTACATGGAAAGATAATATTTGTAACTCTTGAGACTTTTCTCACTATTTGGGTAGGGACAATGTCAAATGAGAAAACAGAAAAAAAGGTGGGGACAGGGCAGGATGGAGGGCAATATAGTTAGTCTTACACAACATGACTATTAAGGAAGTCTTTTGCAAAACGACCCCTATATAGCCTGTATTGAATTGTTTGCCTTCTCAATGGGGATGGGTGGGGAGGGAGGGAGGGAAGGAGAGAAGTTAGAATTCAAAATATTAGAAACAAATGTTAAGAATTGTTATTGCATATAACTGGGAAAATAGAAAATACAGGTAATGGGGTATAGAAATTTATCTTGCCTTAAAAGAAAAGAGAGAAGATGGGAATAAGGAAGTGTGGGGTATGACAGAAGGGAGGGCACATTGAGGGAAGGGGTAATCAGAATACAAGGTGCTATGGGTTGGCGGGAGGGGAGAGATGGGGAGAAAAATTGGAACTCAAAATTTTGTGAAAATGAATGTTGAAATCTAAAAATAGACAAAATTTTAAAAAATTTAGAAAATGATTCGTTATAAGGGATGACTGTCTGGGAAGGGGAATGACAGGATATAGGGAGAACTTCCTGGAAGTGATGCAGAAACAAAAGGTATCAATTTTTTAAAAACTGTCTAAACAAGAGTAAATCCCCTCTTTAACAAGTGAGGAGAACTCAGTCCTTCATGAGAGGAGCCCATTCCAATTTGGGTCAGATGTAATAGAAAGTTCTTCCTCATACGGAACTGAAATCAGTCTTCCTATAATTTTCATCCACTGGTGCTAAGCAAGGAGCCTATAAAGTTATGTGGTCCAATACTTCTTGCACATTAGGGATCTTCAGGCAGCTCTCAAAAGAATGCTTGGGAAGAGCTGAAGAAACAAATGAACACTTAGAACCATAAGAGCAGAACCTTTCTGTGTAGAAATAAAGGATTGTGGCCCCTTCTTAAAGGAGGCTACAGATTTGTAATGGTCTTATCATAGACCTCAGCCTTGGGCAGGCAAACAGGGCAGATTAGCATCACAGATTTAGAGCCATTCCAACTTGGTCCAGGAGCCCCACTTTACAAATGTTTGTTGACTTACAACTGGGGAAAATGAAGCCCACAAGCAGCAAGTGACTTATCCCACATTATACATAGTAAATGGTAACCAAACCCCAGATTTCATGTTCCTTCAACCCCCGCCCCCCCCAATCCAAACTAATGCTCCTCCCACCATGCCACGAGGTCTTTCATTCTAGAATCTACATCAATGGAGAACAGCAAAACAAATACTTGTAGCCTTGCCTTGTTCATCCTTAAATGATGTACCTTGTCCTCAGATTTAACCTGGTTAACAGGTTCTTGTTTATAATATAAGCTCTCTATGATTATCCCACTTCCCATTCTGAGTAGGAGTTCCAACTGCTATTCACTCCAACGCTATCTCTACCAAGAAGGAAGGAAGTCATAGGGTTTAGCAAGAAAAAGAAACTAGACCATGAATCCAGTGATCTCATTTCTAGTTTCAAATATACCACTAACTTACAGGGTAACTTTAAACAAATCATTTGCCTTCTACGGGACTCTGCTTCTTTGTCTGTAAAATTATACTCTCCCTTCCAGCTACGAAACTCTAAAACTAAATGAGACGAGGGCAAGGGTATGTAAGGATGGAAAATAGTCTGAAAAAAGAAAGGAAAGGGGAAATAGCCTCATTCATCCACCAAACATTAATACAGCACTTACTACCTGCAATCTACTGTGTGTGCCAAGTGTCGTGGAAGATGTATTTGGAATTGAATAAGCAAATTGTTTTAACGTATACAGGATTAATACCATGCAAATTCTTGAGAAAATAAACACGTAATTATGAAGAATCATATTTGCAAAATACAGTGCTGACACTAAGTTAAAAACTAAACCTCTGAAATAGTAGGATACATGTGTTGCAAATGACTCTGGTATCCAGACTAAAGGACTAAATGCTACAAAATTATAATATTCAGATTGAAACTTTTAAAACCTGTAAAATGAGGATAAGGAGACAAAGTTTGTTACTGTAATCAGAGTTAAATGGCCTTAAAAACAGGAACTTTGAATCCCATTACAAGATGTTTGTTGCATTATTTAAATAAGCACAGTGACTATTTCCTAAAATTATGCCAAATGAAGTGGGATGGAACAGGAAGTTATCTGCAAACTCAAAAGAAGTCACATGAAATGACTATGTAACTTCATGTTACAAACAGGTTTTAGGGGAAGTTTTATATAAAACTTTTTACTCAGTTCTTTAAGTTAAGCTGGAACATATTTTCAACTAAGGCTCAAAATTGCCACGAAAATCAAAAGTGTTTAGTTCTTCACAGCAATGCAAGAAGCTAAAACATTCCCAAAGGACTCTTGAGGCAAAATGCTATCCACATACAGAGAAAGAACTATGGAATGAGAAAGCAAAATGAAGCAGAGTATTTTTTCTTGTGTCATGTTTTGTTTGGGTTTTTCTCGTGGTTTCTCCCATTCATTTTAATTCTTCCAGGCAACATGACTAATGTGAAAACATATTTAATAAGAATGTATGTGTAGAACCTATATAAGACCACATGCCACCTCAGGGAGGGAGAGGAGGAGGTGGAAAAAATCTAAGACTTAAGGAAGTGTTTTCAGAAAACTGAAAATTAAAAAAATAAATGAATGAAAAGAGAAAAAAATCAAAAGTGTTGCTTTTAGGGCTCAAGAAAGCCCAATTCACTCAAAAATCAAAAAAAAAATTGCTAGATAAAAAGAAACAGTACTTTGTTCAGTTTTTCTCTTTTTTCTTTAGGGTAGGCAAGAACTCAAACAGAGCATATGAAAAGAAGGGGGAAAACCAGCAAATGAGCAACAAGAACCTGAGTGTTGCAGCTAGTAAACAGATAAACAAGAGGTGACTAAATAAAGGCCCATTTGATTAAGAGCTTGGGCTCCTTGCGGGAGGAACTGCTCTTCCCCTGCTTTCTGTCCCAAAGATGCTGGGCACGTAGAAAACCCTTTCAAAATTCTTGGTGCCATGGAATCCTACATGGTGCTAACATATCCCGTCCAACCTCATTTTATAGATGGAGAAACTGACATGCATAAAATGAATTCCCTTATTATCATTGCTCTCTACTGCAATTAAAAAGCAGGATATAAAGAAATCACATAAATCTGAAAAATAAGGACCACCCAACTGAGCACGGAGCAAAAGAAAACAGCTCACATTGATAGCTTCCCCAACCCTCCCATCACAAACATCTTGTATAATTCAATGGTCCAATTCACGGTCGGCTCCATTAATGAATCATGGCAGGAAAACTATCAATAAGCTTCATAATTCAGTTATAAGTAGCCATGGACACAAAAACAATCATGATTATCAGCTACTACAGCAGGATTATCAAATACACTTGTTGACCTACTTACAGTGAATATGGATCAGGAGACAGGAAATGTTATCTTTAAGGATCTTCAGAAGAATTCCCAATTGATAAATGGCCAAAAGGATTTGAAAGTTTTCAAAGTAAGAAATCCAAGTTATCCATAGACACATAAAAAAGTGCTACTAACCAGTAATAGTGAGAGAAATACAAACTAAGGCAAGTGGAGGTGCCACTCCAGATCCATCAGATTGGCAAAGCAAAAAAGAAAGACAATCCACATGGAAGGAGATGCAGAAAAACAGGTCCAATGATGTACTGCTGGTAACACTGTCAAGTGGCCCAGCTCCAAATGACTATGCTGAAAAGGCATTTGGGACTGCGCACTCAAAGTTATGAAAACTGGCCGTACCTTTTGAACCAATGATACCACTACCACCACCAGCCTAGAACTGAGAGCAAAAAAAGGGGACCCATAGTACAAAACTACTTAAGCTGTTCTTTTCATGGTGACAAAGAACCAGAAGCCAAAGGGATCCCCATAATTGAAGAATACTATTGTACCATTAAGAAATTACCTGGGAAGACTCATGAACTGAGAAAGTAAAATGAACTGGACTAGAAAAATTTATACAACAGTTAAAAAAAAAAAAGCAGAAAGACAAACTCTGAGCAGCAAAGTTCAAGGCCAATTCCAGAGGTCTACCCAAGGATAAACACTCCATAGTCTAATGGCAGATGACAGACCCAGAATGCAAACTAAGGTGTGCATCTTTAGATCCTGTCAACGGGGTGGGGGGTGGGGCTGCTTGACTATGCATACTTATTGCAAGATGTTTTTCTTCTTTCTCAAACAAGGAGGGGAGAAGAGAAAATAAATGCTTGATAAATTAAAAAGAACTTTTTCCCCCGTGGTCTCTTGCTTTCCTCATTAGCTGTCACTGTGTATTCCACCCCATGTACCCTCTTCCAGAAAAGCAGCGAAATACAAATCTCCCCTCCAGGGCAGCTTTCTCCAGTGGTAGGGAAACCTGTGGCCCTCTTGGTCCTCAAATGCAGCCCTCTGACTGAATCCAAACTTCAGAGAACAAATCCTTTTAATAAAAGGATTTGTTCTCTAAAACATGGACTCTGTCAAAAGGCCTCACCCAAGGACCTAGAAGACCACATATGGTTTTGAGGCCACAGGTTCCCAAGCCCTGCCAGCCCCACCACAAACTGACAGCACTGTTGGTGTGCTCAGTAAGCATCAGTTCAAAGACCCCAGCACCAGTGCCAGTCGCAGGCTCTCTCACTCTCATGGTTCTTAATGAGCTAGGCAGGAGCAGCACCACCTCCTGGCTTAGATTTGTTGGTTCCTAATCCCAACATTTTACCAAGAATGCAGGCAAACCTGTAACTGCTTTGCAGTATGCGTTTCCACAAGGATTATCTCTGTCCCATTTCCTTTCTCTGCCCCTCAAGGTCTCTGCCACAACTACCCATCCTGTTTACTTTTCAAGTTCTAGTCCTTGCCCTCTTTATAAAGCTCTTTTGTGGTTTCTGGTCCATCTACCTCTCTTTATAATTCCTCCAAAGACACTAGGTTTTTATCACTCTTTCCTTCGTTCCCATTTCCTGTACACAGAACCCTCATCATAAACTCCCCCCCACAAGCCTATTTGCTGTGCCAGTGGAATTTTGAGAAAGAATCCTCAATATTGTTATGGTTTCCTCCTCTCTGGTGTCCAGTTCTGGTCTAAAAAAACAAATCAATAAATTTGATTTTGTCAGTTCACCCAAGGTTAATAAGGCCCAAATAAAGTGAGCCATACCAAATAATCGAAAGGGACTAAATTCTAAATCAAAATTAATTTAAAATGAGAGCCATATCTGCTGTAATAATCAATACCAGTCACACACTTCAAGACACCACTTCCAAAGAAACCAAATTAAACAGAAGCGTGCCTGGCGATCAGATAACAATAGAGATAAGAGATATTTCTCTCCGGTTATGTTAGGTCTTAAGAAATCACTCTTTGCTGCAATAAACCAAGAGATGTATATACATGTGTGTACGAGTGTGTGTGTATTTAGGGATGCATGTGTATGCAGTTGGTATGAAGTACTCTGAATCAGAGCACCTTCCCTGCTCGTAAATGTGAAAAGAGACTCGAAGTTTATAACTCTGTAGCTCCCTTTCTTCTACATTTCAAAGCAGGTGGAATCATAACACTATGGCCGTGTGTGTGTGTGTTCATCCTTCCTTGCCGAAGAAGACCACGCCATCAGAGAAATAATGACATGACTTTGTTTTAAGTTTGTTTTGAGTGAGGGAGGGTTGTGTAGGTCACCAGCCTCACTTCTCCTCCACAGCCATCTGAATCCAGTGACCAGATATTCATCAGGATGACTAGAGATGACCCAGGATGAAGCAACTGGGTGAAGTGACTTGCCCAAGGTCACACAGCTAATGAGTGTCAAGTGTTTGAGGTGAAATTTGAACTCAGGTCCCCCGACTCCTGCATGGTGCTCTATCCACTGCACCACCTAGCTGACTATGGCCAAGTAGTTCCAGGCTAAAAGAAGAACATAAACTAGTTGTTACCAAGTTTTCCTTTCCAGACTGACCTAAATGACCTTTGACCTCAGTCCTACTGTCCTAAGGAACAGTATCTCTGGTCCAAACACTTACCTTCCTCTATAAACTCTAATGCCTAAAATCCCCTCCTCTTCCATCTATTTTTCCCCAAAATCAAAGCCCACTCACAGTATCCCTCTTTGTCATATTCAACCTAATACCTGCGAGCACAAGAATAGTGGTAGAAAAAGGATTTAAAAATATGTAAACATGTGTTTATGTACACACACACACACACACACACACACACACACACACACACACAAATATGTGTGCATCTCTTGATATCCCTGTTCCCTGAAAAGGGGGAAGTATCTGGCAATGTTACCTTGTCTGCTGTCTTTAAGCCTCCAGTTTGTCCAGACATTGCGAATTTTGTTCCTACCAACTTTAGAATAAAAATAACTGGCAACCTTATACCAACAGTGAATTAGCAAGTCATCAAAGCAATGCTGAATTTTGGGGAGTTGGCAGAGCTGTAGTTCAAATTTCTCATATTCAGGTCCCATGTTTGCTCCCACCAAGACTTGGTGCCATTGGCAGAATAAACACAGCACAAAAACTTATGCCATCTGCTCTGCATTGGCAGTCTCTGCTCTGTTGGCATTGGAAAATGTCAAAAGGTCACTGAAGTGAAGAAGTCCCAGAACTTCCTCTAGTGGTAGCTATATCCAAGGAAGCTAAAAGCATAAAAAAAGTCTGTGCTTCAGGAACCATCAGATCCAGAGTAGGGAACTTTGGATCGCCAATAACAAAGATAATAGTATTATAAAGGCCCTCAGAAACATTACTGGTATTACTTATCTTAAGGTGAGCAAAGTGAACTTCTTGAGTTGTTTTTGGTGGGCCCCTAGGGTGTTTCTGTATTGGACTGAAAGTGTCTTCTGCAAGTTGGATGATCTGTATGGCAACACAGCACAGGCCAGCTACACTGAACAGTCACTACCATCTTCCTACGCACAAGATGACTGACAAAGACCTCACCAGGGCTCTGAAAAGACCAGATATCCAGAGGGCCCTCCATGCACCATGAAAAAGATTCATCAGCAAGTATTCAAGAAGAACTTGAGGATCACAGTGAAACTGAACCCATATACCAAGACAAATGAGCTAAAATACAATTCTACACCAGGCAAAGGGTCAGAGAACTGGAGAAAATAAAAGAGCTGCCACACTAACGAAGACTATGGAGACAAAGAAAGGGGGAGATGAGAAAAGGAAGAAGCTTGGCAGTAATAAAAGTTTGGAAGAGCAAAGGAGGTGATGGGGCAGAAGAAATCAGCAGACAAGAAGCTTCCAGCAGCATAAGAAACCTGTGGAAAAGAAGCCTGCCACTGAAAAGAAACCCCCTGGGGAGAAAAAAACCTGCTATTCAGCATAAATTCAGCATATCAATTAATCCAAGGGGCCACAATTTATTATGTCAATATTGTGAACTTCTAAAGAATAAATGTTCGAAGTGGCTTGGGGGAGTGGGAGGGAAAAGGTAGCTAGGCTAGAATATTGGGGCAAATCTACAAAAATGAAATTTGATAAGAATAAATATAAAGACCTACATCTAGGTTCAAGAAAAGAAAAATTAAATTGATAAAGTTAGGATAGAGGATAGAAAAGGTTGGACCATTTGTGTGAAAAATACTCCTAATGCTCAGTGTCTCAACAATGTAACTGGGCAACCACTAATGCTAATATTACACTTAAAGTACAGTGTTTTCTCATCTATAACAATCTCTCTCTCTGTCACCTTGTTGAAAATGTGAGAAAGAAGGCTTTCTCATATGATTTTCTTCAAAACAAGTGACTAAAACGTTTTGAAATAAACTAGATTCCACTAGGTTGTTTACCAACACCTCCAAAAAACACTTGATTTAATAGAATAGCCTTAAAGGTTGCTCCCATTAGTCTGGTACAGGTTCCTAATCTTGATGGGTAGAATTCCCATAATGATGAAATTAAAAATCTTGACATATTTAAAAAAGAATGATATTAAAGAGTTCAGACAAAAGCCTAGTTGGAACTGATGCAAAGTGAAGAAAGTAAAATCAAAAGAATAATACACTTTGACCACAACAACGTAAATAAAGTTAACATAGCAAGGAGACCTTTGGCCAATATTAGCACCATGCTGTCCAAGTTCAAGAACACACCCTTTCTTTTGGATAACAATATACAAACTGTCCAAGCAACATGAGGAAGAGAGAGGAAGGAAAGGGGCAAAGTACTGTTTGGATGTTTACTGATAAATGTTAAAATGTGTCCACTTTTTTTCTTTAATATTCCCATACATGTTAAGGGGCAACTAGGTGGCACAATGCTGGGGGTAGAGTCAGAAAGACTCATCTTCCTAAATTCAAATCTGGCCTCACACATTTACCAGCTCTGTGACCCTGCGCAAGTCACTTAACTCTGCTCACCTCAGTTTCCTCACTTGTAAAATGAGCTGGAGAAGGAAACAGTCAACCAATCCAGCATCTTTACCAAGAATACCCTAAATGAGGTCACGACTGAAAATTACAACAACTGAATACATGTTAAAGATAATAAGGATTCTCTGAAAGATACAACTAGAAACAACTAGATTCAGTTACCTCAGATGATCAATATCAAGCTAGGCATACAAAAAGGGAAAAGACATTTGCCTCTATCATAAAGGAAATCCTGGCCAAAGTCCAAATGAAAAGAATCTGTTCACAGATGATACTTCACTGATTGCATCAAGGTTCAGTACTAAACAGCCTTCTCAGTGAGATCGCCAGTCACTCAAGAAATCAGAATAACAGTTCACACTAATACACAAATGGATAAAAAAAAATGGCCCTGCAGCCAAACACTGGGCTAAAAAATAACTGATTGGTTAGTCGATTGATTAATTAATGGATGGATGGATGAATAGATGGAGTGATATATATGTATGCGTATATATGCATTGTGTGTAGATGAATGAATGAGTACATATTTCTTTTATGTGGATATGCAGATGGATAATAAGCTGAGTCCAAAACTAGACAGTAAGAAATAATGAATATTAGGAACACTGATACAACGTAAAGTAAATAAAACCAGGAAAACGAAATAGTTACTGCAACAATGTCAATGGAAAAATAATAAGACAAAATCCAAACTGAATGTAGTGTAGTTAGAACAACCAAATTTATTTCACTAGAAGAAATAAGACTATCACTCTCCCTTCTTTTCAGAAATAGAACTATGGCTATAAAACATTGCATCCTACTTGATTCATGGCTTAACTGGTTTTGCTGATCTTATTCTTCACTTCTCTGCTGTAAGAGAAGACAATTTAAAAACAAGATACAAATAAGAGTTTAAAAATTTCAAAGGACAATCTCATTCCTCCTGAGAATACAGAGGAACAAGAAAGCGAAATAATCTGCCAGAGAAACATTATCACAAAGCATCACAAAAGAAGGAAGAATGAAAAAAGAGGAAGGTACTGAGGTCAAAAAGATTACAAGACATAGAGATAAGAAGGAAAACTGTCTTACAGTTGCTCAGGCATAGCTGTAAATGGAGGATAGAATCTGTAGTCAATTAAGGCTGATTTGCTTTATGGAATTTCTCCCAACTTCAGCTGAGAGGGTACCAGCTGAAGAAATGGCAAAGGCTTTGAAAAAAGTCCCCCAAGAGTTCCAGGTGCAAAAAGTATTAATCTACTGTTGACTAGTTCGGTGGAACTATTCTATCTTCAAATCCTTTGTCTCCTTGTCCTATTCCCCAGCATGCCTTGCCAGCTACCAACCACAGTTACATATGTCCTAATCTCTCTCCAGGATGCTGAACACCACTGAAGGAAGTCCCACAATCATGGGTCCTTAACAAAATCATGTTAAGTCATCTCAACAGAACTATCTATCAACCCCAGACAGACCCAACACGACAATTCTCAGAAGAGCAGCAGCTATTCCAAACTCTTATTTCTTTCCTCAAACCTCCATACCACCCTTTCTCTCAATAGAGTAATCAACCTCTACTGAAAAAAAAAAAAAATAGAAGCCATTTACCATGATCTTCCTCTACACCTCAAAATCCACTACAGGATCCAAATATTCTGCTCTTTGGCTCCATTCTGAGAAAAAGTGAACCAATTTCCTTAAAACTGACACAATCTTTCTACTTTTTTTTAATCAGCAAAAATCAGAATTCTTTCACTCCCATACCACACCAACTGAGAAAAAAACAATTAAAAACAAACCCCATCAGAAACATAGGTAATGAAGCAAAACAAACTTCTACATCATCCATGTGAGATATAAACACAGATAGAGAGTCTCTCTCTGCATTCTGAGTCTGTCACTTCTCTATGAGGAAGTGGGGGCAGCATGTTTCATCATTAGTCCTCTGGGATCATGCTGATCATTTCAAGGATCAGAGCTGTCTGTCTTTACAGTATTGTTACTAACAACACTGTATTAGGTGCAAAAAGATGTGCCCCCTGACACCGAGATTCAGAATCTCCCTAGGAACGGCAGCTCTATGTACAATAGTTGGGGTAGATCCAAGACTAAAGACTGGTGACTGGAGATGAAAAGATAGAGCTGCCAGTGACTAGAAAAGCTCCAGCGTAAGCGTTCAAAGGCATTGTCCCATTGTCTAATGACAACGCTACTGTTAGCTCCCTTCTAATATTCCAGAGAACACCGAAGTGACCATGACTCGGTTAAGGGCTATTAATCATTAAGTCTCACTTCTACCTTTATCATTTGAAGCAAACTATTAGTAACGAACAGGTCAACACACTTCAAATGACATTTAGCCAAGTTTAATGAAATCAGGTCATGAAATCAACGGAAGCCCAACTGCCTCAAAATTATCTTGTGTTTAGAGCTAACTATGCTATGACTAGACTTCACAGAATTAGAATTAGGCCTTCTATTCTAGGGATTTTTTTGGGGGGGAAAGGGTGTCATAGATATTCCCCTTTAGCAGTCTGGTGAGATTCCTGGACCCCTTTTTCAGAATGTTTTTTAAATGCAGAAAATAAAATCCATAAAATTACAAAGGAAACCAATTTATATATATATGTATATATGTACATATATATATATATTTTTTTTTTTTTTAAACAAGGTCACAGACCAAATCGGGGGTGGGTGAAATGCAGCCTCAAGGTGACATGGGTCCTCCTCTCCATCCTCAAGTGTGGCTTTTTTACCAGATTCCCCACCTCTGTGCCAAGGTTAAGAAGTTTGACTCAAGTCTAACCCTTAGATTTTACAAACGAGGAACTTGCCCACATCCATCCTACACAGACAGTAGTAATTCCCAAGATTAAAAAACAAAACCCAAAACACTAAAGGTGAAAAGGCCACAGAACTTGAGAATTTTAAGTACATTTTCAAAATCTGCTTATGCACATCATAATAAAAACACATTGCCCCACTTTCCTTTTTCTGCCACCTGTCCACAACCTTCATGACATTACATGACCATGCTGAAAAAATGTGGCTCTTTCAATTAGACAGAGAAATATAAAGAGGAAGGAAAATGCAAAGAAATTGGATTCTGACAATTTCACTTTACTTGAGAGTTTACTTCCTTTTGCAAATATTAGTTAACACTGTTAGCCCAGTGCTGATGGGGGGAAGGGGGAGAGAGGAAGACAGGACAGGCTACCTTTTCCTGAGAGATCATTATTCATCCCTTAAAGAACTTCTTAACTTCTAAGTAAGCAATGATTATTATTCTGATTTTCAATGTTGCCACCTTTCATCATGACTTATATTTCAAACAAGAAGGAATCTAAGTTCCATGAGGCACAAGAATAACATCTTACTTTTTCCTAGTTTTTCTCACCAACAGTGCCTAAATCTGCATATAGTAAACACTAAAATATCTGTTCAATGGATGAATGAGGGACAGTAATCCTTTTTAAAGAATGAATGACTCCTATTTACATCAGAGTACTACATCAAAATGATTGTTTATTCGCAAAGAGTAATTTAATTTCCAATGCCAACTTCAAGTAAGGCCCAAAGAAATTATTTGGGAAAGAGAAAAAGGTCAGTCTAATAATGCCATCTGCTAACATGCTTTGTATAAAGGCTGAAATCCATCCAAACTATGAAGTCAGCTGACAGACACATGGAAGTGAAATATGTAATGGGGTGAGGGCATGGAGGAACTTGAGAAGTCTAGATCAGAAAAGACCCAATATACCTAAGAAACCTATATGTAATCTTTATTTTCCCCAGTTTGAGAAATAGGGTCCAAAGACCACAGACTGCAGTAACTTCAAGCATGAGCAACGACATTTTTCAGCAGTGGTCCACCTCTACACACAGATGAAAGAAAGAGGAATAGGATTTAGATGCACAAAAATATTCATAGGTGCACTTTTTGTAGTGGTGAAGAATTGGAAACCATGGGGATGAACAGTACGCAAATGTAATATAATACTACTATACTTTGAGAAATGATCAGTACACAATTGTCAAAGAAACCTGGCAAACTCATGGGAACTAATGCAGGGTGAACACAATCTGAGTAACAAGTTATACTACGAAAATTATAGAAACAAACAATTTTGAAAGACTTAACTCTGATCAACATAAGAATATAAGAACTGACAATGATGACATCTGCATACCCTGCCAGAGAAGTGCCAGATTCAAAAGAAGAATGAGATACATCCAGGGACATGATCTCTGTGGGAATTTTAAATGTTTTATGTGGCTGCTTATCTGTTTTTATTCCACTCTCTACTCTCATGGGGAATAACAAGGAGAAAGCAATAAATCACTTCATTACTCCTGGTTCAGCCTCTTCCCTGAATTCCTACACTTATGGTGTGTCCCACAATATTTCAGAATCAGACTCTATATTGTATCTCTCCAAAAAGACTGCAAGTTACCTGGGAGCAAAGAACACATCTGGAATTTCTTCAGCAACCTCTTTGTCCCCAACAGCACTGAATCCTCAAAACATGCTGATCTATTCACTGACTGACTAAACCAGAAATACCCCTCAATGTGGCACCAGAAGAAATGGCAGGAATGACTATTAAGATCTCGGACTACAACAGCCAGCTTTTTAAAATACATGTAAAAAAGTCATTGTCAGCCTTTAAAAGCTACTTTTTTGAAAACAGCCTTCTAGTGACTGTGTCTGCCCCAGGGCAATATTACATGGCTTCCCAGCTTCACAAGACACACTAAACTACACAAGAAATTTATCTTTTTAGATATTAAAAAAAGTTAACTGCCCTCAAAAATAAAGTTAAATTTAGGTTTACTGTTTCCTTAGCAACTTAGTTAAATTAGTTTCCTAGAATTCAGTGGTAAAATAATCTACTCTAACACTATAATTTTACAACTGCAGAAACTGAGGTTCTAAGTGGTTGTTCAGTGACTTGGTCATCATGGAACTCAACTGTTCTTACTCTACAGCTGGGCTTCTCCAGATTAAAACACTTAAAACAACCACAAACACACAACAGAGCTCAAGAAAGTAACAAAACTCCACCTTATTCTTTTCCTTTCTGTTCCCTTGGGAAGTGTTCATTCAGATCAACGTTTATGGGAACTGAATGAATATTATGAAACTGAAGGGGTTCACTTAGGTTAGTGCCAGTATTTTGCCTAAAGCTGGGGAAAACTTTCACAGATGAGAGAAAATAAGTCTACATATTGTTTTTAAAACTCTCTCTAAAGGTGTCTGAGATGTTTGGGGATGGGGGAGACCTGGCTAGGAGGTACACAAGTGTCAAACACTGAACAGGTTTGTGGACTTTTTGATCAATAGTGCTGATTGTTTCCCTCATAAAAAAAATACTGTTTTGTGACACAGGATGGTTCTCTGGAAAGGTCTAGGGGAGGGGTACTTGGGATTACGAGGAAGATGAAAGAAACATAAGATACCAACAAAAACTTATTTTTAAAAATCTAACTGGCTTTACTAATCACACTAGTGTTCTTCAATGAGTGCCTCTGACTCAAACTTCATCAAAGTTCAGGTTAAAATAGTAATTAAAATTAGTATTTGAAAAACTATAAAAAATGAAATTGTATCCACAAAAAGAGGGTCAAAGACAGATCATGCCACTGAACACAAAGGAAGGCAATAGCAATCAGTCAGAGATTTGTTTCTGTTGAAGGCTATTTCACTGTAATTACTTGTAAATTTAATTTTTACTGTGATAATCTAAAATTCATATACTATATTTTTAAATGAAATATAAACAAATGCAATAGGAAATGAGAATTGATTTGATCCAATGGGCAAGTCAGAAAGGCCCCAAAATATCTTCCTCGTTGGTGCAGATTAGACCTTTGTTCTAATATTCTACTGTTCAAAGTTTATGTGGCAATAAAGAAACGAATAGTGAAAGAATCTCTCACCTAATAATTTTTAAGAACCTGCTATTGTGGGCATCAATAACTCACTCCAAGCTTCAATAGCCATAGAGCTTTGTGACACTAAAAGGGAACTATACAGACCCAAAATAAATACGTTTATAGGAGAAATAAACAAAGAAATGATTCTGAATAAATTCTGAGTTTTATTTCTCTTGAAACTAAAAATTCAGAATATGCTTAAATGAAATTTAGTCATAGTACAGGAAGATTATCTATTTCGATATTTAAACACTCAATGGACTTCTGAACTCATCAATAAGGCAAGCCATCTACACTTATGCATCTTATCTAGGTTTTCTCAGGAGTTCTCCACCAATGTGTAGGAGACCTTCCAACTTCTAATGTTAAGAAAATGCCATTGAGACACCAAAGCAAACCCCTCTCTCACCCCCTGCCATGACGCCCAGTCTATCCTCTCTTTTAATCATGTAATATTCCATACTATCTTTGAATTTGGTTCTTCAAAGATACTCATTAGTTGTAAGTTACAGCATGCTAACATCCATCAGTTGTCTCTCGATCGCTCTCTGCACAAAATTAATTTTCAATTCTTCATAGACTGTAGTAACAAAGAGATGGTGGGCTAAAATGTGCAAAATGAGGTGCCAATATGAGAATTTGTTTTGCTTGACTATGCTTATTTATTATGCAGGTTTCTTATTTTTAGAGGAAGGAAAAGGGAAATGAAGGGAGGCAGAAAACAGAAAAAAGGGAGGCAGAAAACAGAAAAAAAGAACCCAGAAAACAAATAATTTTAAAATGAAATTTAATTGAAAAATTTCAGGGTTTTTCAGCACTGATAGGATTAATTAAAGGTCCCAGAAAACAGATCATGAAATATAACAGAGAGAGAGAGAGAGAGAGAGAGAGAGAAATATGGAAAACTGGAAGAGAATATGCTATATGACAGATTTCCTAAGTTGTCTAACAGAAATGTTTGTGCTCAACTGTTTTTGCTGGGTCACAAGAGAGGGTTCAAATGGAAAAGGGCAGAGTGACTAAAGCATAAAGACAAAAGGCATCAGTAAAAACTATATTAAATGTATAGTAGGCAGTAACTGGATTCCTGACTTCAAACAGATCCCCTCTTGGTGCTTCCACTGAAGAAAGAGATCACTGCTACTATTTATACTCCACTTAAAAAAAAATGATCTTTCACACTGAAAAAGTAACTTTGAATCACTGATTTTTTTCTTCATCATAACAAAATCTTTCTTAGTTTCCTCAACTCACATCATAAATAATGCCATTTATTAACCACCAATGTTCAAGAAGATTAAAGATGAAATCTGAGAGGATGGAGCCAAGATGGCAGTGCAGAAGGATGAACTTGCTGTAGGTCTCACTCCATAGACCATAAAATATCCGTAAAAAGTGGCTCTAAACAAGCAGCAGAAGCCACAAAATGATACAGTGAAAGAGATTTCCAGTCCAAGACAGCCTGGAAGGCTGACAGGAAAGGTCTACCACACCAGGAGCAGAGTGGAGCAGAGCACAGCACTGCCTTGCCATGCGCGCAGAAGAATCCAGGGCAGCAGCTGTAGTTCCCATATTTCTCAACCAACAAATGCCAAAGATACCTTCAAAGGTCAGTGAGAAAGCTCTTCCACCTGGGTAAGAAGGGAGCAGGGTCCAGCCCTAGCCCCAGACCCAGAGCTATGCAACACAGCATCCATTTTTGGAATCCCCAGCCTAAAACCCTGGTGGAATTGAACAGCTGATCTGAGTCTCAGCCCTGAGTGGTGGCACTGGGGTGAGGAGGAACACTGGTGTAGTGGAGGTGGTGGTGACTGTGGAGAGGGAACCCTACTCACAGATCCTGGGCAGAAAAGCTTGTGGTTGCTTACAGACAAGAGCACACAGCAAGAGAGGAGTAAACTCCTTCCCCTTCAGTGTGCCACCTTGGAAGATTTGAGAACATATAGGTCCCTAAAGTACACCCTCCATTTGACAAAGGACTCAAAAGTCAAGTGACAGGCTGGGAAAATACCCCAAAAAAGGGGAAAAAAATAAGACCATACAAGGTTACTTTCTTGGTGAACAGGTATTTTCTTCCATCCTTTCAGATGAGGAAGAACAAAGCATACCACCAGAGAAAGACATAAAAGTCAAGGTTTCTGCATCCAAAACCTCCATAAAAATATGCAATGGTCTCAGGCCATGGAAGAGCTCAAAAAGGATGTTGAAAATCAAGTAAGAGAGGCAGAGGAAAAACTGAGAAGAGAAACGAGAGCAATGCAAGAAAATCATGAAAAGCTAGTCAACAGCTTGCTAAAGGAGACCCAAAAAATTCTGAAGAAAATAACATCTTTAAAAATAGACTAACCCATGGGGGTGGAGCCAAGATGGTGGGGTAGAAAGATATACATATGCTAGCTCTTCCCCCACAGCCCATAAAATACCTGTAAAGAAAGACTCTCAACAAATTCTAGAGCAGCAGAAGCCACAGCACAACAGAGTGGAGATTTCCAGCCCAGGGAGACCTGAAAGGCCAGCCTAGCCATGGCTATGCAGCTGCGCAGCTCTGGGAGGAGGACTAAAGCAGGCCTCAGGGGTGGAATCCCCAGTCCCAGTAGCAGTGGTTTGCAGATCCCTCAACCCACAGGCACCAAAGATCAGTGAGAGGGTTTATACGGCTGGGCAAGAAGGGAGAAGGGCCTTTCCATAGGTCCAGTTTCAGGCTGCGGCCTGCAGAAGTCCCATCGAGGGGGGCTGCAGCAGCTTCAACAGCAGTCCTTACAGCAGCCCATCCATTGCTGGATCGTAAAACCCCTGGGGGCACTGAGCAGCAGATTCTTACCTCAGCCCTGTGTAGAAGTCCTGCCCCCACCTAATACTCCTGAGGGATTTCAGTAGCAGATCTTTATCTCATACTGAATGGGGCCCTGCCCTTACAGCTTATCTGAATCTCAGCCCCCAGAGCTGGCGTGGTTAAACTGGAGGCCGGGTGGTTGTGAAGACAAAACTCTATTACTCAGAATCTGGGCAAAAAAATTTCTGCTTGCTCCCAGACCAGTGTACACACTTAATTTTACTACCTGGGAGGAACTGAGATCTTACAGACCACCAGAGTATATCCTACTCTTGAAAAAGGGCCCAAAAGTCAAGTAACTGGTTGGGAAAATGCGCAATAAAGGGGGAAAAAAATAAGACTATAGAAGGTTACTTTCTTGGTGAACAGATATCTTCTCACATCCTTTCAGATGAAGAAGAACAATGCTTACCATCAGGGAAAGACGTAAAAGTCAAAGCTTCTGTAACCCAAACATCCAAAATAAAAATTCAATGGGCTCAGGGCATGGAAGAGCTCAAAAAGGATTCTCAAAATCAAGTAAGAGAGGTGGAGAAAAAATTGGGAAGAGAAATGAGACAGATGTAAGAAAATCATGAAAAACAGGTCAACAGCTTGCTAAAGGAGACCCAAAAAAATGCTGAAGAAAATAACACCTTGAAAAATAGGCTCACTCAATTGGAAAAAGAGGTTCAAAAAGCCAATGAGGAGAAGAATGCTTTCAAAAGCAGAATTAGCCAAATGGAAAAGGAGGTTCAAAAGCTCACTGAAGAAAATAGTTCTTTTAAAATTAGAATGCAATAGATGGAGGCTAATGACTTTAGGAGAAACCAAGAAATTATAAAACAAAACCAAAAGAATGAAAACATAGAAGACAATGTGAAATATCTCATTGGGAAAACAAGTGACCTGGAAAATAGACCCAGGAGAAACAGTTTAAAAATTACAGGACTACCTGAAAGTCATGATCAAAAATAGAGTCTAAACATCATCTTTCATGAAATTATCTAGGAAAACTGCCCTGATATTCTAGAACCAGAGGGTAAAATGATCACCTCTTGAAAGAGATCCAAAAAGAAAAACTTCTAGGAATTTTGCAGCCAAATTCCAAAGTTCCCAGATCAAGATGAAAACACTGAAAGCAGCCAGAAAGCAACAATTCAAGTATTGTGAAAATACAATCAGGATAACACAAGATTTAGCAGCTTCTACATTAAGGGATCGAAGGGCATGGAATTTGATATTCTACAAGTCAAAGGAACTAGGACTAAAACCAAGAATCACCTACCCAGCAAAACTGAGTATAATATTTCAGGGGGAAAAAATGTTCAGTGAAATAGAAGACTTGCAAGCATTCTTGATGAATAGAATTGAATTAGAAATTTGACTTTCAAACACAAGAATCAAGGGAAGCATGAAAAGGTAAACAGGAAAGAGAAATCATAAGGGACTTAACAAAGTTGAACTGTTTACACTCCTACATGGAAAGATAATATTCGTAACTCTTGAGACTTTTCTCAGTATTTGGGTAGCTGGAGGGATTATATACATATAGATAGAGGGCACAGGGTGAATTGGGAAGGGATGATATCTAAAAAAATAAAATTAAGGGGTGAGAGAGGAATATATTAGGAGAAAGAGAGAAATGGAATGGGGCAAATTATCTCTCATAAAAGAGGCAAGAAAAAGCTTTTTCAATGGAGGGGTAAAAGGGGGAGGAGAGAAGGGAAAAAGTGAAGCTTACTCTCATCACATTTGGCTTAAAGAGGGGAATAACAAGCATGCTCAATTTGGTATGAATATCTATCTTTCCACAGGAAAGTAGGAGAGAAGGGGATAAGTAGGGTTTGGGCGAGGGGATAGAAAGGAAGGCAGAAGCAGGGAGGGAGTATTTAGAAATAAACACTTTTGGGGAGGGACACGGTTAAGAGAGAATGAAATAAATGGGAGCACGATAGGATGGAGTGAAATATAATTAGTCTTTCACAACATGACTATCATGGCAGTTTTTTGCACAACTACATATGTATGGCCTATACTGAATTGCTTGCCTTCTCAGTGGGGATGGATGGGGAGGGAGGAAGGGAGAGAAATTGGAACTCAAAAGTTTTAGGAATGAATGTTGAGAACTGTTTTTACATGCAACTGGGAAATAAATGTAATGGAGTATAGAAATCTCTCTTGCCCCACAAGAAAAGAGAGAAGATGGGAATAAGGGAAGAGAGGGATGTGATAGAAGGGAGTACAGATTGGGGGAAGGGGTAATCAAAATATACAGTATCTTGGGGTGGGGGAGGAAAGAGATGGGAAGAAAATGTGAAACTCAAAATCTTGTGGAAATGAATGCTGAAAACTAAAAATAAATAAATAATAGGGGAAAAAGGTCAAATCTCATACAATGTCCGCAATCCTTATGTTTTCTTCTTTTAATCTTCTTTTCCTGTCTGTTGTTTTTGCTATATTTTACATTTTCCTCTGTTCCATCCCACACCCTTTTGATTTTGTTTTAACATTTCTTGTTGTCTCATGAAGTCATGAGCTTCTATCTGGTCCATTCTGATGGGGTCTGGGGTGGATAGGGGGGTTGGTGGAGAAGAGAAGCCAAGTGACCCAGTGGATAGAGTGCTGGGCCTCAAGTCAGGAAGATTCATCTTTTTGACTTCAAATCTGGCCTCAAATACTTACTAGCTGTGTGACCCTGGTCAAGTCACTTAACCCTATTTGCCTCAGTTTCCTCATCTGTAAAATGAGCTGGAGAAGGAAATGGAAAACCACCCCGGCATATTGGCTAAGAAAATCCCAAATGGGGTCACGAAGAGTCAGACACAAGTGAAAAATGGCTGAAAAACGAAAACAAATTTTTTAGGGATTTTGTTACTTGGGCAAGGGTTTTTACACTCTTATGCCAAGCTATTAATTACCTCTCCAATTCTTTCTTCCAAAGAAGAAATTTTCAAATTTTGCTTCTTCCCTTCCAGGAATTCCAATTGAATTTGTGCCCAAGCTATGTTTTATTTGAGGTTTTGCTTGCTGATGTTCTGCAGCCATTCTCTTTTTCTAGGTTTGTGTTTTGAGCATTCTTTCATTCTAAAGGCTCTTCTTTATAGTAGTATTCATTTGTTTGCTTGCTCAAACTCCCAGTCCACTTCTTAGGGCAGGTTTCTGCCACACTTCTGGAGGGAGGGGCTGAGTTGGCACTGTTGCTGCTTTTTTTAGGCTATTGAGCATTGTGTTATTTGTGTTATTCCAGGATCTGTCAGACAGTCAATAAGCATTTATTAAACACTTAATATATGCCAAACACTGTGCGAAGTGCTGGGAGATATGAAAAGAGCAAAAGAAAGACAGTCCCTTTCATCAAGGACCTCACAACCTAAATGATCTCTGGGAAACTCAGGAGGGAGATCTGAAAGCTCTCACTGTTGCCAAAGTGGTTTGATCCAGGGCAAGTCTTATCAGTGCCCCCTGATCTGAGCTCTGCGAGTTTGAATCTACATGACATACCTGGGGGCTTGACTCTTAGCACCCTCAAAAGACTGCCATTGGATTCACCCACTATCAGGCAGTTAGAAAGTTTGCTGAGTAAGAGGGACAGAATTGTAGATTTCCCTTTGGTCTGCAATTCCTGCCCTGGTAATTCCTCTACAGGCTTCAGCATGAATTAGAAGACAGAGTCAAAACTCCACTGTACTCCTGGTGGGAGAACCACACAGCTGCTTGCTTCTCAACTTGTTCCTCACTCAGAATACAGCCCAATGTCCAGACCCTTCTGTACCTTTTTTCAGAAAGTCACCCCTTAGTATAGCTGCCCGCCTCAGTCTACCCTGGATCTGCCGCTTGGAACTGGATAGTGAGGAATGAAGCTGCCACTTAGTCCCTTTCCCTAACCTTGCATCAAGTCAAGGTGCTCTAGACAAACCACCAAATCCCCTATCTGTATACTCTCCATGACCTATTTTATCTCTAGTTTGAACAATTCCACTGATGACGAGGACTGCACTATCTCAAAAGGCAATCTCAATTACTTCCCTGTAAACTGTCATCCACTTGGTCCCATGTCTGTAGTCTAGCAGGGCACGTAATAGAAGAGTTAATTCCTCTTCCTTATCATAGGCCTCCAGATAGACTACAATGATAATGTTTTCTCTACCACCACCCCTAAAACACCTCTCCAGAATAAAAAGTTTTGGGTTCTCTTAACTGTTTCTAATAGGACAGCTTCCAGGCTACCACAGTGGTCCCTCTCCTCCAGACATGCTCTAATTTATCACTTAGAATGGTATAGTGGCAAAATACTAAACTTGGAGAAGAATTAGTAAGAAAGTGAACCCTACTGCCTTAAAAAAATGTGTAATACTTTGGGCTCTAAAAGTGTGTCACTGGACAAAACCTCAGTTTCATCATATGTAAAACTGGGACAACAAAATGTGCACTGTCCCTAAACCTTTTGCAATCATGAAATTCCTAAAGTAAGATTCAAATCTTTACTAGACTATTAGATCATTTCCACTCTTTTTTTATATTTAATAGTTCAAGGGGCTATGGCACAGGTGGACAAAATAGCAACTCTTATAATTAAATAAAAGTAGGGAAATCCAAACTTGTCTTCCACAGTCTCACTGAGAACATCCTAGGGACAGTTCCATTAGTAGGTTGCATAGCTTTCTACATTTCAATTTTTTTTTCCTTCACACAGGTTAGACATAATGACTATTTGGTAAGCTATTAAAAACAATTTTCCTTAAATTTTTCTGGAACAATGTAAAACTGTGCTAACAGTTTTAAGACAATGGTCTAATACCATTTATTTGTTGAAGTCTCAATGGTATTTTGAAATCATTATTTGTAGTAGAAGGATTTTGTCACGTTAGTTTATTTAAAGGTAGTAAGCTTCTGATAAATAAACTTAGGCATGGTCACGTCTTGCTAGGTATTCAGGAAGTGGTAAATTTTTCCAGCACTCATTGACCTGAAATACAGTTTCCTTACATAATCTGCACTGAAAGGGAAATTGGAGTCCCTTAAGGATATAACCTGTAATTTCCAAAAACATGACCCAGTCCTATGAACAGTCATCATAGAAGAAAACAACATTTCTTATTTTATTTGATGCTTCTTTTTCTTTGTCAACATACTACTGAATGACTTCATCCAGAAGTCACCCACAGGGCTGATCTCCTAGATCAATCAAGTATTTAACATGTCCCTACTATATGCCAGAAACCATGCTAGAAACTAGGGATATAGAAACAAAAATAAAACCATGTTGGCATTCTAAGAGCTTATTTCCTAAGGAGAGCAACATGTACGCATATCCTTATATACATAATATAGCTGCTGGGGGGATCCGGAAAGGACCCAGAACAGAAATAGTGAAGTCAGAGGAAGAGCAGTTTAGACCAAAAGATCATGAACACATCCAAATCACATGACCCACAAGATGAACACGTGGACACTTTTCTCAGATCTTCGCAAACTCTCAGCAATAGAAATTATGTACCAGAGATAAAATAATTTGAGTTGTCTCCATGATCTAGAATATCAAGAACCCCAAAAAGGCAAGAAAGTTCATGAACTAATAATAACGCCTACTAGTCAGTCACTCAGCAACCCTTCCTTGACCAGCCACCATGCTCTCAGAAGAAGCAAGGTTGCACAAACCAACCTGGCCCACAGGCTTGCAACACCCAGACCATGCCTTCCCTCTCTCCAATGCCAAGGAGATCCAAACACCAAACTGGAGAAATTTGCTGATGTCATGACAGCCAGTGCAGTGGCAGCATTCTGAGCTGCAACAGAGTTCTATATCAGAGTTGAGAAACAGAACAGGGCAGGACATGTGTCTGGGCTTGTAATAAGGGTCAACTCTACACCCTGATCCCTATCTACTTCCAGTGCCTTGGAATTCAAACTCTGAAAGGCAAAAATTTGCCTGGGTAGTGACAGCAACAGTATGGAAGACTGTGTATTATTGGTAAGAGCAGTACACTCTGTGTGTGTGTGTGTGCGTGTGTGTGTGTGTATGTGTGTGTATGTGTCTCTGTGTGTGTTGGGGGAAGGAGGGATAAGACAGGACATACAAGACTCCACAAAGCCTAAGGAAAAAAGGCCAATATCCAACTGGGACCACTTCTGTCTCCTCAAAAGTCCCTCGGGGCAGAGCTAGGCTGGTAAATGGCCAATCACCCTGTGTGGCAAGACACTGAGGTGCTTTGGAGACTCAGCTCATAAGAATACCACCATCAGAAGAATCAAAAAAATAAGAAATAGGAGAAAATAATGAAAAAAGAAAATCTAAAATCATCAAAAATCTCAGAAGGAAGAAAATTCAAAGACTTGAACAAAAGCAGATGACTAAGTGTGTTTGTCTTTCATTGCCAAAGAAGACCATGCCATCAGAGAAATAATGACATGACTTACACTTGACTTTGTTTTGAGGGAGGGAGGGCTGTGCAGGTCACCAACTTTACTTCTTCTCCAGAGTCATCTGAATCCAGTGACCAGATATTCATCAGGATGACTGGAGATGACCCAGGATGAGGCAGTTGGGGTTAAGTGACTTGCCCAAGGTCACACAGCTAGTGAGTGTCAAGTGTCTGAGTTGATATTTGAACTCAGGTCCTCCTGATTCCTACACTGGTGCTCTATCCACTGCACCACTTAGCTGCCCCCACAAAAGCAGATAAACCAATAGGGAAGACATAAACAGCAAAAGGAAATATGCTTTCCAGATCTGGTAAGTGAGTTCAAGAATCTAAGAACAAATCCCGCAAAACAAAGGAAAACAAGACAGGATGCTGGTGGATTTCAGGAGTGCAGGAAACCACACTGCACAAAGTTCTTCAGCAGTTTAAAAGAGAAGTGAGAACTATGAGTAGAATTTATGGCCTGGAAAGCAGAAATAACTGGCAAGATAGAAAAACTTAAATCTAGAGTGGCAAATCTCACCAAAGAAACAAAAGAGAAACCGAGTGACTGGGAATTCAAATACATAGAAGTAAAAAACAACCTGGCAGAAAAGAAGCAAAAAGCAGTAATAATAAAAGGAAAAATGATCTATACAAGAAAAACATATCACTCTCAAAGAAACAAAGTTTAGAGATGACTTAAGATTTCTCAGAAGCATTAAGATAAAAAAATTGAACACCATCATGCAAGAAGTAAATACAAGATAACTGCTCAGAACAAGCAGGTTTCAGATGAAGAAATTAAAGCTATCCACAGTCATGTGAAAAATTCTCTAAATCATTTTTGATTAGAAAAATGCAAAGTAAAACATCTCTGAGGAACTCACACAACTATCAGATTGGCTAACACGACAAAACAGGAAAATGATAAATGTTGAAGACATTGGAAAATTGGAACACAAATGCATTGTTGGTGAAATTGTGAACTGACTCAATGATTCTGGAAGGCACTTTGGAACTATGCCCAAAGGAACTGTGCATACCCTTTGACCCAGCAATACCACTTCTAGGTCTGCATTATAAAGAGATCATACATAAGGGAAAAGGACCTACAGGTACAAAAATATTTATAGCAGCAAAGAATTGGAAATCGAAGACATGTTCAACAGCTGGGGAATGACTGAACAAGTTGTGGTATATGAATGTAACGGAACACTATTGTTCCATAAGAAATGATGAGCAGGCAGACTTCAGAAAAACCTGGAAAGACTTGCATGAACTGACGCTAAGTGAAATGGGCAGAACCAGAAGGACATTGTACACAGTAACAGCAACACTGTACAATGACCAACTATGACAAAACTTAACTCCCCTCAGCAATACAGGGATCTAAGACAATTCCAAAAGACCCACATGCAGAGAAAGAACTATGAAGTCTGAATGCAGATTGAAGCATACTATTTTCTCCCTTCTTGTGGTCTTTCCCTTTGGCTCTAAGTCTTCTTTACAACATGATTAATGTGGAAATATGTCTAATATAACTGTACATGTACACCCTATATCAGATTGCACACCATCTTGGGAAGAGGAAAACAGAGGGAGGGGAAAATTTAGAACTCATTATCTTGTAGAAGTGAACACTGAAAACTAAAAACAAATAAAAATTTTTAAAAGATAAAAAAAAATCTATTATTTAAAAAAAAAAAAGGTAACTCCTTTTTTTAAAAACAAGTCATTTTAAGGGTCTAACCCTCCAAAATGGCAAGTCAGGTTCTTCAGGTCAACAATTACTACACTTTTCTCATTGCTGGCTCTTCTTTATATATAGGATCAAATTTAAACCACTCATTTTGCTTTATCTAGATATACAAGGCTTCTCTTTTAATCTCCCAATATTCTTCAATATGTAGCTTTAAATTAAAGTCATATACATCTTATCCCTTGGCCTCCCAAAATACCATGCTCATTTCATTCAATTCTGTAATTTTTCTCATGCTTTCCTCTTCAAAAAGAACATAACACTCCCTTGTTTCCAACATCAATCCCAATTTTGTCTAGTCTTCAAAGTCTCACTCAAGTTGCAGAAGCTGTGTGATATAATGAAATACACACTGAACTGAGATATGAAGTCCCGGCTGCAGCTCCAGCTTTGTTACTGACTAGCTGGGATCACTTCTGTCTCAAAGTATGTCAGGTGAGTGAGACCTTAGACAATGTGCACTTTTACCTCCCCCTCATTTTAAAATCTGAATGTCACACAAATGATTATTCGCAGAGCTTCCTACTGCCAATGCAACTCTTGCAAACAATGTAGCTACTCTGCATATCTAAAATGAGGACTCTAGAATGGATCCACTGGTTGGGCAGTCAATAAGCATTTATTATGCTCCTGCTCTGTGTCATTCAGTGCTGGGGATATACAAAGAGGCAAAAGACAGTCCCTTCCCTCAAGGACCTCACAACCTAACAGGGGAGAGGAAGCAAACATACACAAACAAGCTATAGATAGGACAAATAGGAAATAATTCAAAGAAGGAAGGCTAGAATTAAGAGATATTAAGAAAGGCTTCCTGAAGATGATGGGATTTTATCTGGCACATGAAGAAAGCCAGAGATGCAAAGAGAGGGAGTCTCCAGGTATGACAGCCAGAAAAAGTTACTAGATTCTTTCAAGATATCAAGTGTTCCATTCTATTCTGACCCTGTCTTCTCTTCAATCTGCGACCTCTTATAGTATTTACTATGTATAACATGCATTCTGCCACTTAACAATTAATGTCTTTACTATTCCACAGTTGTTCCCCTTATCTACCTAATAATACTCTAAATTCCCTAAGTCAACGTACTCTGAATGATACCCAGTACAACCCTCAACACGTATTAAGCACTAAATACTTGTGTCTCACCACATCAAAAAGAGCCCTTATTTCATGTACGCGGCTACTCTTTCCACCTAAAGGACTCCTCCACACCTTACTAAACAACCTTTAAGAATTACTGGGATCAAATAAATACAGTGACCAATTTTCAGTAGTAAGCCTGGATAATGTCTGAGAGATCATCTGTAAGAGATGTTAATGAGCTAGACATTTTCTAGCTTAGCACAAAAAGCCAGAGCCCTTCATTCTACTGGCATAGCCTCTGCAAACTCTGGGCCACCAAAGAGTCACATATCAAACGTCACTAAAATCTGTTTTAAGGTTACATACTCAGTGAAGTGAGCAGAACCAGGAGAACAAGGTACATAGTAACAGCAACAAGGTGCCATAACCAACTTTGATAGACTCTTCTCAGCAATACAATGATCTGACAATCCCAAAAGATTCATGAAGGAAAATGTTATCCACATCCAGAGAAAAAAATGTGGAATCTAAATGCAGATCAAAGTATACCATTTTTTTTAATTTCTTCTTTCTTGTGGCTTCCCCCTTTTTGTTCTGATTCTTCTTTCATAACATGACTAATTTGAAAATATGTTTATTATGATTGTACATGTATAGTCTATATCAGATTGTTTGCCATCTTGGGGAAAGGGGAGAGGATGGAGGGAGAAAAAATTTGGAACTCAAAATATTAGAAAAGTGAATGTTGAAAATGACCTTTACATGTAATTGGGAAAAAAATAAGAAATAAAATACTATTAAGTGGGGTGGAAGTTCTTTTAAAAAAATCATTGTATTAATCAAGAGTTATAAACTTTAAAAATTGTTCAAGTTTACAATGTTGTTACAACATAAATTGCTCTTCTAGTTCTACTCACTTCATTTTACATCAGTTCATATAATTCCTCTTGAATTTCTCTGAAACCATGTCATCATTCTTACAGTGTATTAAGATTCTATTTTAATATTTTGTAACCAGTCATTCCCCAAATGATGGGTACGTCTTCATTTTCCCAACTCTTTATAACAGCAAACAGAGCTACAAAAGTGATTTTTTAAAGTATCAGACCTTTGCCTCTCTCTTCAACTAAACTGGGACATAGGCCCAGCCATGCTGGGTCAAAGGGTACATAAAAGCAGGACACAGCACTAAACAGATTTCCAGATTGGCTATATAAGCTCTACTAACAGGGAGTAAATGTGCTTGTTTTCCCATACTCCCCACTAACACTGTTTATTTTCCTTTTGTGTCATTAAGTGACTCAAGGGCATCAGAGTTGCTTTAATTTGCACTTGTGATTTGAAGCATTTCTTTACATGGTCATTACTGAAAGCGTATACTTTTCCCTCTGAACACTGTCAGATCATAGCTTATGAACACAGATCAAACTGATGAATGGCTCTTCGGTATTCTAAATTCAGTTCAGTTCTTTATATATCTTGGAAATAAGACCTTTGTCAAAGCAATCTACTGCAAAAAATTTTTCCCCATCTCAGCAGCATTACATTTGATTGGACAAAAACTTTTCAATTTTATTGAATCAAAAATTGTGCATTTTATTGACCATGATCTTTTGTTTCTTGTTTGGCAATAAATTATTCCCCTAACCATAGATTTGCAGGGGAATTTCTGCCTTAATTCTTTCAACTTGTTTTATATGACAATGTGTATTTAGGTCATGTGTCCTTTTGGAGTCTATCTTCGTGTTGGTCTGTGCCTATTTCCTGCCAGATGACTGTCCAGTTTATCACCAATTTCTAATAGTGAGCACTTATACCAAGAAGCTGAAGACTTTGGGTTTATCAAAACTAGGTTACCAGGTTCAATGGTTTAGTAACATACCTAATCTGCTCCACTGATCAACTTTTCTATTTCTTAGCCAGTACTAAATAATTTTTGATGACTACAGCTTTGCAATTTGGTTTGAAATCTAGCAGAAAAAATAAAAAGTGCACAGCAGAGAACAAACAAAAGAAAACTTAGAAGGAAGTACAAAAAAAGCAAAATAATTTTAAAAATGATCTATGGTATTTATTTTTTTTTTATTTTAAAGAAACAGTGTAAAATAAAATTCATGGTGTTATATTGGAAAAAAAAATAATAATTCTGGTACTGCTAAGATGGCACAGTTGATAAAGCACTGGGCCTAGAGTCAGGAACACTGAAGTTCAAACCCAACCTCTGACACTTACTAGCTGTGTAGCTCTGGAAAAGTATACGTTTGTCTGCCTCAGTTTTCTCAACTTTAAAATGGGGGTTCTAATAATAGCACCTATATCTCAAGGATGTTGGGAAGATAAAATGAGAGATGTTTAAAGCACTGATCATAGGGCCAGGCACATAGGAAGAACTTAATAAATGCTTACTTCCTTTCCTTTCCTACCACTGCTAGGCCCCTTTCCTTCTCTTTTTCATTACTTCCCCCCTGATACTCTACATGTTTTATTACTATAAATTAATTTCATTATTTTTTCTAGCTAAAGTAATCCATTCAACCAATATGGCACTGAAAAAGGAAACTAGTTTTTGTGTTACTGTCATTTTATTATATTCACTTATATTCATTTTTCTCCAGTCATTTTGGTCACTATTTTCTTAAATTACTTTGTAGGTATATTCACATAATTCCAGGGCATATCTTGATATGGAGATTTTAATATATTCTATATTTTCAATTAAATTTCTCCAACTCTTCTTTTTAGGTAGTATTGGTAATACATAGAAATAGTCAAAATTTATGTGGATTTTATGTCCTATTTTAATTAACTTTTAACTGACTCTCTAGGGTTTTCAAAGTATGTCATATGATCTGCAAAAATTATTAATTGTGCTTCTTGCTTATGCTTATTCCTTCAATTACCTTTTGTCTTACTGATATGCTTAGCACTAGCATCACATCAAATAGTAGTAGTGACAAGAGACACCCTTGTTTTACCCTTAATCTTATTGGAAAGGACTCTAATTTATTCTCATCACACATGATGCTGGTTTGTGGTTTTAGATATATGTACTCTTTTATCATTTTATTCTCCATTTTACCCCTATCTTTAAGAATTGTATTTTTAAACCAAAATGAGTCTTATATTCTGACAAAAGCTTTTCCTGAATCTATTAATATATTAAAATTCTTATTTTTTTGTTATTAACATGGTTAATTATAATTTCCCTAATATTAAGTGAACTCTAGATATAGCTTGGGCAATAGAGTATCCTGGTCTGGAATCAGGAAGACTCATCTTCCTGAATTCAAATCTGGCCTCAAATACGTCCTAGCTGTGTGAGCCGGGGTATGTCACTTTATGCTGTTTGTCTCAGTTTCATCAACCACTCCAATATCATGGCCAAGCAAAACCCAAGAGGAGTTGCAAAGAGCTACACACAACTGAACAACAACAAAGAGAGCTTAAGATTTGGGAATAAGGAAGATGTAAATTTGAATCCTACCTCGGAGGCTGTATGATACTGACCAAGTAACTTAACATCTTTGTGCCTCTGTTTTCTCATCTCTAAAATGGAGCCAATAAATAGCCCCAACCTTACAGAGTTGTTGTGAGGATCAATGAGTTAACACATGTAAAGGTGTCAGTGCATAGAAACATACTGCAAAACTACATCAACATTAGCTATGCAGAAGAGGATGATGATGATACTGCTATAGTCTCTCTGTTAGTATTTTCTTTATTTTGCACAAATATCATCAAAGATAATGCTCAAATAGTTTTCTTGCTGCTTAGACTCTGCCATATATGTATCATAGAAATAATTTAATAGAATCCTTTGTTTTCCTGTTTCTGCAAACAGTGTAGTACTGGAATTTCACTTTGGAAATTTAATGGAATTTGCTTTCTCTGTTGTGGTCCCAAGTTTTTGTGGGGTTTTGTTGTTGTTTGGGAGTTCACTTGTTATTAGTTTGATTTCTTTTGCTGAGATCAGGTTATTTAAATTCTCTACTTCTTGCTCTGTTCATCCCAGTTATTCATATTTTTGTAATTTATTCACCCATTTCATTTGTTCAGTTTTATTGGTACATGGTTGAGCAAAAAAAGTTTCTAATAATCCTTTATTTCTTCATTTGTCATGAATGCTTATTCTTTTTTGATACTGGTAATTTGGTTTTCCTCTCTTCTTTCTAATCAAATCGTTTGATACTTTTTTCAAACACACACAACCACATATAGATCTGCTTTTTAAATCAAAGGTTTTATTGCTTTCAGTCTTACTGCTTTATCCTTTTGACTAAATTGCTTAGATATAAATTTTCCTTTAAAGACTGCTTTGCATGCCAAAAATTTCAATATACCATCTCATTGTTGTCATTTTTAATGAACTTGTCAATTGTTTCTATGATCCATCAGTTTTTTAGATTATTTAGTCTGCAATTAATGTTAATCTTTTTAACAGTCTAACATAATTTTTACTGCATTTAGTCAGGAAAGGATACAATTACTTGCACAAACAAACCGATGCAACCAAAATTAAAAGGAAAGCAACAAACAGGGAAAGGGGAAATTTACAGCTAGTTTCTCTGATAAAAGTCTCATTTCTCTAGTATATAGGAAACTGATCCAAATCTACAAAAATAAGGGCCATTCCCCAACTGAAAAATGGCCAAAGAATATGAACACAAGTAGTTTTCAGAAGAAATCAAAGCTGTCAATAGCCACATGAAAAAATGAAAATTAAAATAACTCTGCAGTACCACTTCAGACCTGTTAAATTGGTTAACATGACAGAAAAGGTAAGTGCCAAATGTGGTGGGGACATTACACACTGCTGTTAGAACTGTGATCTGGTACAACCATTAAGGAATATTTGAAACTATGCCTGAAGGGCTATATAACTGTGCATACCCTTTGAACTAGCTATACCACTAAGCCTGTATCCCAAAAAGAGCAAAGAAAAGGGGAAAGGAACTACATGGTTCAAAAACATTTAGAGCAGCATTTTTGTGGTGGCAAAGGTTTTGAAATGGAGGGAATGCCCATCAATTAAGAAATGGCTGAACAAGTTGTGGTATATCACTGTCATGGATACTATTTTGGCTATAAGAAACAACAATGGAGATGGTTTCAGAAAAAAATCTAGGAAGACTTATATGAATTGCTGCAAAGTGAAGTAAGCAAAACCAGAAGAACACTGTATACAGAAACAGCAATATCCTACTGGTGATCAACTGTGAAAGATTTAACTACTCTGATCAACCTAATAAAGGGGTCAAGATTTTAAAAAAGCTATCTACCTGCAGCTAGAGAATAAACTCTGAATGCAGACTGAAGCACATGTTTTTCTTGCTTTTACTTTGTTGTTTTGAAACATGGTAAATATTGTTTTACATGACTTCTCACGTATAACTGCTATCATATTGCTTGCCTTCTCAATATTGGGGGAAAGATTTATAGGGAAGAGAAACTAGAACTCAAAATTTTTTTAATGTTAAAAATATTTTAATTTAATTAATTTATTTGGTTTCAGTTTTCAACAATCACTTCCATAAGTTTTAAATTTTCTACCCTTCTCTCCCCATCCCCTACCCGAGATGGCATGCAATCTTATGTGCATTCAACACTTACATTCTTGTTAAAAGAATTTTCACATTAGTCCCCTTAAAAATGTTTTTTTTTTAAAAGAATGGGCTTAACATTACTGCTTTCCTGCATTTGAGAAATTTTGGGCACCAACATGAAGTTGATTTCCGGAAAGGTGTCAAGCACAGCTGAAGAAACATGTATACTACTTTCTATTCCCATTCAATAATAATAAGAGGTACATCATATCTAATTTTTCTAAAATTCTATTAAGACCCTTAATTTCTTTATTTGTTTTATTTGTCTAGCTCTAAAAGGGGTATACTGAAATTCCCCCAATAGTATAGTTTCACTTTCTCCACCTGTCACTAGCTTTTCCTTTAAATATTTAGATGATAAGGCATTTGGTTCATATATATATTAAAAAGCACTGAAATCTGAAGCATAACAGATTTTGTTCCATCCCCTTATTTTAGGTCTATGTGAATCTTCATGTGTCACATATTTCTCGTAAAGAATATTTTGTTGGATTCCCCTTTCTAATTCATTTTGCTATCCTTTTTCATTTGATGGATGAGCTCATATCATTCATATTAGTGTTATGATCAGTGTACACATATTCCTCTATCCTGTTATCTTTTCAATTCTCCTTCCTCCTCACCATCACCTCTTGTAATTACAGGTTCTTAACCCTTTCTTTATCTTCTTTTAAGCCACTCCAGATTCCAAAATGAGATCAGTACAGGCTTTGCTTTTAACTAATTCCTCACTGAATCTACCCTCCCTCTAATTCTTCCTTTCCCCCTCTCCCTTTTCCCTCTGGTTTCCTTGAGCTGAATCTACACTAAACTCTGTATGCAAGTTCTACTTTTCTCTGGCCAATTCAGACAAAGTGAAGTGAAGTTCAAGTGATGTTTAGTCCCTTCTCATTGTTTGAATACTCTCCTGCACATCAATTATAACTTCCCTAATTATAACTTCCCCACCCTTAATTCCCTTTTTGCCCTACAATATACGTTTTTCCCTATTCCCTTTCTTCTTTTAATATCATTAAATCTTAAAACATTCCAAGGTCTTATATAATCTGACTCCCACTGTGACAACTGATGATTTGGGGGTCCTAAAAGGAAGCATTTATATCATTCCCTCCACATTAGAATATAAAACAATTCATACTTAACAAAATCTCTTCTGATTGTTCACAAGTATTTACCTCATATTTCTCGACTTGCTCTTGTTTGTTTTTCAAGAGTTTTTACTCAACTATAATATTTTGATGAGGAATGCTTGGAAGTCCTCTATTTCTTTCCCCTGTAGTATTATAGTTTTTTAGTTGTTATTCTTGGTTGTAGGGTTCTATCTTTTACGTTTTGGAATACTATATTCCACGCTTTCTACTCCTTTTAAGTAGTAACTGTTAATCTTACGTGAGCCTTACTGTGGGTCCTTAGGACTTGAATTTTTTTTAATTTCTGACTGCTTGTATCTCTTTTTCTTTGACCTGGAAACTTCACAGATTTTAGCTATGATGTTCCATAAGTTTTCATTTGGTTAGTGTTTCAGGATGCAATGGATGAATTCTTTTTGTTTTCACTTTGCCTTCTTATTCTAATGTGTGTGACTCAACAGTTTTCTTTCACGATTTCTTAAAATGTAATATGCAGGCTTTTTGGGGAGGGAGGGGGGCAAAGAGGTCACAGCGTTCAGATAATCCAATGATTCTATAATTGTCTCTCTCTGATCTGTCTTCTAGGTTAGTCTGATATCATACCTTACAGTTTCTTGTATTTTTTCCAGTCTTGTGACTTTATTTTAATATTTCTTGTAGTCTCATGGAATTATTAACTTTTATTTGGCCATTCTAATTTTCAGAGAGCCTGTTACTTGGTTAACATTGTATAGCTCTTGTGCTAAGCTGGTAATTCTTTTCAAGTCTCTCTCCTTTACATGTCTAATATATTTTCCAATTTTCTTCTCCAGCATTCTCATTTCATTTATATTATTTCTAATTCTTAATTTTAAAAATACATCATTTTTCCTTGTTTTATATTAATTTTATTTATTTTCAGTGTTCTATAATCACTACCATATAACCTAGATTTTTTTCCCCTCTCTCCCCTGTACATTCCCCCTATCCCCCTCCCTCATTCGACAGCATACAATTTTATGTTGGTTCTACACATACATTCCTACTAAATACATTTTCACCATAGTCATGCTGTATAAAAGAATTAAAATAAATGGGAGAAATCATATAACAAACCAAAACATAATACACACACACACACACACAATGATCTGCTACATTCTGTGACTGAATGCCATAGTTCTTTCTCTGAATGTGGAAGGCATTTTGCCTTAAAAGACTATTGGGAATTTTTTTAAGTCCTTGCATTGCAATGAAGTTCCAGGTCTACCAGAAAAAACTCTCACACACTGTGGTCATTGCTGTGTATAAAGTTCCCCTAGTTCTGCTCCTTTCACTCAGCATCAGATCAAATAAGTCTTTCCAGGTCTCTCTGAAGTTTTCCTGTTCATCATTCCTTATAGAGCAACAGTATTCCATTACATTCATATACCATAATTTATTCATTCCCTAATTGATGGACATCAATTTTCCTTGATTTCCAGTTTTTGGTCACCACAAAGAGAGCTGCTATGAATATTTTTGTACATGTGGGACCTTTTCCTATTGTTATGATCTCTTGGGAATACAGTCCTAGAAGTGGTATTGCTGGGTCAAAGGGTATGCATATTTTTGTAGCCCTTTTGGGCATAGTTCCAAACTGCCCTCCAAAATGGTTGGATCAGCTCACAGCTTCACCAACAATGAATTAGTGTTCCAACTCTCCCACATCTTCTCCAACATATATCATCTTCCTGTTCTGTCATGTTAGCCAATCTGATAGGTGTGATGTGGTACCTCAGAGTTGTTTTAATTTGCATTTCTCTAATCAATAGTGATTTAGAGCATTTTTTCATATGACTATAAATATCTTTAATTTCTTCCTCTGAAAACTGCCTGTTCCTATCCTCTAACCATTTCTCAACTGGGAAATGACTTGAAATACATCATTTTTTCAAGAAATTCTAATTGATCTTGGGCTGTTTCTGAGGCATTGAAAAGGAATTCTCTTCTTTTGGAGTTACGTCTTAGGCAACTGGGATCATTGTAGCTAGTGCTTTATCTTTCTGACTTATATATTCTTCAAACCTTATTCTCAAATTAATACTTTGTATCAGGGTTAGGCTCTTCCCCTCTTCTGGACAAGCTAGACTTTAGTGGCACTGTATCATCATGACTTGTCTTATCTGCTGTCCTGCTAGGAGGGTTAGAGCAACAAAGCTGTAGCCCTCTTCTGCTCCCTGGCTCTGGCTCATTTTCTCTCCTGCTTCTAAGATCTGGCACCAACTTCCCCTCTGCTCTGACAGCCCTATTCTGCTCCTAGGATCAGAGTTCACAACCATAGCTTACTCCTGGTTCCACAGTTTCTGTCCTGGTCTCCTGATTATGAATAAATTTTGTGATCTCATGCTGGAAAGATGATCCACTGCACTATCTCCTTAGATTTCTTATCACTACAGTCTACGCGCTCCTCTGAGATCTTCCTTGGAACAATTTTTTCAAGGCAGATAGATGCACTGCTTTCTCTTACTCCTCCTACCAGGCCACCTTTGCTAGTTTCCCAGAAGTGAAATGTTAAATACTAAACAGCAATCAAACCAGAAGGTAAGGCATTCTAAGCATATCAAAAACTGAAAGCAAAACATCAAGGCAATAAAATATGGGACAGGTACAAGAAATGAATAGTAAACGGTTGCTTAACCTTAGACTGAGAATGAGATTTGAATATCAGGCTAAAATTTACTACACAGACAACAGAAAACCCATAGCAAGTCTGGGATGAGGGAAGTGATATGACCAGATCTGTGAATAAGGAAAATTAGTCTGACGCTGGCCAAAGATGGAAGATGAGGAAGAATGGAAGCTGGGAGGTCTATAAGGTTACTTCAACAGTCCAAGGCAGTGATAAAGAAAGCCTACACTGAGATGGTTTATGTAGGAAAGAAGCAAAATAATAATCGAAATAAAAGAGAACAATGTATCAAATGAGAAAAAGTGAATACCACCAATTTATGAATCATCTTTTCAACTGAGAGAATCACAAGATGGGTACACTATAAATGACATAAGGTAAAAGTTCCCCATCCAAACTATGTAAGGAATTGATTCATCGTTAATAAGACTAAGAACCAATCACTAATAAATAAATGGTTAAAGAATATAAACAGCTTTCAAGGGAAGAAATCCAAGCTATCAACAACCATATGAAAAAAATGTTCCAAATCACCACTAATTACAGAAATGCAAATTAAAGCCAATTCTGTGATACCACTTCACACTCAGGAGACCAACAAAGGTGACAAAAATTTTAAATGACAAATATATGAGAAGCTGTGGGAAAACAGACCCACTGATGGAGTACTGGTAGAACTGCAAATTGATTAGTACAGCCAGTATGAAAAGCAATTCGAAACTCTGTACAAAAGGTCATTGTGCATAACCTTTGACCCAGCAATACCACTATCAGGGTTATACCCCAAAGAGATCAAAGAAAGAGGAAAAGATACATAAGTACAAAGGGATTCATGGCAGATCTTTCCCGAATGGCAAAAAACTGACAACTAAGGGGGTGCCCTCCCAATTAGGCATGATAAACAAATTATGGTGCATGCATATAATGGAATATTATTGTGCAAGAAGAAATAATTAAACAGACAGGTTCAAAAGAAACTGGAAAAACTTTTGTGAACTGACACAGAAAGAACAGAACAGAACCAGGAAAACAATTTATACAAGGACAACTTTAAAAAAAATCTGAAAAGATTCTGAAAGAACTGTTGTCAATTCACTGACAAATCCACAATTCCTCAGGACTTTTTACAAGATATCCGCTAACTGTTGAAAAAGTGATGAACTGACAAATGACCCATGAAATATACATTCTTGGATATGGCTGATGGGGGAATTTGTTTGGCTTGACTGTACAGATCTGTTACAAGGATTTTATTTTTTCCTCGTTAAAAATTGTTCAACAGGGCAAATGGGAGGGGAAGAAAAAATTTTAATAGGACACCAAGGCATGTTGTGTATTTCATTAAAATTTACTACCTCTTTCAAAAGTTACTATGGAACATCCATCATGTGCCAAGAAATCAAAACATTTCTGAGATGAATTAAGTATATCACACCACCCTCATGGATATCAATGCTTCAAATGATTCACTTTACTGATGAAGATATAATGACTGAAAAATTATGGTTTGGTGCATAGTACCAATATCTTTCCTGCAATGTTTCTTTTTGGTCTCTGTATCTCCAGTCTCTAATGCCTGTCTAGGGCACAGAGATGCTTAACAAATGCTTGCTGAATAAACTGTATGATCCTAACCACACATGAGCATTCATTTTCTACAGTTCAAACTGAAGGGTTTTATGCTTTTGTGAGTACATTTAGAACCACCACCCCCTTTTTCTTCTGATTTTTGTGGCTAAACTTGTTGAGGTCATCTCCAACAAATGACTCCACTTTCTCTCCTCTCACTTTCTTTTGAAATCCTTAGGAATGCAGCTTCCAATCTCATTATTCCACTGAAACTGCATTCTCCAAAATTATCAACAATCACTTAGTTGCCAAATCCAATGAATTTTCTCTATCCTCATTTTTCTTGACTTTTCTGTCAATTAATACTCCTTAATACTCTCCTCTCAGTATTTGGGATGCTACTCTCTCCTGGTTTTCCTTCTATTAGACCTCTTCTCAGTCTCCCTTGCTGGACTCTAATCCAAAGCACTCTCTCTAACTCAAGGCATCCCACAGGGTTGTCCTGGGCCCTGTTCTTTGTTCCCTCTATAGTACTTGGTGATCACATCAATTTCCATCATTTCTATGCTGAAAATTCTCAAATTTAGCTACCCTGCCCTACCCTCTCTGCTGACCTTCAGTCTCACAGCCCCAACTGCCTTTCAAACATGTTCAAAACTGAACTTACTAACTTTCCCCCTAAATTCACCCTACCTCCTACCTTCCCTATTACTGACCAGTGTACCACCATGCCCCCATACCCCAGGCTCACAACCTCAATGCCTCACTATCTCTCACCCTCCACATCCAATCTGTTGCCAAGGTTTGTCGATTTCCCTTCTGCAACATCTCTCAAATTTTCCCTTCTCTCATTGGATACAGTCACCAGTCTGGAGCAACACCTCATCACCTCATGCTTCATAGCCTGTTAATAGGTCTGCCTGCCTCAAAACTATCCCTACTTCAAACCACCTTCCATTTGCCACCAAAGTAATTTTCCTAAAGTGCAGGTCTGACCATATTACCTCCCCATTCAATAAATCCCAGTGACTCCACATATCAATTCTGGATAAAAACGAAAAAAAAAAACCAAAAAATATAAATCACTTCCTATACTCCGTCAGAGAAAGTTAGATTGCTCAGTGAAAAAAGAACCAAGCCCAGAGTCAGGAAAACTTGAGTTCAAATCAGGCCTCACAGTTACTGGGTGTGACTCTGGGCTAGTCATTTAACGTCTATCTACTTCAGTTTTCTCAACAGTAAAATGGGGGAAATGATAGCACCTATTCCCATGGTTGCTGTGAAGATCAGTAAAATATTCTGGAAAATATTTTACTGTAAAAAATTTTACAGTAAAAAATTTTTACAGTAAAAAATTTTTACAGTAAAAAATTTTTACAGTAAAAAATTCCTGGAACAGAGCAGTCACTTAATAAATGCCTGTTTCCTTCCTTTCTATAGTCATAGGTCCCAAAGAAATAATATCTTAATGAATATACCTTTTTCAACACTGAGGAGAGTTCTTAAAGGAAGAATGTGGCTTTAAAAAGCATATTTTTAGAATAGATAAAACATTTTTCTGCCAACTATTATCAGGAAGCATATTGCTTCAAATCATAGAACAATAGAGTGCTAGACAAGGAATCAGTAAGATCTGAGTTCAAAATAAACCTCAGACATTAGCTGAGTGATCCTAGACAAGTCACTTAACTACTGTCTGCCTCAGTTTCCTCATCTATAAAATAGTTCCCAGGGATACAGTGAGGATAAAAAGAGTTATTTGTAAATCATTTTACAAACCTAAAAGTGCTTTACAAATGCTAATATTTACAAATTTACTGATATTTACAAATATTTACTAATGTGTCACTGGAACCCAACAACTCTCACTAATAGGTACCATGGGTATTATTACTCTGATTTTAAAGATGAAGAGACTGACGCTTTTGAAAGGTTCAAATGATTTGCCCTGGGAGGTTAAGTACTAGGGATGGGGGCAAGATTATAAAGTATGAAAGGTTTTGAATGCCAGTGGATTTTATATTTGATTCTAGAGATGACAAGGAGTCACTAGAGTTTACTGAGTAGGGGAGTGATACATATGAACCCATGCTTTAGGAAAATCACTCTGGCAGCTGAACAGATGACACAGAGAGATTTGTGGCAAGCCAATCACCCAACAGGTTAATTGCAATAGTCTAGGCATGGGGAGATGAGGCTGGTCAGTATCAGAGGAGAGACTGGTGAATCTGAGAAATGTTGCAAAGGTGAAACTGACAGCCCTTGGCAACAGAATGAATTGGCCGAGGAGATACTGAGTTGAAGATGATGCCTGGGAAACCAGAAGGAAGGTGGTGTCCTGGACAATAATATAGAAGTTAGGAGAGGGGAAGAAGATTTGGGGACAAGGAAGAAAATAGTTCAATTCTGTACACTAAAACTGGACCACTAGATTGGAGGTCAGCAGAGAAGTTAGAGCAGGACAGACAGATTTGAGAATAACCAGCATAGAGAGTATAATTTTTATAGGGGACAAAGCACTAGGCTTGGAAGTCAAGAAGACTCGTGCAAATTCTTCCTTATTGTGTATATAGTTTGTTTACACATAGCTGTTTGCAAACCGTCTGCGAATTCCTCAAGAGCAAAGACTTTTACATTTCTTTGTATCTCAAAGTCTCTAGGCACAAAATCAGCATTTAATAAAGGCTTACTGACTGACTACAAACTGGCTCTAAAAGGCTTCTAACTTAAATGCTGAATGAGACTTCTAAGCAACATACCCAGGAAAGTAAGCCTACTCAAAGTCATCACTCAGGAATTCTTCCTCAGTCAAGTAGACTCCTTTCACCACTGCCTTTTTAAAGGAAGAGTCAGACCTTAAGATTATTAACTACTAAGTAATTAACAGTAGGGATTAGATGGGAGTAAGAATGAAGGCAGGACCACCAAGAACAAATTCCTCTCCTTCCACTAGTCAACTTCAATGTCTAAATGAAAATTATCCCCCAGGGTTGTACCTCCCTTTCTCTTTGGCCACCGTCACCAACAGGGAATGTAGATTACTGCATGTACCCAGGCAAATTGAAAACATGATTGGTTTTTTTATCTCTTTTTTAAAAATTCCTTGTTATGGGTCTTTGCAAAAGTGAGGGAAGAGACAGACAGAAATAAAGATGATCTGAAATCAAAGGATATCAACAAAAAAATCATCTCCCAGATCAGTTTATCAAAGATTGACCACTTCTAAGAAAAATGATTAAGAACAGCTCTTTCAGAATAGTTTTCTGTTTCTACCTACTTAATAATGAAAATAACTACCATTTATATAGCACTTTTATGTTTGCAAAACACTCTCTCATTTGATATGCACAAAGCTCAGTAAAGTAGATGCTATTATCATCCCCATTTCTCAGATGATTGAGGCTGAGAGATTAAATGACTAGCAAAGGGTCACAAAGCTAGTTATGTCTGGGGCAAGATTCAACATAGATGTTTCTCAATGTAAATCTAGAATTCCTGAGACTCACACATGCCTCCCTCTCCCCTCCAGCTGCTGGGGTCCTCTACCCTTTCAAAACTATCTGGCATTTATTTTCGATATACTCTATATATACTGTATATGTATTTATGCAGATGTTGCCTCCCTCATTAAACTAGCTTACGTTTTTCTTCATATCTCAGGCTTGGCATCCTGCCTGGCACGTGGTAGATGCTAAATGTTCATTCAATTGATGTTCCCAAAGTAACTGCCTTAAGCACTAAAAACAAGTGTGCAAGTATTTTAATTTTCTCCAAGATTTCTCAGATTCAAAAATCCCTATTAATACCCCTCAAGGTGATGCCAAGCTGCCTAAATTTCAGAAATTTTGCATCTCCATATAGGCTTCATACTCCATTGAGACTGTATAGTAACATTTAATTAATTCAATATACATCTGCAAACTATGAATACGTGCTTAACTGTCAAATTAATAGAGATTATATGCTAATAACTTGTCAAGGCTGGGGTGGAAAAGGCCTAAATTTAATCGGTTATTTGCATGTATTTTGACCAAATTTTCAAAGTGATTTGAATCTATTCTGGAGGTTGAAGAGAAGGAAGAGAAATTCATCTTCATACTTGAGGACCTGGCTATGTCAGTAAGAAAAAGCAAACCAAAAAAGGGAAAATGATGAAAAGAGCTACATAAAATGAGCAATGATAGTAATCTTGCAATGTAGGAGTTCAAGTATAAAATTAGTAAATCTCAAGGAGAGTTAGACAACTTTACAACAGTGTCATCTAAAAAGGGTTTTCGCCTTCTATGGTAACAATCAGCTCAAAGCTTTATCTTTGCTAAGTAAAGTGACTACTATGTATAAGGGCCAATGTCAGGCCCTGGGGACAAAGATAACAATTTTATCAATTCTATAACCAGTTCCATCCCCACCACCCCCAGATTACTTTATTATAAATTGAAGGAATTCAATGTAGCCTTCCACTCTTCGTATCAAATATACTTTTCAGACAGGGTCCAAAATGTGCCAAATTTCTTAGGAAATGGGATGAAGGCCACAGAGATCATTAATTGGCCTGATGAAAATAATGCAACAATTCACTATGTAGGCAGTGATGGAACTTTTCAAAAATTATTCCTCAGTACAACATATGTAGGAAAAAAAATAGCCTTAAAAATGGCTACTACAGTGGAAAAACACAAGACTTCAGAGGTGCAAGGGAGGGCCCATACTGATTCCTAACAATCCAGGCTCATTCCAGCCATCTCGGGTCCGAGTTCTGGCTTCACCTCTGCTACGTGGTCCAAGTCAGCTTTACGGGCAAGTCACTGCACTTTTCTCATCTAGCAAATGAAAAGCCCAGCAGGTTCCTTACTCTCCCTACTCGGCTGGCTATCAAACACTTTGTAACCATTAAGTGCTACATAAACATAAAGGTTGGATGCTGTTTTATTATTGTCAAAGGATTTAGTGCTTTAAGAGACCCTCTGAGATCAAATCCAAGGATTTACAGATAAAGAAACTGTATATACTGCAGGCAACTCTCTAATCAAGAAGATAAAAGTAAAGTCAATTTATTTGGCTTTGAAATGCACTTTCTTTGTGGTTGCAGATTACCTTCTTATATAGTAATAGCTCACATTTAGAAAACATTTTAAGATTTACAAAGTATTCACAATAACTCAGGAAGTTCAACAACTCTGGGAAGTAACAATTACAACACTGGGACATACACTGGAAGGAAAAAATTAGGAAGCACGTTGGAAGACAATATGCGAGCCTGAAATTTCAAACTGGCTGTGGATACTTTTTAGAGACTGTCATATATGTGGCCAGGTATTAAGTCATCCATATACAAAGATTAACAGCTGACCCCTCAGATTTCTAGTTTCCAATGTACTTTCTTCACAACAGGAGTTAGTCTATTATCCACATTTCACAACTGAAGAAACTGAGGCTAAGAGAAGAGGGCTTAGACTTCCTTGGGATCCCATTGCTAGTAACAGAGTCAGGATCTGAACCCAGTTCCTGCAAGGTCTTTCCAAGTAGGAAATGTTTAAAAACCTACAACCAATAGTCCCCAATGCCTTCTCCTTTGCTTTGTAGATAAAAGCACTACTGGCTTGATATGACATAGGATCGCAGGCCTTCTAAGGAAAGGGTCTCTGGAGACACCCCCAATACTGTCCAGATTCACAGACCGACCAGGTGCCTTTAATCAGAAGTGTTCTTTTGTCAAATGCTTCATGGGGGAAAGAGTCCTAGCATCTTGTTTCGCTTCAGTGTCACCCCAAAGAATTGTTTCTGCCTTTCCTAACTCTTAACTGTTTCAATATGATATACACCCAAGGATCCTATTTCCATTCATTCTTCACATCTGTCCAGCCCAGGAGTTGGATTCTGATGAGTAACACTTGAGAAAGACTGGCAGTGTTTTAAAATAAACTTCCTTGTTGAGGAGTGTGTCATGACTGGTCATCTGATATTATTATTCTCCATAAGTGACCCAAATAAAATTAACCATGAAGGCAAATGTCACATCTGTTAACAACCCTAACATGATTGTAAGCACCTAATTTATGCTCAATAAATACCTATGGGACTGAACAAAGAAAAGTCTTACATCCTCAAAGAAAGCTGCTTCATCTTCTCTCTGCAGTTTGATTTGGACTTTTTTCCAGTTTCCTAAAAGATATGCTTAACTCTGCCTTCCATCTTCCTCAATGGATCATCAAATAACTTAGAAATAAAAAATCAATTTCTTAAAAGTTTTGTCAATTTTTCATTATTTCAAAAATTCTGTGACTCCACTGGTTTGTCCACTTCCACCAACGGCAGGTCAAAATCCTATACACATTACCAGATTTGTTCACAAGTGGCCATGGCTCAAATAACCAAATAACTGGTGTCTAATTTTCTGGTAATGGACCTCTGAAAGGAGGCCTGAGTGGTCCCTGGAGGAAACACAGATGCAGACATAAAACAGACACGGACACACACACAGACACACAGACACACACACACACACACAGACACACAGACACACACACCCTCACACACCTTTGATTAAAGAGACCTGCCATGGCTTCCACTAGTACAACTTCTACAAAAACTCAAGAGCTCCTCTTGTCCAACCTGTACTGAACAAGAATCCCCTGCTACAACAAAATGGCCTTGCAGTCTTCATTTGAAGAACTCTATTTACCAAACATGGTAGAAATTGTCTTCAAAAAAAGAAAAAAAAAGAAACTCTTGTTTTCCCCATTAGATTACCAACTCCCTTGAGGGCAGGTCTCTTTACATCCGTCAACACTGAAGCACAGTACCTGGCACATAGGCACTTCATTAATGTTTATTAGTTGACTGAAATTATATGTACAACTATGACCTCTATGAAAGGGATGCCAAAACCTTCATGTCCAGCCCAATAATAAAGCCATATGTAAGTGCTGTAAGCCTCACTAACACATTAGAGAAATCTCAGAATTTAAAATGTTTCTTCACATTTAGCTTCAATTTGCTTCTCTGCAACTTTCATGCATTGTTGCTAGTTTCTAGGGCCACGCAAAGTAAGTGTAAGCTCCCTTCCATGCATTGTTGCTGGGTTATTTTACCTATATCCAACTCTTCCTGACCCTATCAGGGGTTTTTCTGAGCAAAGATACTGGGGTGCTTTGTGTCATTTCCTTCTCCGGGTCATTTTACAGGTGAGGAAACTGAGGAAAATAGGGTTATGTGACTTGCCCAGGGTCACACATAGTTACTAAGTATCTGAGGTTGGATTTGAATTCAGGAAGATGAGTGAGTTTTCCTAATTCCAAATCCAGTGCTCTATCCACAGCACCACCTAGTTGCCATACCTTTCATATGACCATTTTTGCATACTCGAAGCTTAAAACTTCCCAGTCTCAGGATCACAGCCTATTCTAGTCAACCTCATCTAGACCCTTTCCAGCTTAGCAATTGTGTGCCTAAAATAAGGCTCTAGATTGGAACGTACCCTAAGTACAAGTATTATCCCTCTGAATTTTACAGTTGAGGATACTGAAAGTCAGGGGTCAAGTGACAGGCCTTGCCCAGCTCCCAAGGATCCAAGGCAGGCCTCAAATCAGGCAGTGCTTTTCCCATAACAGCAGCAGGCCCCCAGATAACTCTGTTAATAATCTACCTCCATGTTATCACATTACCAAATACTCTACACATCTCAAAGGGAACCTCTCCCAAAAAAAGCTCCCATCTTCCCTTTCCCTCTTTTCACAGCACCATCATTCTCACAGTCACCACAGCAGAAACCATGGGGTCTTGACTCTTCTAGTATGATGAATCTTCTTGACTCTTCCCTCCTACTTCCTGTCTCTTTAATCAACCCTTGACCTACCCAATCATTTCTAAGATCCTAGTCCTCACTACTTTGCACCTAAAGGATCCCAATATCCTCTACTCCATCATATACTGTTGCCAAATTCACTTCCTAAAACCCAAGGTGGCACACATTATATAACTCACACATTTAATAACCATCCGTTGTTATCCAATGCTTATAAAGTAGTTTTAATTCATTGACATTCAAGGCCCTCCATAATCTGGCCCTTGCCTATCTCTCTAACCCCATTCTTTTCACTAGTCTCACTGTTCCTAGACTACGTCACATCCACTTCTGCCTACTTTTCCCCTAGGACCCTGCCCTAAAAAGATCAAAGAAAGAGGAGAGGGGTCCATATATACAAAAATATTTGTAGCAGGGTTTTTTGTGGTGGTCAAGAATTGGAAACTGATGGGGGTACCCATCAATCAGAATGGCTATAAAAAAGCAGAAAGTCAGGAAGAGTTCCTATTTGGCCTCAGACAATTGCCAGCTGTGTGCCCCTGGACAAGTCACTTCTCCTCTTTCTACCTCAGTTTTGTCATCTATAAAATAGGAATAATAATAGTACCTACTTCCTCAGGGTCATGAGGAATTCATAAACCTTAAAATATTATAAAAATGCTAGTTATTATATGAAATCTGATAGAACACTAACTATTGTGCTGTAAGGAAAAAATGAAGGGGATGATTTCTGAGAAACCTGGGGAAGACTCATGTGAACTGATACAAAGTGAAGTGAACAGAACAATGACAATACTGTAAAGATAGTCAACTTGGAAAGACTTAGGACCCTGATCGTCACAATGGCTACACACAACTTCAGAAGACACAGGAGAAAACAGGTAACCAGCTTCCTCCTGATACACAAATGATACTGGATACCGAGACATAATTTTTTCTGGTATGGCCAATGCCAGAATGTTTTTTTGCTTTCCTATATACCTTTGCAAAAAGAAGTTTTATTTTTCTTGATTTCTCAATTGAGGGTAGGGAGATAGGAGGAAGAAAAGGCAGATCTTCATGAAAAAAAATGAAATTTAATTTATAAAATAATAGTGTCTACTTTAAAGGGTATTGTGAAGATCAACTGATATAACACAGGTAAAGTATTTTGGAAACCTTCAAGTACTATACAAATGCTATATATTCTTATGATTACTTAACTCTTCCTCATCTATGCAACAGGGATGATACTATTTACTGGTACAGGGGAATGGTACAAAGGAAGGACAGCTGGCCTCAGAGGCCTGCCTCTGACTTACATGAGCACAGTTATCTCTGGCCAAGTCACTGAAACTCTCAGGGTAGGAATTCAATGTCTAAGTCTACAAACTACAGAACAGGTGTTGATCTGAATTGACAGAAGTAGTTTCCTTACCAGATATTCCCTATATTCAAGAAATCAAAGGTACTATATATGCATGCATAGATACGTGTACATATATGTGTGTAAACACACCTACCTCACAGGACTTCTGTGATGAACAAATTAGATCATAATTCCTTTTAAATTATAAAGCACTACTTTAAAAATTATTATTTCACATAAGAGTATAAGAGTTGCTCAAAAAATGCTTGCTAATGATGATAAATCCAAATTGATGGAAGATTTCGCCTATTCACTCCCTTCCTCTCTTAAGTAAACTACTAAATTTTAACAAATATATTAATATTTTCTTATGAAAGGAACTCCTACTCTCTGCCCCTAACTTATATCCCAATGACTTGAAAGGGTTCTTCTTTATCCTGAAATCACAACTTCCCCTCTCCTCTCAAAGTCCACATATCATATCATATCATATCATACAACATAACATAACATAATATAGCAGGTGTGCTAAGGCATTAGGCAGGAATCCTAAAGGCACTAGGACTTCGAAACAAATGTCCCAAGTTTGGGTCAAAGGTCTGCACCTAAGCTGTGTGACCCTGGGCAAGTCACTGACTCACTCTGAAATCCAATTTGCTCAGCTATTCAATAGAAGTAAAAAAATATGATTGGGTGAGGAAAGTATTCTGTAACCGCCAAATGATGCATAAAGGAGAACTGATGTTAGTGTTTCTTCTGACAACTCAATTCAATATCTAAACTTTAAGCTATCTGTTTTTAGCATAGCAATTTCTTGTGGGTCATCAGTCAATAAGATTGAACATTTATTTCTTAGTCTGTTCATTTGAAAGCCAAATTGCATAATATCTGCAGTTTTGAAAATTAGCTGTTACCACACAGCACAAAGGTCAACTGTTCAATCAATAAATAGTTGCTGAATACCTTGTGTTCAAGGACCTGTGTAAGATGCTGTAGATGATACAAACAGAGCCCTCGTGTTCAATGGGTTTAAAGACTACAATTCAGACTAGGGGGGGCAGAGCTAATTTTTTAAAAAACTAGAACCTTTAACGCAAAACAAGGTTTTCATGCTTGTCTTTTAAGACAATAAATGTGTTAGTTTGACAGTGCTAATAAAAATTACAGTCTTGGTTCCTAACTCCTAAGGAAAAATTAAACTTTAAATTTCTAATTGTAGATGAATACACAAAAAAAATAAAGATAATCATAACCAAAGTGCTTTAGGCTTAAGAAAAGTAATAAATCTGTTCTTCTCTGTGAGAATAATGCTAAGGAGGAGTTTGCAATCCAAAGAAATCTAAAATTTTCTTCTGAATTCTTCTGTAGCCCTCCCTCACCATACGCAGGCTATCAATCTAAAAACCAGAACTTAAAAAACAGAGACTATACTGAACTCTCTTATTTCTGAGTATACTATGCTAAAACATTTTCAGATGAAAAGAATACACAGTGAGACAAGCCAAAATCAACTCACTTATATGGTGAAATGTAATTCCAAACAAAAAACTCTGAAGCCAAACTTTGATTTTGTGTCTCAAACACAAGACACATGAGGCAGACCTGTCTCATTTCTAATCTCAGTTCTAATCTAATTCAGTGAAGCATTTTTTACAGAATCCCCTTATCATTTTGCATATTACTATTAAGAGGACGTAAACAACCCAAACATCATCCCTGTCCAAAACAAGCTTTTTCCTCTCCATTTTTTAAAGTTAAGGCATGTTAGAGAACAGTTGTTTTAGAAGGTTCTTAAAAAACATACCTTTGCATGAAAAGAAAAAGAATCCTTACCAAAAAAAAAAAAAACATACATGTACTATTTTTTTTTTTTTTTGCACAGGGCCCCCTTAGTACTGAGTCCAATAGAATTGACTAACCATTCATTCACTTGTTCATTCCTCTGAAGAGGATATACATCCTGAAGGAAAAAAATGAATGATTATCTTATGCCCAATTCTAGTGAAAATTCCAACTTTAAAGAAGATTCAGAGAGCAGATGCCCCCCACCCCGCAATGGACATTGCTTTATTCACTCACAGGTTCAGAACTGAAATATTGTAGTGTGTCTTTACCTGATGCTCTGCATGAATGTTATCCCCAGTAGGCCAGCGATGTTTGCTGTTATTATAGCCGCCGCCACCACTTCCTCCTCCCCCAAGCTGCTCACCATGCTGCCTCTGAAAGAAGTAATCCACCATGGCGTCGTCCTGGGAGCGGCCCGCAACCCCTATGGATCCTGGGACCGGGCTCGAGTGAGTCCCTGCCGCAAGGGCTGGGTTTGCAGCAGGCTGTTGCTGTGTCTGGGACCCTGCTGTTCCAGATGTCAAAACAACAGGCATGTTGGGATTAGCTGTTTCTTGCGTGTGCTGTTTCAGGTGGGGGCTGAAGGAGTCCTGCCAGAGCACTGCTTTTCTCTTCAAAACACATGCAACGCTCATTCCACCAGCACCTAAAGAGATACAGGTTGGAAATGGTGAATCAACCCTTTTTACAAGATCCATGACACGAGCAGGACGAAAAAAAGTCCTCCTGCTTTTTCCAATGAAACAAGAAAGCACAAGCATTGAAGTCTGATTACTATCACGCAGCTACATGTTTTAAAATACTTTTACTTAAAGGAGTCTTCCTTTCAAATGGTAGGAATACTCTCCCAGCCCCACCCCCTGGCTCATTCAACCTGGAACCCCTGGGGAGAGGAGGATCTCATCACCTGACAATCAGCCTTTGGTTGACGAGCCTCTCTCCAAACTCAGCTAGGCCTAGACCTTCCACAAAAGACACTGTCAGATGCCAGGCCCATATTCAAAGCCAATGCCATTTGGTAGAAGCTGCCAGCGGTTTGTGCTTCACTGGCATAGTCTTCAAGAAACCAGGAGGATCTCTATGCCAAAAGGAGATTTCTGAGTTGAACTCTGGTGGTGGATGGCTTAAATATACATACAGTGTATAGAAAATGGAAAGACTCATGTGAGTTCCTGCTGGTATATTTATAAAATGTATAGTAGCTGGCATTCTGACAGAGAACATCAAAGAATCCTGGGTTGCAACTCTTGAAAAACTTTTGTTTCCACCTTGCAAACACAAATAATTGGGAAGAGGGGGAACAATTAAAATTCAAGAGACAATGATTAAATCAATTGCCAATTACCAATTTTCTACAACAGTTTACTTACAACACAACTGCCCTACAACAGAATTATTTTAAATGAACAACCAGTCAGCAATTTTCACCCATATAAACTGAGGAGGGTTATAGTGTAGTAGAATACATTCTAACACAAAGAACATGGATGGAAGTGGGAAGTCAGAAGACATGGGCTCCAGCCTGGACTATGTCATTACCAGCTTTATGGCCCTGGATCACTCTCCTTGCCTCAACTGGGAGCTTCAAGTTCCTCAACTAGAAAATGGGCATAACAAATAATCCCGCTACCCTCCTCAGCCCCAAGTGGGAGGTTCAAAAGAGCTGGTTAACTCTTGATATCTCTCTTTGAAGCATTTAAAATACACTGCCCCCCCATTATCAATAAAAACAGCAAACTCAACTTTGCTTCTTTGCATATACAATGAAACTATGGACCACACAGTTTGCACTAATTCAGAATCTTGAAAACTTGAGAGGACCATTACAGTGTAAACGTGCACTGGTGACACCCAGAAGCTTAGCGGCAGAAGAGCTGAAGAAAGTCTCAAAGCCAGGCGCCTTAATTTCTGTAGCATCCTGGACCCTTCAGTAGTCTGGTGAAACCTACAGACAACTTCTCAGAATGTTGTTAAATGTATAAAATAAAATACTTATTAGAAAGGAAACCAATTATACAGAAATAGTTGTTAAAACATGCGTGTGTCTCCAGACTTAAGAGCCAGGCCAGCCTACAATCTGACCTAAAATGATGATTTTTCAAAAAGATATAAAAATATTGTCAATAAGTCAAAATATATAAATTAACCATGAAAAATAATAATCCAAACACAATGTCAATACCCTAGCAATAAGATTCTAGAATATCTTAGGTAACAAGGGTGGAGTAAATGGAGCTCACTTTTGTTACTGTAGCAAATCTTAGCTTGATAACAGTTTCAAAAAATTCAACATTGTCATCGTTTTCATAATGGAGCAGTTACTCAACAATTAAATGTGGAAATTGAGTTATAAAATAAACTTCAAGGAGGGCAAGGACTCTATTTCTTCTGTAAGGTTCAGCATCTGTCCCAATCTGGGTGGTCAACAACAGCTAAAACTAACCTAACAAGGGGCTACCTCAGAAAGAACAATTTCAAAGTCAAAGACCTTTCACCCTGATGGCTGCAAGTTCCATTTCCCTTCTCTTCAGATGGAACTAACCCTAAGATTACAATATTTCAAAACTGCCTTACAAGATGCGAATTGGGAAAAACTCAGACACAACAGAAACAAAGTAACTTCCCACTTTAAAGTAAATTCAGAAGGCAACTTTAGATAAGATGGAATATGTAACCTTTCAAAACACACATCAAAAGGGCTTCTTGCTAGGACCGCCTCTTCTAACAGGACAAACTACAAAAACTCTGCTAGGGGGTAGTCTTGAGTGCAGGTTCTGGGAGAAGATCTTACCCTAGTTCAAACCTACCAGTAGAGTCCATATTTCAGCAGTTTATTAAATTCAAGGCAACTTTCCTTCCTAGGCTGAACCACATCATCCATGATTTTCTCAAAAATGCATTATCATTTTGGAAGGAATGCATTTTCTATTTTTTTCTACAGTGAAAGACTATTGACTATCGAGCAGAATCTAGAGTATATGCAGTCCCTAGCTCATACTTAACTCATCAATTTGTCCTCACGCTACAATGTACAATGATAATACTTACAGAAGAAGGCTACAATGTACAATGATAATACTTAAAATAGAAATTGAAATATTTGATAGAATACAATCAAGTAAAAAAAGCTCACATTTAAACTTCCCCCAACAGAAATTAACTTCTCAAATTTAAACATCAATTCCATTGTCAGATGGATAACAATGTTTACTTCAAAACAATCCTCTGAAACAAGTAATTTCAAGTCTTACTATCCTCACTTTACAGATGTGAGAGTTAAGGCAGAGAGGGGTTAATCAACCAGTGCAGGACCAATTAATAAGTAAGGAAGTGCCTCAGGTGGTGTGACCCCAAGATTAGTGGTGCCCCTTCAACTACAATCCTCCTCTCCATCCTTTGTCACACACTTGTTCTGACAAGGGACTTGGGGGAGGGGGGAGAGAGAGAAAAGAGTCCTAATCAAAATGTCTAAAAATACAATCAGCTTTTCTAAAGCCATCTGTACGCTCTGGAACTTCCTGCTTCACCTAATGTGGGCAAGGCAATCTCAAGATCAAAAAACAGAGGGGGGAATTTGGGGGGCTTGGAGGGTTGAGAAGCATATAACTGGGTAACATTCAACTTTAGCCCTAACATACAATAATTTGGAAACCCCAACAATGGCAGTGCACAGATTAATACTGTCATCTAAATGGAAAATATTTAACCTACATGCATTAAAGACTATTCATACATATCTGAAGTCAAGCTGAAAAGTCATCATTTGTAACAAGTTTTTAAAGATACAAGTAATTGTAAACAGAAGAATAAGTAACTTAAAACTACTGGAACTCTAAGGATAAGAGCTGTTCTCTTCTCCCAAACCTTTCAAACTGTTTGTAATATCATCATTTTCCTGACTAGCACACTTTCAAACAAAGAAAACTTTTTTCCCATAATCACCTTTTAAATGCTTTAGTAAAAACATGTTTCTTAACCCATGTTTTTAATTAAAAAACAAACATTCTGGGGTCAGAAATGTATTTTTAAGCAACAAAACTAAGACTTAAAACTATAAACAAATGCTAACTTCAAAAAAGCCAAGACTGGCCTTGGCCAAAATGAATACAATGTGTATACTACAAAGTACCAAAGTTCAGAATCCAAAGACTTGATAAAAGAATCAGCAGCTCTTGGAAGTGTTTTAGAAGTTAAAATTAGCACAGAAGAAAAAAAACCCCGCTCACTTCACTTATATAAAACTACATCATCGAAAGCTACAAACCTATTGTTTTAGAAAAGGCCTAAAAAAAACCACCCCTCCATACAAACTCGGTAGACTCCGAAAAGAACAGGAAATGAGCAAAAACTAAGGGCACGAAATGAAGAGCAACCAACTCTCTTTTGATTGCACGAAAGATACAAAAGAAATCCATTAAAAAAAAATCTTCACTCGAAAAAAACTGTTTAAATAAAATTCTTCCTTGGAAGAAAGTTACCAAAGTGTATTTCTTTCTCCCAGGAGAATAGAAGGGTTAACTCAGAAATGTAACAAATTACCTGTTTACCAGGCACACTGACGAGGCTGAAATGGTTGAGCATTGTAATACACTGAGGATGAGGATATTATGTTTGTTTGTGTGTGTGCGTGAGTGCGCGTTTGTTTTCCTTGCAACTACAGAGTAGAGAGAGCCCCTTTTCAGTTAAGGAAAGCTCGGTCCCCCTCTCTCTCTCTCTCTCTCTCTTTCTTCTTTCTTTCTTTTTCCTGCCGGGGAACTTCTCCCCCAGCCTCCCCCCTCCCCAGGCCCCCCAACAACTCCTCCTCACGTAAACAAAAGGCCAGTAGAGCCTGCAAATCCTGCCTCCAAGCCTCAGAAACTTCCTGAGGGGGACTTCCACACCTTTTTCCATTATCTATCCTCCTTCCCTCCATCAAGTTCCCCCATTCGCCTGGTCTGGTCACTCCACACTAACCCGGCAAAAGCTTTCTCCGGCTCCGGGGTTGGCTGGCTGTCCCCCACATCTGCCCCTCACCCCCGAGGGGCAGATCTGGGGTGCCCCTGGCTCTTCCCCCCCTTCAGCCCCTAGATGTCCACGGGGACAATCGAGCCCTCTTTCCACCCCTTATATATGATGTGCAAGAGCCCCCCGAGCGCCGGGCTTTGGGGGGATGGAGGGAGGAGGGGGCGGGGTGGGGGACGCCCCCCACCCCCAGGCTGGGGGGAGGGTGAATGCAGAAACCCTTGAATGCATCTGGCCGGGGCCTAGAGGCAGAGGATTTCCCCTGTTTGCACCTCCCTCCGCGTCCCCTCCCTCCTCCGATAACAATAGGGGCCTTGCTGCTGACTCCAAAACATGTACTAGGAGCGGAGCGAGGGAAGCGCCAGCCCAGGGAGCCAGGGCCGGGGCGGCTTTTCCAAAGCCCTTCTCCCCTCTCCCGCCGGCCCAGAACCCCAATATGACCGGACCATCGGTTCGCTGGGAGTCCCGGGTAGCTTTTGGACCCGGCGGGGCTCGGATACTCACGGGCGGAGCGGTCGGATGAAGATGGATTTCAGCCCCCCGGATCGGCTCTCGCCAGCGCTCTCGCTCCCCCTTACCTTTCACTCCGACAACATGGCGGCCCACTGGGGACTGGGCTGGCGCGGTGCATGCTGGGATCGGCTCCGGCCCTTGCTCCGGCGGCGGCGGCGGCAGCATGTGCGGAGAGGAAAGGGGAGGAGGGAGAGAGAGGGAGGGAGGGAGAGAGAGGGAGGGAGGGAGGGAGGGAGAGAAAGACAGTCCGGGAGGGAGGGAGGGAGGGGAGGCGGGCTAGGCGAGGCAGGAGAGGCAGCCGCCGGCTCGGGAACAGGTTGCCTGGTTGCTATGCCAACCCAGGGGCCTGGGTGAACTTGGGAAACTCACTCTCATTTTACAACAGCAGGGCTGCTGCGGGCTCCTGGTCTGGATGCGTGCGTGCGTGTGCCTGAGACGGTACACCCTGCCCAGAGGTGGATGCCAACGCACATCTGGGAGGTGGGAGGTGGACCGGACGCCAGGAAGAGATCAAAGATCAAAGAGTCCGACCCTTGGCCCACCCTCCCCCACCCGCAACTCCCACCCTCTAACACTCGAAGCCCCCACCCCCAACACAGGCAGCCCCCACACCCAGTAATCTCAAACCCCGCCTCCCACCGTAACACTTTGTCCTGCTTCTCAACTGGCCTCTTTGTTCCGTGCAGAAAGTGCCCACCAACACGATTTCAGGGTGGGTTTTGCCTCCAGCTGATGTTCACCTGAACTGGGCTGCATTTGGAAAGATCCAGATTAGAGATTACGCTGAGAAATCAGGAGACCTGGATTCTAGTCGCGGATCTTTTCCAGCTTTAAAAATCCGATTGTAGCCGAGAAGGCTGGCTCCGATGATGGTGACTTTGTAGACAGATTTCTGAACTCCCCTGGGCCTCAGTTTCCTCCTCGGAAAATGAGGAGGTGAGATTAGATAGTCTCTAAAGGACTTTTCAGAACTAAAATTCGGTGATTCCATGAGTTGTGAAAGTCCACAAATTTTCTTGGTGTTTTCCCTTGTATTCACGTCTCTGCCCTGGATTGTAAGGTTCCGTTTCTGTGTTTGGACAAAGAAAGCCGCTGTACTACAATGGAAAAGGCTGTGAAATTGGGGCCAAGGGATCTGGATTTTGAATTCTGCTTCAGTTATTTACTAGCTGTGTGATCTCTGACAAATTTCTAAACCTCTCTGATCCTATGTGAAAAGAGAAGGTTCTAAGGGAATAATTAATTTATGGTATCCACTCTGCTCTTCTTTAGAGACTTCAGCTCTAAATTCTCTGAACAGCTTCTCTAAGCCTCAGTTCTTCTTCTGTAAATGACAAAGACGGGTTCAAGCTCTGAATTCTTGAATGTGCAACAGTAACACTGTTACAAGGATCAACAAAGTATCAATTGTAAACGTGGGATCCCTTTCTGAAGCAAAGAGCTGTCTTTCAGTTTCCCGAAGCTTTAAAAACCCTTTGTCGGGAGAGAAATTTGGGGGCTGGCGGTAGGTAAGCTTCTGAAAAGAGTAACAAAGAGTACTACCAACAGAGGTTTGTATGGCAATTGAAAACTATGTGGAAGCCTGCTGAGGGAAATGTCCAAATCATAGACTTTCTAGACATCAGACCTCAGTCTGGCTACTTATTCTGATACTTAGTAGCTCCTATGACCCCGGGGCCACATACACTCAAGCTAGTAGCTTAGGCACTCCCATCCTCTACTTTCTCATCAGTAAAATGCGTTTAAAAATCTATCACACCAACCTCTTGGAATTACTGAAAAGAAAACATTTTGTGAAAGGTAACTGCCAATAGAAATAAATATGGCCTGCTTGTTGGAAAACCAGAATCAAGGGCACTCAGGCCCCAGGTCCCAAAGCCTAGGACTCACAGACCCTTTCCAGGCAAACAGTGGAAAAACTCCAACTAAAAATAATAATAACTAACAGTTTAAGTAGAGTTACCTATCTACCAGGTACTGTGCTAAACACTTTACAATCATTATCTCATTTGATGCTTAGAACCCTAGGAGGTAGGTGCTATTATTAGCAACCATGTTAAAGTGGAGGAAACAGAGGGTAACCATTTAAGTGACTTGCCCTAGGTCACACAGTTATCAAGGTCAGAGTTCAAATTTGAATTCAGGTCTTCCTGATTCTAGGGCTAGTACTCTTATCCAAGAAAGCATGGGCTCATCCTCACATCTTAACTGGGAGATAAAGACAATACTAGTTGACAGAGAAAGGAAACTCAAATATCAAGAGAGAGTCTGTCAAAATGTATGTAATCAGCTGGAAAGAAAACTGAATCAAGCACCCCTGCCCCTTAGTTCAGCATTTTCCTTTCACATTATTACCCAATCAGAGAATTAGGGGTTTGAAGCCACAGACCCAAAAACTATTTCAACCTTCAACTGATCCTTCAAAATGCTCCAATGCATCTTTCCAAATGGATTTCTCATCACTCTCCATTATGCCTACTATATTCCAGTCCCACTGACCTCCTTGACAATTCCCACTTTTGACATTCCATCTCTCAGCTCCATAAAATCTCAAGACTGCTAGGTGGCAAAGTGGATGGAGTGCTAGATCTGGATTCAAGTTCAAATGAATTCAAATTCTGCCTTAAATATTTACTAGCTGTGCAACTCTAGGTAACACAATTGACTTCTGTCTGCCTCAGTTTCCTTATCTGTAAAATGGGGATAACAATGTTACCTACCTCTAGGAGTTTTTGTAAATATCCAATGAAGTCATATTTATGAAGGATTTTGCACACCTTAAAATCCTATGTAAACATTAGCTATTTTCATTTATTATTAATTTATCTTGTGTACAATGTCATTTTCTCACCCCTAGAAAATAAATTACTTGAGGGCAGAAACTTTTTTGGCTCTTTGTATCTCTAGTACCTGGTGCAGAGTAGGCACTTAATAGACATTTATCTAGAGTTTTGTACTGATTACTGATATGGGGGTCATTTAGGAATCAAAGGATTAGTGAGTCTAGCACAGGTCAAACTCAACCAAAATAGGACAAAGGATCAAGATGAAAAGAAGTAAAATGTGATGAAACAGCCTCTGAGGCCCTAATAGGAGGCCAGAATGTGGTGGAACTCAAAGTGTTTATCCGAGATGGTGGAGGCCCCCCGCCCAGACACCAAGTGTGGAAGTTCCTCCCTTAAAGGAAATCTTGAGTCTCCAATCTTCAGCTACTCTACTCTGAGTCACCATAAGCCCTCCCTTTCAACTCAACCCCCAGGCACTAATTTGGAAATTAATTGCTAAATCCCTTGACTTTTTCTCAGTCCCCATCTTTCTAGAAGCTACAGTCTTTGGTACTTTTGATCAGCTCCTCCTCCTACATGCCTTCCCCTCCCATGCTTAACTTGTCATGTCTCCTGGTTTTCTTACATCTCTTATGGGTTTTTTTTTTCAGTTTTCTTTATTGGACTACCCCTATACACAATTGTCTTCCATGGCTCCATCCCAGACCTTCTTCTTTCTCTAAACCAGGGACTCTTAACCTGGCATACATGAATCTTTAAAAAATATTTTTATAATTATTTCAGTATGATTGGCCTACTTCATAACCTTATGTATTTTATTCTATGCATGCAAAAATATTATTTTGGGGAAGCGTCTGTAGGCTTCACCAGATAGCCAAAGGGGTTCAAGACACATACACAAAAAGTTGTTAAAAAGGCAGCTCAACCTTTTCTTTTATGTCATCAACTCCTACAGGTTCTGTTATCAGCTCTTTGCAGATGACACCCAAATACTGATATCTAGTCCTTATCTTTCTCCTGGGTTCTGCTGCCTCATCACCAACTCCAAATGGTCACCCTGTTGCCATCTTGCATTCAACATATCCAAAACAGACTTCCTTCCCTTCCCCCACAAGACTTGCCCCTCCTCCATACTTCCCTATTTCAGTGGAAGGAAGCTTCTGGTCACACAAGTACAAAACCTATTACCCTCCACCTATCAGTCTCCTCACATCCAGTCAGTTGACAAACCTGGTTATTCTAGCACCACAACACCTCTCACACTTATCCCATTCTCTCCATTGGCACAGTCACCACCCAAGTTAAGGCTTTTTGTCATCTCTCCCAGAACTACTACAATAGCCTCCTAATGAGGATCCCAGTCTATCCTCACCCCACTTCAAAACTATCTTCCACATAGCTGCCAAAATAACCTGCCTTTAAAAAAAATACTTCTTACCATGCTGCTCCATGCTCAAGAAAAACATTCGGTGGTTCCTCAGTATAAAATAAAAACTTCTCCAACTAGCACTTAAAGTCCAGCAAATCTGGTTTCAGCCTTCCTTTCTGAATTCATTTTCCTTCCTATACTCTTAATTCAAATCAAACTGGCCTATTGCCTGTTCCCTGAAGTCAGTATTTCAGCCCCAACCTCAATACCTTAGCATGGGCTATCCCAGGGGTCATACGTGGCCTTCCAGGTCCTTGGGTTTGGTCTTTTGACTGAGTCCAAATTTTACAGAACAAATCCTTTTATGAAGGGAATTTGTTCTATGAAGCTTGGAATCAGTGAAAGGGTCACATTTGAAGACCTAGAGGGCCACCAGTGGCCTCGAGGCCAAAGGTTTCTCACCCCTGGATCCAGTGGTGCCTAGAATGAATGCCCTCCTCACCTGCAACTCTTAGCATCCTTAAAGTCATTCTAGGCTCACATCAGGTACTGCCTTCTAAGGAAGATTTTCCTGACTTCCCCACTACCACTGGAGCAGTTGTTCTCTTTCCCTTCTTGAGATTTACTTCTGTCTATTTATCCTATGCCCCAGTGAAATGTGAACTCTCCTGAAGTCAGGAGCTCTGCCATTTCTTTGGAATCTCAAGGATGCCCATTTCCCCAATAAACATTCATTGAATGGACATGACTAGTCAATTTCACTTTTGTGTGTGTGTGTGTGTGTGTGTGTGTGATATTGCTCAGAGCTGGCAGAGAAATGTGAAGCTTCAGCAGACCCTGCAAGCCTTTATCCACTTTCATTTCTTCATCTTGAACCCTGTCCTCCGACTTACTCTTCTCCACCTTCTCCTGTGCCCACCAAGCATGGAAGGACATGTTGATTTGTTATGGAGCATCTCTGCATAGAACTTTTCCCTCCCCTAAGCACTGGGTGGTATCCCATGAGATGTCACCACAAACAAAAAGCATTTCGTAATGGTTATATTTTATGCCCATTATGTCATTGGATCTGTGGCTAGAAGGGAGTTTAGAGGTCACCATCTTGTCCAGTCTCCTCAAATTTCAGATAAGGAAACTGAAGTCTAGTAGTGTGGTAACTCACATAAGATCACACAGCTAGGACTTCATGTTGAAATTCCAACCTAGGTCTTTTGACTCCAAATGTTCCCACTACATCAGAAATAGCATTTAGAAATGTTATGCATGGGACCATAGATTTCAGGGACTTTAGGCCCCAACCCTCTCATTTTCCAAATTTGGAATTAGAAGCCCAGAGACATAGGCACATAGGTAGCAAAGGTAGGAACCCAAGTCTTCTGTTTCCAAATACTCTTCTACTGTACCAGGATGTACTTCTAATGAATGGCACCCAAAATCTGACCTCCAGGGAGCACTCTCCTAGACCTCTTCTAGTATTGAATAATCCTGCCTCCTTTCCATCCCTATCCTAATCTGATGGTATAAGATGACTGGTGTTAAATATCTAAAAAAATGAATCAAGCCAATACATCAGGTAGGATTTCTAGAAAGAACTCTGCAGTACAGTGAAAGGAGTGCTGTTATCCCTTCCACATCACAACTTTCCTCATTGTGGTTTCAATATATGAGGTCGATGTAAGAAATTAAATGGGAATTTGGGGGGAGTTTTGAAGAAGCTACAGATAACACTTGAAGGCCAGTAGATGTCATGGAGTCTATGACCAAATAGTTAACCCAAATTTACAATAAGGTACTCTATATACCCATAAAAGAAAAAAAATTCAGAATTCTCTGGTATGAAGGGAGGGCCAAAAAATTTTACACAGATTTTCCATATCATGGGGACTACTCCCCTAAACCCCTCAATGTGGAAGGAATAACTGTACTGCATTTGGAATCAGAAGACTTGGGGTCAAATTCCAGCTTTCTTATTCATTACCTATATGGCCTTGGAAGAATCACTCAGTTTCCTAATCTGTATAATGAGGATCATGAATTCCTAATATCCTCTTCAGCTCTATATCAAGTCAATTCAAGTCAACAATCATTTATTAAGTATTTACTCTGTGTCGGGCACTGTACTAGGCATTGGGAGTATAAATATAGGCATAAAAATAGTCATTGAGGAAAGACACCATATAAAAGGGAGAGGAAAACCAGCCAATCAGAAAGAGACTGGAAGGAGGGATGGTACTTCCAATGTGTAAAATTCAGGGGTACAGTAAGCTTCCAGGGGGTAAAAGTTTCCGAGACATTGTAGAGAGATAGGAGAGCATCTGGATTCTATGAATCTATGAGCTGGAAGAGTACAGAGAGGCCATTTAGATTAAGAAATGAAGAAGTTTCAGAATTTTGCCTTGACTTCATCTGTCCACATGTCCTAAAGACCCCACAAATACCTTAGGATGTGATTTTGGCTTGGTCACAGAACTGTGCCTCAGATGTTTAAGGTGAATATTCCGTTCATGGCTAAGCCTCTGGAAGATTTCAGTTCCATTCAATTTAACATGTATTTAGTAGAGAGCGCTGAGAAGCTCTGAACTATGTTTACCCCATTTATTCTGGAAAGCTTTTTCACTAGACAAAGAATTTTGGATTTGATTTTTTTTAAAGGATAAACACAAGGAAATACAAGCTGATTCCAATGGTAAGTTTTAAACACTGTAGAATGAGGCAGCCCCAAATTCTCAAAATAAAAGGATAAGGCAATCTGACAGTTTTTGAATGTCAAAGGGATTGACATCTCTAGTTTCCAAAGTTAATGTCAAAAAGCCAACTGTTTCTTTCACACACATGAAAAGGTTTCAAAATTCCCTCTGAAAATACAACTTTTCCCTCTCAAGAATAAATGAGATAGTTGGAAAATAAAAACCTACATGTTGTTCCCCAGTGGTAAAAGAATCAGACAGCTAATTACCTTCCAAGGAACAGTGATAACTTACTCTGATGCCTACACCCCAAATAAAGAGCAAAGTTTAACACAGTGTTTTAGCATTTCAGACAGACCAAGTCTTTCTCCTTCTGTCTCCATCTTTCTATCTTTCTCTTATAGATCACCCTTTCGTTCTGACCCTCTTCAACCCTCTCTGTTCCCTTCTCTTCTCCTTTAAGTCTCTTTCCCTTCTCTCTTTCTTCTCTTCCCTTTTCTCTATTTACCTTCTCTCTTTCCTTTCTCCTTTAACTGGCCATAAGGCCAAATTGAAGTATACAACTACATCATGCATTTTTGTTTAACATTCATCGTGAGTTCCAAATTCTTTCCCTCTCCGGTCCCTTCCCCACCCATTGACAAGGGAAGTAATAACATTTGTTATACACATCATGCATTTATTAAGCACCTACTATGTGCCAGGTACTGTAATAGGTGCTGGAGATAGAAAGAACAAAACAAAACTATTTTTACATTTAAGGAGTTTTGAATGGAGAGTGGGTTGGGGTAGAGTGGAAAAAAGCATGTAATTAAGTTTAATTAAATAATCTTTTATTAAGAGCTCATGATATTCCAAGGACTAACTGCTAGGTGCTGGGGTTACAGAGATGACCCTTGGCTTCAAGGAACTTGCAAGTACCTTGCAATATTATATTAGGAAATACTATACACAGATAAGTAAATACAAAATAATTCAAAGTAATCCAGGTGATGGGATGGGCAGAGGAGAAATCAGGAAATTCTTGTTAGAGGGATCACTTTAGTTCAGCTTTGGAATTCAAGAGGCAGAAGTGATATCAAGAAAGAGAATTCACAGATAAGAAAATATAAATAACATACAAAGTAATCCATCGTGACAAGTAACTGCAACTAGTATGACCTTGTGTGCCACTTGAGCTGAGCCCAGAAAGAAGCTGGGGAATACCCAAAGGAAGGGTGAGGAGAGCTAGAAGTCAAGGAATGGGGTAAGGAATGTACCTTCTAGAAAGGTACAAAGAGGAGATTATAGGATCTTTGATCTGGACCTGAAAGTCCATCTTGTTCAGCGCCTTTCATTTTGAGGAAGCTATAGTTCCAGGAGTGGAAAGTGAGAGATTTGCCCAAGGTGACAGTTAAAGGTCTTGCCCAGATCACCAGGCAGTGAAGGGAACAGGTGGATGAGATAGAATACCTTGGACAGGAAATGAGGCATGTGGGCCAGACTTACGGAGAATTAATGAGAGGGTCATGTGAAATCAGACATAGAAAGAGGGCAAGGCAAGATCGGAAAGGATGCCAGGATAAGCCAGGAACAGGAGTCTGGTTTTGGCAGCAAGCCTCAAAAGCTTCTTGAGTAAGGGAGTGGTCAGACTTGTTCTTTAGGACTACCGTTGCCAACTGTTTGGAGGGTAGAGTGAAGAAGGGAGAGATGAGGCAGGGAGGCAAATGGAAAGGTTTTTACAACAGCCCAGCGAAGAGGAGATGAGAGGCTGAGCTAGGATGAGTGGTAAGAGGAGGTAGCAAGTGAAAGATGGAGAAGAGAATGGAGTTTTTGGAAATGGGATATTGAAGAAAAGTGAACAGTAACTGACAACCGTAAAGTAAAGCTAGGTGACTAGAAGGATACTGGTGCCCCAGAAGCAAATTCTGCCCTGTTTTAGCAGTTCGAGATGCCTGTGGAACAATCTGATAGCAATGTCCAGCCATCAGTTGGTGGGGTGGGACTGGAGCTTACGATAGAAGCACTGGGGACAGAAACAGAAAAGAAAGAAAATCCTTGCACTTAAGGAGTTCCCCTTCTAATGGGGGACATAACACATAGACAGACAGAAAGACAGATAGATAGATGGTTGGCTGGTTGTTGTCCTTCATCTTCGAAGAGGACCCAAACAACATCACCATGATAAAGTGAAGTTTCAGTGTGTCTGACTGTGGCTGATCAGGCCAATATGAGCTCGGAATGCTCCACCACAGGCTGGGCACACATAGTGAATATTTGGGGTGGCTATCCAAAATTTGCACAGCCTACATTTACTTTGTACTGTCTCAATTCTGCTTTGCTAATAGAGCATAGCACCCTTTCTGATGTGGGTATGCAATGCTGAGCAGTCCTATGCCAGTGTCTCTCATGTTACACAGTCAAATTTAAAATTCTTGAGACCTTGAGAGTGTCCTTGTATTGCTTCTTCTGACCACCATGTGATCACCTGCCCCATGTGAGTTCTCCATAAAATAGTCTTTATGGCAAGCACACATTTTGCATTCAAACAGTGTGGCCAGTCCATTGGAGTTGCACTCTCTGAAGCATAGTTTCAGTGTTTGGCAGTTCAGCTTGAGCAAAGACTTCAGTGTCCAGTACCTTATCCTTCCAGGTGATCCTGAGATCTTCTGAAGACAGTTCAAATGGAAGCGATTCAGTTTCCTGGCATGGCACTGGTAAACTGTCCATGTTTCACAGGCATACAACGAGGTCAGCACAATGGCTCTGTAGACCTTCAGTTTAGTAGTCAGTCTATTACCTCTTCTCTCTCATACTTTCAATTAGGTTTTACAAAGGGGGATTTACTTCAAAAGATACAGCAAAAACAGATGTAAAAACTCCCCCAATACCTCCAGGTATGATGTCTTGGGGGAAGGAGGGAAGAGGAGGAAAGGAGGATTAGGATAGAAATTTAGTTAAGATGCTACAGAGCATTGTTCCAACCCAATTTGAATCTATGGGCATCGTGACTGCTGGATGAATCCTTCTGCCAGTTTCTGCTTGCCTTGGGCCTCCTTTGCTCTTCAGCACATTGGTGCCCCACCTAGAACCCAGGCTCTGGAACTCCAGGATGCTGCAACATATTCACGACGACCTTTTAAAGTCACAAGGTTATGAGACTCCATTCCATTTACCTAGAACCGGACAGTGGAAATGAAAGGCCAAAAATTAAGATCTATTTTTTATAGGCTACATGGTCTCAGGTGGGAGATGGTCCAAAGGTCTTTCCCCTATATAGTATGATCTTTCACTAAACACTATAAGCAAAGGAGATAACTGAAGCTGACTTGAGCCTGTATCAAAATGCCAAATTCCAGATACATAGCCTATTGAAAAAGCCTCCTCTAAACCACATAGTCAGTCAATAAGAACCTTACTGTGTGACTCTAGACAGTCTCTAACTGCTGCCTGCCTCACCTATGAGAGCTAGGACTCCAAGAGGTCGAATAGAAAGATGGGGTTACTGGAAGGAGTGAGTGTAGACAGAGCGATGAGGAGATTGGAGGCAACCAGGTGGCACAATGGCTAGAGTACTGGACCTAAGGTCAGGAAGTCTTGAATTCAAGTTACTTAACTTCTGTTTGCTTCAGTTTCCTCAACTGTAAAATGAAGATAGTAATAGCACCTATATCTCCCAGGACTGTTGTGAGGACCAAATGATATAATAAGGTGCTATATAAATGCTAGCTATCATTACTGTTATTATTAGATGGCCAGGAAATAGAGACTGGATATGTCAGTTTGGAGATCTTCTATATAGAGATAATAATATAAACCCAAAAGAGCTTGATTGGTCAGCTAGGTGGCAACTCAAGAAGACTCTTCTCCCCAGGTTCAAATCTGGCCTCAGATACTTACTAGCCGTGTGACCCTGGGCAAGTCATTTCACCCTGTTTGCATCAGTTTCCTCATCTGTAAAATAAACTGGAGAAGAAAATAGCAAACCTTTGTAGTATCTTCACCAAAAAAACTCCAAATGGAGTCACAAAAAGTCAGACACAACTGAACAAATGAACAGTATCCTAGGAGCTGATGTGATCACCAAGAGAAAGGGAAAGAATAAATCCCACAATAATGCCCTGGGACGCACCCAGATATTAGGAAGGAACATGGTTGATTGCACAAAAGAGATAGAGAAGAAGCTGCTGAATAGTAAGACAGCCAAGAGAGAACAATGCTGTGAAAGCCTGGGGAGAAGGGGTCCAAGAGGACAGGCTGAGCTGGATGAAAAACTGCAGATAGGTCAAGAGGATAAGAGTTATGAAAAACCCTTCCATTTAATATTTAAGAGATTGCTAGTAACCTTGGAGAAAGTACTTTAAATGTAGAGTAGTGGGATCCAGAGCCACACTGAAAGAAGTTAAAAAGGGTGAGGCTGAGCGATGAAGAAATAGAGGCAAGGAGTATAAAAGACATTTTCCATGAATTTGACCATGTAAGGGAGAAGACATACAGTTTGTTATCAGAGTAAGGAGGTATTGAGAGCAGGCTAGTTTTAAGAGGTTAAGAGGGGGTGTGTCTTGGGGGATTTTGATTAGGCTTCCCTACACGGAGCTATGGAGGGTTCACTAACACCTTCCTGAGAGGACTGAGGTGATCTTCTGGGTTTAGGAGGTCATTCACTGGTAGTGAATAATTTGATTGGCTCATTCTGCCATGATTACAGTCATCCTCTTTGTAGTGGCTGTTCATTTTCCTATTGTGTCCAATTCTTTGTGACTCCATCTGGAGTTTTCTTGGCAAAGCTATTAGAGTGGTTTTCCATCTCCTTCTCCAGCTAATTTTACAGGTGAGGAAACTGAGGCAAACTGGGTGAAGTGACTCTCTCAGGGTCACATAGCTAGCTAGTCAGTGTCTGAGGCTGGATGTGAAGAGGAGTGTCCTCCTGACTGTAGGTCTGATATCCTATCCACTGCACCACCTATAAACAGTACTCATAGGCTTGAGCTATCAGAGGGAAAAGTATAGCAAAACTGAGATTGCGTAGTATATCTTGCCTCTTTCTTTCTTAGTCCACTATTCCCAACCCTTGGTGAGTTACTAATGGCAACCTTGAATAGATAGAGACAAATGCAACACATTACCTCCATCTTCACCCAAGTGGACCAGTGAGGTGACCTCAATCAGCTCCTCAGTCTTCTGACCTTAGGAGAAAAAGAAGCCACATGACATCGTCCTACCTAGTACATGCGGACTTTATTGGATAATACTGAGTTATTGGACAGTTGGCGGACCCAGACTTCCATTGCATTGCATCCATTACAGCTTGTTGAGGTGCAATACCCTAACTCTCAGTTAGTCATAGTGGGTCTTGATTGTGTCTGTGACAGAATTGTCACGCTGTACTCATCATTCGATGTAACAAAATGCTATTAATCTAAATATTTGTAAATAAAATACCTATGTCCAGATTAAATTATAATTACTTGCTTTATTTTGTGACCTACAAGATGTAGACATTTAGAAATTGTTGGTTGCCAGGTGTTGCCAGACTTCTTATTCATAACATAATGAAATGGCGTTTAAAAAAATAATAACGTAATGGATATAATGCTAAAGATGAAGCACATGGTCCCAGCACTGGAGAAGGTACAAGAGACTGAGCATGGAAGAATAGTTGCCTGCACTTTACTAGCATGATTTATTTGAATAATGAACTTCTGACCAGAAGAGAGCTGCCTCTCCCTAATCCTAAACTGGTCTTCTTTCTTGGGGGTAGAGCCTGTCCAAGCTCTCAGGGCTAGCAATATTCACTAAGGCAGAAGGTGGAACTCACAAGCAAGGGGAGGGAAATTAGATGCAGTCTTTCTGGATTACTGTGAGTCTGGTGGGTTGTTTAGATTTTCCGTGAGTGAAGTGAAGGCTGCCTGGAACCCATAATGCCTTGAGTATTTGCAAAGGTGATAGGGATCTTTTTAACCATTTCAGGGAAGACCTTTGTTGTTTAGTCTCATCTGTCATGTCCAACTCTTTGGGATCCCATGGATCATACTAACTATGGGGTTTTCTTGGCAAGACTATAGGAATGGTTTTGCTATTTCCTTCTCTAGCTCAGGGAATCCTAGACATGAGTTATATTCTGAGTCTCTCAAGGGAAACTCTGGATGAGAGCAAAAAGAACCAAAGACGTATGCTTGGGGTCAGGACAGGGCATAAATTTACAAGATTTATCCTCTTCAGCGAAAAGTTTTGAGTTTGTGTTCTGAGGACATAAGTTACATTATTTATAGTCACTTAAAAGAAGTTGTACTTCTTATCCTTAATTTGAGAAGTAGCTTGAAACTTTGTATCTCTTTCAACTGGAAAAAAAGTCACATTGTTATTAACATTTGTGCAATTCTTGTTGGTGTTTTCATTGGTCAGTGGTTGTCAACAGAAAAAAAGTTTCTTCACCATATCCTGCTTGGCTTTTAAAACCCTTCTTAGCCTGGTCCCTTCCTACCTTTCCAGTTTTCTTACACCTCACTTTTCTCCACATATTCTGGGATCCAGTGACATTGGTCTCCCTACTGTTTCTTGCACAGGACACTCTATCTCTGGACTCTTGATATTTACACTGACTGTCCCCCATGCGTGGGGGACTCTCCCTCCTCATCTCTGCCCTCTTGCTTCTATGTCTTCCTTCAAATCTCAGTTAAAGTCCTGACTTTCTCAACTAATAATGCCTTCATCTGCTGATTATCTCCAATTTATATATGGCCTATTTTTGCCCAAACTGTAGTAAAGACGTCCAAGCATTTATTGGTCTGATCAGCCACAGTCTGACACACACTGTACTTTGACCCAAACATAATGATGTTATTTTGATCCCCTTTGAGCACAAAGGACACCAATCAACAACCAATCTCCAATTCATCTTGGCTCCACAATTAGACTACAAGCAACTTGAGGGCAGGGACTGTTTTGTTTTGTTTTTTTAACATTCTTGGTATTCCCAGTACTTAGCCTAGTGTCTAGCACATAGTACATGCTTACTAGACACTTACTAGACTTGATTTGGTTTGTTGACTAGACATCCTAATACTCTGTTTAGTGCAGACAGGCTGCATAAAGTAGGAATGGATGTGTCTTACTTATCTGTCCTCCTAGCCCTTCATTGTCACAAATTATGGTTGGAATGAAGAAGTCTCTCCTCTAAGACATGGAATGGTTGTCTAGCCTTGACTTTGAATCATTCATCACCTCCTGGAATGGGAACTATGCTATCTCCCATGGCTGCCAACTCGCTTTGGGACAATATTGTTAGAAAATTTGTCTTTACAATGATCCCAGATAATTCCAAAGGACCCATGATAAAAATGCTATCCACTGATGCTGAGTGAAGTGAGCAGAACCAGGAGACTATTGTACACAGTAACAGTGACATTGTGCAATGACCAGTTTTGATAGACTTAGATCTTCTCAGAAATACAATTATCCAAGACAATTCCAAATTCATGATGGAAAATGCTATACACATCCCGAGAAAGAACTATGGAATCTGAATGCAGATTGAAGTATATTATTTTCACTTTTCTTGTTTTTTTCCTTCCTTGTAGTTTTCCCCTTTTGTTCTGATTCTTCTTTCATAGCATGACTAATGTGGAAATATAATATGGTTGTACATGTATAGCCTATATCAGATTTTATGCTGTCTCAAGGAGGGGGGAGGGGAGTGAGAGGGAAATTTTTGAAACTCAAAATCTCACCAAAGTGAATGCTGAAAACTAAAAATAAATAAATAACTAAATGAAAAATGCTATTCATCTCCAGGGAGAGAACTGATGGGCTCTGAGTGTAGACTAGAGCACACTTTTTTCACTTTATGTTTCTTGCTTCCCCTGCCAAAAGAAACATAGCTAATATGGAAATACATTTCACATAATTTAACATGTATAATTGTATTATATTGTTTACCTTCTCTATTGGTGGGTTAGGGACAGGAAAGAGAGAGAAAATTTGGAACTCAAAAAAATTTTGATGTTAAAAATAAATTAATCAAAAATTTCTAAAATTTAGCTTTATATTTTAGCTTAAATCAACCTCTGCAAATTCTAGCCATTCTAGCTAATCTGACTTCTAGTACCAAAGAGAACCAGTCTAATTCATCCTCCTTGTGATAACTCTTCAAATACTTCAAGACAGCTCTCATATTAGCCCCTTGTTCTCCTGATGAGTTCTCATCCTTCTGCTTGCGATATTTAGAGAGAACAACTTCATTTCAGCTCATTATCACATGGAACCACTTAATTGACCCTCAATTCATTTATTAAGTTCCATGCCAGACACTGTGCCAAGCACTGGGTATACAATGACATGGGAAAATCAGTTCCTGCTCTCAAAGAACTTACCCTATAATGGGGGAGACAAAATGAAAACTGCTGTGTACAAACAAGATATATGAGGGATAAACTGTAAATAATCTCAGAAACAAGGCACTAATGTTAAGAGGACTGGGAAAGGCTTTTTACAGAAGGCAAGATTTTAGATGAGACTTAAATGAAGCCAGGAAAGCTAGGAAGCACGAATGAGGAGAGAGAGAATTCCAGGCCTAAGGGACAGTCGGTGAAAGTGCATAGAACTGACAAATAGAGCATCTTGTAGGAACAATGAGAAAGCTCCTTCGTTGGATTATAGAGTATGTGGATGAGAGTGAGGTGCAAGCAGACTGGAATTGGTAGGAAGGGAGCAACTCTGAAAGGCTTTGAAAAGCAAGCAGAAGATTTTCAGTGGCGTTTATTGCGTAAGGGAATGACATGGTCAGATTTGTAGTCTAGGAAGCTGAGTGAAGAATAGACTGGAGTAGGGAAAGCCTTGAGGCAGAAAGACCACCTTTCAGGTTCCTGCAGCATCTAGGAATGAGGTGATTAGGGTCTGCACAGGAGTTGTCGTTTGTACCTGAAAGAGGACCATAACATCAGAGAGGTAATGCCATGACATGTAAGTGAACTGGATTTAAGTGAGTAAGGGCTCTGAAAAGTCACCAGTCTCACTTTTTCCTCCAGAGCCATCTGGGTCCAGTACCAGATATAGATCAGGACTACTGGAGATGGCCAGGATGCAATGGAAAACCTTGGCCTTTTTAAGCTACACTCTTTAACAGGTCTCAGTCTGAAATGTCCGTTCAGTGATTAAGGCTTAATAAGAAATGAGGCAGAGAATTGCCTCTTTAAAAAAAAAAAAAATCAATCTGGGAGGAGAAGATCCTTGGGGTTTCTGACCAAAACAGAAACAGGTGCTATTTACATTACATTACAATACATTGCATTTCATTACATAGTAGCGGAGCCACACAGAAGTCATAGACCTGAGGAGTCCTTAAGCTTAGACAGAGCTGATTATTGTCACAATGTTACATAAGTGAATGTGAAATTTATGCATACAAGATACAAAGTAATCTCTGTGGGGACCACGGGGGAAGGACACTGGCAACCAGATGGATCAGGGAAGGTCTAGTGTAGGAGAAAGCACTTGAGCTAAACTAAGCTTTGAAGAGAGCTAGGGATTTGTTACAAAAAATAGATTTTTACTGATTTTTTTCTGCTGCTTATATTTCCCCCTATGTCTTTCCTTCTCTCCCCTTCAGTTCTTACCCATCTACACTACCTCTGGGACTTCCTTTACTGACTTTTTCCCTATGGCCCTGATTTGGAAACCTTATGCACCCCCCCTCCCACCCCCTTCAGTTTCCTTTGTGTTTTGTCTTCCCCAGAATGTAAGCTCCTTGAGGGCAAGAAATATCTTTTTTTAAAATTTGTATCCCCACTGCCTGAGACAGTGTGGGTACTTAGTGAGTGCTTAATAAATGCTTCTTGACTAACTGACTTCTACAGAGTTACCCATTAAAACAAAGAATTTTTTAAAAAGAAGTATAAAAGAAAAAAATTCAGCAAACCAGTCAACACATCACAAAGATCTGACATCATAGGCATTATTCCACACCTGTGCATGAAGTGAGGAAAGGGGTCTTTTCATATCTCTTCTTTGGGGCCGAGTTTGTTCTTTTCTAACTTCACAACATTCATTTTTGATTGTTTTGTCCCTTTATGATGTTGTAATCAATTGTGTATGTGGTTTTTCTTGCTCTGCCCACTTCGCTTTGCATTAGTTCATATAAGTCTTCGTATGGTTTTCTCCTAGGTGTTTCATCGTGTTCATTTCTTTCAGCACAGTGATATTCCATTTCATTCACATGGTCCACTTGTTCAGCCCTTCCTCGATAGATGGGCACCTATTTTGTCTACTCTTTGCTACCACAGGAAGTGTTGCTATAAATGTCTCGGTGACTATGGAGCATTTCTTTTTGTCAGTGATTTCTTGGGGCATAAGCCTAGTATCGAAATCTCACCATCAAAGGATAGATGTTTTCACCACTATATTTTCATTATTCTAAACCACTTTAGAGAATAATTGTACCCGTTTGTCTCTCCATCAGCAGTGCATTACTGTGCCAGTGAAAACTAGGAATCTGAAGAGACAAAGTGAAGAATGACTCCTTTTCAGAAATGAGGAAGTACTAGTGCAAAGTTGTGGAGAAGGGAGATGGAAAGTCAGATACAGGAAATGAGGCATTTGATCCTTCTTGGAAGAGACAGATGGGGACGTTTTGAAAAACAACTTTTTAAGTAGACTTTTTAAAAAATATTAAAATCCATTATCTTTTGGTTTTCAACATTCACTTCTGTAAGATTTTGAGTTCCAAATTTTCTCCTCCTCCTTCCCTTTCTGCTCTACATAGACATTCATATCAAGCATGTTAACATAAAACTTTTACTGAGATCTTTATTTTTATTGCTTATATTTCCTCCTGCATTTCTCTGCTTTCCCCCCTCCCAGAAAGCCATCACTTGTAACAAAATGGGACACCCAGAACTCAACACACTCTCCAGATATGATCTAACCAGGGCAGAAGGCAGTGGAGTGTCAATCTTCTTGTTCTGAACACTAAGCCTCTCTAACTAGAGCGTGTTATCACAGGGTCATGCTTTGTTTGTTTGCAGTCAGGTAATGATGTTGGCTCATGTTAAGTTTATGGTCCACAGAAAGTCTTATATGTCTTTATTTAAACCATGATCTAGACATGCCTCCTCCATATCACTTTTCTGCAGTTCATTGTTTTAACAAAAAAAAAAAAAATTTTTTTTTTAACATTTGCCTCTCTTAAATGTCATCTTATTAGTGCATGGGTGGGGAAATGATCAGGATACCTATGATCATTTGCATTCTACCAGACCATCTGATACAATTACAAAAAGTAAAGGTCAGGGAACAGAGATAATGAGATGTCAAGGTCTTAAAGGAAGTGAAAATAAGGGTTATATTTTGTTACTCCTTTGTTGAATTTAAAAGAGATTCTTTAATCAAGCTTCATAGAAATAGGGAGCACCTAGTCACTAGCTTGAAGAGCAATCAACCATAATCCAGGTGACTTTTTAAAAAGCAAGACACACACTCTCTAAGCAGTCAGGCAAGACAGCTCTGGCAGTGGAGAAAAGAGCCAGCTCAAGAGGGAATCGCTCTTTGCCTCCTGAGGAGGAAGGGGATTTCTCTCTCCTGCCACACTGATCATTTTGTCTTGAATGGGGCTACTCACCCAGGAGGAGATGTTTTGTCCAGCAGAGATCAGTCTCAGAGAGTCTACCTTCTAAGTGGAGAGAGAGTTAGTACCAGCAGGCAGGAGTGGAACAAGCTCAGAGAACCAGGATGAGTGACCTACCAAGGAAAGGCATTGCACCCAAGGGGGAGCAGCTCAAGGATACCACAAGAGGAGAAAGGACATCAGAATTCTGCAGCATTGAAGGTATGAGTTACCTGGGCTACACGACTTCATTAAATATGCTCCTTTCTACTAATATATACAATATGTGAGCACACTTTTCCACTAACAATAGTTGTAGCTGCAGAAAATACACTTAGGGATGTGCTGGAGCCAACTTAAACAGGTACCCTAGAAGATATTACTAAATTTTCATTGTGAGCATTTACACCCTGAAAATCAGTAAACTCTGTGAATCAAGGCTTAATTTATTATTTTGTTGATATACAGATTTAAGAAATTGACGGAGAAAATATCAATAATGCAGATAAAAGTACATTATGTGGACTTTTTTTTCTTCCAGAGAGTCAGTTGTTAAACATGTATCAGTACGGTTACCAACATGTCTTTGAGCACACTCCACATGTTGGGTGGGAGTGCTTTGTTACTGTTGTTCCTATAATACCATTCCAATAAATGCCTTTGCTTTAAGCTAATTCTGTCTACTGGCTTAGTATTAAAGGAAAACATACCAATAGGGGCTCAAAAGATGTAATTTTAGTAGTACATATGCACCCAGTACTTTGAACCTAGGGATTCAAGTATTTTCCGGGGGACCTAATCTGCAGGTCTGAATTGGGGAGTACCTCTAGAGAAGATGTTCCTTAGATTATACCCATCTTTCTAGCCTATTAAATCTTTTTTGGATCTTGACTGTTATCCAAAATGTTAACTATCCATCCCACCTTAGCACTCTACCAATTTGAGAAGCATGCAGTCTATGCCTTTATCTAAGCCAGTGATAAAAATGTTAAGATTCTCTGGCCCAAGTAGAGATCCTAAGGTCACATCATTATCATTATCATCATCATCATCATCATCATCATCATGATAGCTAACATTTATTAAGCACCTTACAAATATTATCTCATGTGATCCTCAAAACAATCCTGGGAGGTAGTTGCTATTATCATCCTCATTTTACAGATGAGAAAACTGAGGCAAAAAAAGATTATGTGACTTGTCCAGCATCACACAGCTAGTAGGTATCTGAGGCTGGATTTAAATTCAGGTCTTCCTGACTCCAGGCCTGATGCTATATCTATCTATTCCACTTTGTACCAAACCAATCCATTTGATGGGTTTCAGATCCAACTACCTCTAATGGCATTAAGTTCACATCTCTCCATCCTGTACACAAGGACATGAGTTTTTGTCTCTGCTGAAATTCAAGTATTATGTCCATGGTATTGTCCTGCTCTCAGGAAACATCCTAAAGAAGGAAATTAACCTTGTCAGTCTGGCATGGTGTATTCTTGATCGTACAGTCATAGATGGATTTGGAGCTGAAAGGTACCTTAGAGGTCATCAAGTTCAACACCCTTGCTTTACAAATGAGAACCAGAAGAGCAGAGAGGTTAAACTACTGGCCTCAAGATCACACAAATAGTAAGTGGCCGGGTCTTCTGAATTCAAATCCAGTATTCTTTCCACATACCACGCAGCCTAATTTAGGCCCTAAATGAAGCCATGGCCGTTTTTATTTATCACTGCCCGTTTTCCTAAAAATGTTTACATATCATCCCCCTTTAATACATTTTAGAATTTTACCAAGAATCAAAGTCAAACATGCCAGAATATAATTTGAACACTCTGCCTTCTTTCCTCTTTGGTAAAAGGAGACATTTGCTGAGTAGTACCTCTCCCTGTCTACTACCCCATTTTTTCCAAGAGCACTGAAAGGGTCTCAAAATCATGCAGTTCATGTTCAATATAGCAATATCACTTCTAGGCCTGTCTCCCCAAGATATCATAAAAATGGGAAAAGGTCCTACATGTACAAAAATATTTATAGCAGCTCTCTTTCCTGTGGCCAAGAACTGGAAATCGAGGGAATGTCCATCAATTGGGGAACGGCTGAGCAAGTTGTGGTATATGAATGTAAGGAAATACTATTGTTCTATAAAAAGTGATGAACAATTGGACTTCAGAAAATTCTGGAAAGACTTATATGAATTGATGCTGAGTGAAATGAGCAGAACCAGAAGAAAATTATGCACAGTAATAGCCACAGTGTGGGAGGACTATTTCTGATAGACTAAGCCCTTCACAGCAATGCAAGGACCTAAAGCATTCCCAAGGGACTCTTGAGACAAAATGCCATCCACATCCAGAGAAAGAACTATGAAATTGGATCGCAGAATGAAGTAGACCATTTTCTCTTGTGTTATGTTTTATTTTGTTTTGGTTTTTCTCATGGTTTCTCCCACTGTTTTAACTCTTCTATGCAACATGGCTAATGTGCCCATGTGTTTAATAAGAATGTATGTGTAAAATCCATATAAGACTACAAACTGTCTAAGGAAGAGAGGAGGAAGGAAGGGGGAGAAAATTTAAGACATATGGAAGTGATTGTTAAAAACTGAAAACAAGTAAGTTAATTAAATTAAAAAAAAAAGAATCATGCAGTTCATATGGACATGGTGATTTGAATTCATTGAAGGCACATAGCTCCTACTTTATGATCTTCCTTCTTATCTGGGATATCCACTCCCAAGTAGCCATTTTGATCCCATCCTGTTCAGTCCAAAGGTCTTTCATCTTGGCAGGAAAAAAAGCAACAAAATAAAAGCTGACTTTCATTATTAAAGTTCTCACTTCTCTTAATTATTGTTATTCTCTCCTCTTCCCCAAGCACCCTTTCCCTTTAAAAAAATTTCCTCTATATTGTATATACATATGTATGTATACTTGTATATGAACCTATACAATAGAATTTAAACAGTGGTGCTATCATTATCCCCATTTTATAAATGAGGCAACTGAGGCAGAAAAAAGTCAATTGGCTTGCCCAGGATCAAACAGCTAGTAAGTGTCTGAGGCAAGATTTAGATTCAGGTCATCTAGATCCCAAACGCTATATCTATGTGCCTCCTGGTCACTCACCTATCTCTATATAATTATGTATAGTTTGGTAAAACCCTTTTTCTTGTCCTCATTCATTGACAGCCTCAGTTCATTTTGAACTTCAGCACACAGGCCCCTCTTCTCACAGAGCTGGGCCACTCTTGCGTTCATTCTACTCTTACCTGCCTTTACTTCCATCTTCTTCCAATATGTTTCACCAGGAAGCAAGGAGCTGTGGTGAAACATTCCATTTCATTTTTTTAATAATAACTTAAATTCATTTTGCGTAACTATAAATATTTGTAATAGGTTTTGTTTTTCTTGCCTTTTCACTGAGAAGGGGAGAAGGTAGGGGGAGGGAGAAAATTTGGAACTGACAAAAAAGAGAGAATGAGAAAGTCTCTGTGCTTAAAAAATAATAACAATTATTTGTGATAATAGTAAAAAATTTAAATTAAAATAATGATTTATTTATTTGCTCATTCATTCATTTATTCCCTTTATATATAGCAGTGACGGGCAACAGACTCTTGGAACCCCTCAGACCTCAATAGCGGGGTAGAGTAGAGAGAGAGCTGAGTTTGGAGTCAAAAAGGCTCCAGCGTACACCCTTCCTCTGGCAGGACTGTCTGTGTGCCTGACTCACGGCAAGTCACTTAATGTCTTTACATCTCTGGAGTTTCTTCAGTCTTATCTACCTAATCATAGATCAGGTGGCCGTGAAATGTCTTGGTGGCCAGAATCCCCACACAACGAGCTCCCCATGCTGACAAGATCATATATTCATTTACTCAGGTTTCATTAGCCCAAGTGGAAAGAGAGCTGACTTCTGAGTCAGGAAGACTCAGTTCAAGGCCCAACTTTGACATGTCCTGTTTGGGGGCCTGTGGGCAAATCACAGGCAGTGTCAGAGATGGGCTATGACCCAAGGACCTCTGAAAGAAACTTTCTCTCACAGGTTTTTCTTAGATGATTTAACCAAGTCCCCTGAAAGAATTCAGCAGGGCAGTCCTAGACCAATAAAACAGCTCTTTGGGGAAGGATGGCCACTGTTGAAATGTAGGAAGAACACTAGGGCAATTCCTGTTACATTGTGTTAGGAGTTCTTCCTGGAACCTCCATTCTGAGGAATGACTCAGACCAGCCATCTCATGAAGAATCCCCATGATGCTTCAGACATGGCCACCATGTCCACCCCAAAGCATACCTTCTTCTGGGCCCTCCCACACACGGCCTTTTACATATTGTCTTCCTCCCTTAGAATGGAAGCTCCTTGAGGACAGGATCTGTCTTCTTTTGTTTTTTGGTTGTTTTTTTCTTTGTTTGTTTATACTTGTATCCCCAGAGCTTAGCACAGAGACTAGAACATAGATATTAGTTGATAAAGGCTTGTTGATTTGACTTGTTCACTGGGGAAAGAGGGGCTGAGAAAGGAAAGGGGAGACAGAAGTGTATGCTAAAGGCTACAAAAGGTACAAAGGCAAACGTCCACAGGTCAGGCAGATGTCAGGAGGAGGAAGCTGTTCTTGAATGTTCAGTGGCTGGTCCTGGATCAGGAGGTGGGGAGAGGGATGGTCTCACTGTGTATCAGAATGAGATTCAAGAGTGAGATAGTATTGTACTGGAGGAATGAGTGTGGAGGGAAGACAGCTTTAGTGGATTTACATTTGGGATTGATTAGAAAAGGGAAGTTAGAGAAGGTGCCACTGCAGACACTGGGAGCCTGGTAGGAGAGAAGGGAGGCAACATGGCATAGCAGCCTCAGGCAGGAAGTCCTGGATTCAAGCCTTGACCCTGGGCAAGGCCAGAGGTGTCAAACACAAGTCAGCAGGGCACAGGCAGCCCACAGCACTCCAAATGCAGCCCGAATCAGATTAAAATGTAATTGGGAAATATTTAACAAAATAAATAAAAATACAATAAAATATAATATAAACTTGAAGTTTTCTAGTCAATATAGAACCCTCTGAGATCCTTATGTATGGTTTAATACAGCTTGTTTTTAATTTGAGTTTGACACCACCCCTGGAGGCAATTCAAGAAGGCTGTAAATTGCAGAGGAGGTGCTAACCTGACTTGGAAGAGGGACTTTCCTCTTCCAGAAGTTCCCTATAGCAAAGAAACCACAGTTGCTGTGCCTATATCTAATGTCTTTTACCAAGAGGGCTTAACACCCCTCACTAGAAAGGTGGGGAACTACTGGTGCAGAATGCCAGACAAACTATTAGTTAGGGGGTCACTTTGTTCATTGGTTTTGCTTAATTTTATGAGGTAGGGTTAGTTACATGACATATTAGGAAATGCCCATGATGCTTAGGTGTGTGTGCATCTGTGTGTATATGTGTGGTGTATATATGTATACATATATATGATATATTAACATGCATATATTACATGTATAGTATGTATATACATACATTGATATCTGATATATTAATATGCGCATTATATACAATATGTATACAGTGCATGCATGTGTACATATATATGTACATACATGAATATATTATATACCAATATGGACAGTTTCCATATAATATGCACATACACAATACAGTGTGTATGTGTACATATATACACACATATATTGATATATGATATATTAACATATGTATTGTATTGCAGACCCCTCTCTAAACCATTTTTAACCCCCAAGATTTGAGAAAGGCCTAAAACCTGGATTGGTCAATCAGGAGAGACATTATGGCCCATTCTGAGCTTAATCTACCATAAGGCTTTGTATGCTCTGCATAATACACATGCCTTATTCTCTGAGTGAACTCAAAATGCCCCTTCCTGTGTCAACACTCATTTTTCTGTTAATGCCTGCCAAGGATAAGGCGCCTTGACCAGACAGTGCCTTGAATAATGGGACTTTTCTTATCTTAAGTATTTTATGGACATATACTATGGTATGTCATGTTAACGGTAAAAGAAACTTAGGTATCCTGGGACTGTAATTTCAATTGGCACCTTGTCAATTGTCTTGTCTTATTGTATTTACAACCTATTCAAAAAATTCCTTTCTCATGTCATGGTTAACCATGTAGAGACTATAATTCTGGCTGACATAGGCATCCTAAGCCAGGGAGAAGGGAGGGGCAAGAGGGAATTGCTCTGAAGATATAAAAATCATCTTTGTCCTTACTTGAGTTCATTGTCTTACAATGAGCTCCCATGAGTGTCTCTATATACATGTTCTGGAAGCTTTGAGAGAAATAAACAGTCATATTCAGGCTATTTTTGTTTGTCTTTCTACAAACTTAGTAATGGTTGACTACATATATACACATACATCAATAGATGATATATCAATATGTGCATCTTACATACAATATGTACACACACATATGTACAGTAGATATGTATATACACATAGATGTATGAGTATAGGAGGAACTGGCCAATGAGCACATGATGATGTGGAAAGGAATGGCCAGGCTCTTTACTTGAGAGCCTATGTAGGTATTATGTAACTGTTTCCTGTCAACTTACCGTGTGATGAAGAAAAGGCATTGTGGCTGACTGCCGAACTGGAACTGAGAATTCAGACTAAAGGTCCCTATGGAGAACCCTGGGTTTCTTCCTTCCTGCTGTCCAGGAGGCACACAAATAACACTGTGAGCCCCAGGGGGCCAGTGGAGACCTGGTGCCTTTCTCCTTCCACCCCACCCCCAACCAATCCACCCAGTAAGTGTACAGCCCCATAAGCAATCGCTGTCTTGGATGGTACTATCCCGTTTGTGGTTTTCATTTGTTCATTTTTTTGTTCTTTATATTTGATTTTCATTTGGTTTTGAGAGATCAGAAGAGCCAACGGCTGTCCAGTGGCTGAGCCTAATTAAGAGTCAGCAGTGAGGATCCCAGCTCAGCACTCACCCTACCTACAAACCAAGACACTGGTCTCTGCAAGCAAGGCTGTGCTCCATTCACTGGCAATGCCACATTCAAGAGTGAGCTTGGTCATGGTAAATGCTTTGTATTCTGCTCTCTACAGGAGCCAAGATGGTAGAAAAGAGAGCATTCCCCCATTTGGAGGGATGTTTTGGTACTTCAGGTTGTATTATATTTTCTCTGTATGCATCCCTTTATAAAAGCTAATTGATATTGATTGGTAAATTGACACCGAGGACAAATCTCCTGGTTAAATTGATAGTAGAGCACCAATCAAAGGTATTGATGACCTTGAGGAGCAATTAATTAGTGATTGATATTGAGGAGACAGAATCCAGTAGGCTCAGGAGTGCAGCCTGGAGAGGAATGAGAGCATGTCTAGCCTGGGCATCCTCTTGAAAATGAAGTTTCTGGCAGAATGAAGCAGACCATTTTCTCTTGTGTTTTGTTCTGTTTTGCTTTGTTTTATGGTTTCTCTCATTCATTTTAATTCTTCTATACAGCATGACTAAGATGAAAATGTATTTAATAAGAATATATGTGTAGAATCTATATAAGATTGCATGCTGTCTCGTGGAGGAAGGGTAAGGGACGGGGGAAATCTAAGATATATGGAAGTGATTGTAGAAAACTGAAAACAAATAAAATAATTTTAAAAAAAAGAAAATGAAGCTTCTGGGAGGAACAGACAATTAGAAGGAAAGACTGCAGTGACAAGAAGGTATTTCCATTGTGTGAAGTCAAGAGTAAAGGAGTTTTAGAGGCACTGGAGAGAAAGTTTGGTAGAGTCAAGAATAAAGCCTGGAGAGGAATGATGATGACCGCAGCAGAAACAATATCTTGCACATAGTAGGTGTTCAGTGAAGGGCTGTCAAATGAATATATAGTCTCCTAGGGCTTTAAACAAAAAAGGTTGGAAGAGAAAGAAAATTATCCACATAGACCTAGGAACTCTGGTAACATTGAGAGTGTAGACACTGTACAGGAATTACAGCAAAAAAGGACCATTTATTTAAAAGAGACAATATCCAAAGAAAAACCCATTAATAAAACCACGGCTTCAGATTTCTGTATACAAATTCAGAAAGTACAGGGGAACAAGGCAAACTACAAAACCTACACCAGGAAGGCAAATGACTGAGATTTGGTGTGATGGGATTTAAGATTGAATTTCTGGGAGAGTATGCTTCTTTCAAATGGAACAGCAGAGATCAAAAGGGAGTGGTGATTTTCATTGTCTATGGAGAACAAAGAATCCTTTGTGCAAAATCAAAAGGTCAGTGGGAGAAATTTGATGAGAGCCTTTGGGTAACGATCAACAGAGCAAGAAAATCAAGTCAAATAAGCATGGATTCTGTGTCTGCTGTGTGCCAGGTAAGGTGCTAAGTGATAAGGATACACAGATAGGTTAAAAAAAAAACAACCAATCCCTAACCTCCAGGAGCTCACAGTCTCATGTGAGACACAACATGCTATAACAATCAAACAAGCTATATATAGGATAAATTGAAGATAATCTCAAAGGTAAGACACTAAGATTAAAAAGTTTTTTTGCAGAAGGTAGGACTTTAGCTGAGACTTGAAGGAATCCAGAAAAGCCAGAAAGAAGAGAAAGTAAAGCAACAGTGTCATGGAGGTAAGCTGGAAAGTATGAAGACAGAAGGAAGCATTAGCTGAGGAGTTATGGAACCAGATCACCAACTTGCTACAGAACCATGATGTTGCAAAGAGGGGCACAAGGGACTAAAACTATATAGATTTCAGGACACCTTTCTGCCCAAAGCAAAGCACATGATAAATTTTCGCTTTAATTATAATGTTGTCCTTCAAAAGTTAGAGAAAGTGATAAAGAGAATGCTTTTCTAGACCTCATTCTGCCTAACAAGGAAGAACTTGTTGGTGAAGTAGGAGCAAAGGCAGCCCCATCATGTAAAAGACTACCCCCTCATTTTGTGATAGAAGAGAGGAAAGCCAGTCATAGTCTGCTCGATACCATAAATTTTGTGAGAGTAGGTTTTCAAAAATTTCAGAGAAAAGATAAATAGGATAAGAAGGACCAAATATTTTGCAGGGGGAGTGTGCCCAATAAAAGTAGGGAACTTTCTAGAACAAAGTTGTTAAAATGCAAGCAGAGGTGTTCCCAACAAGGAGGAAAAAGGAGAAGCTGTCTGAAAAAAACATGATCTGAATGCATTGGGAATTTGTCAACCAGCCCAAATTTTTAAGAATAATAAAAACAATAATAATGGTCAATATTTTCTGGCATTTGTTATGTGCTAGGCACCAGACAAGATGCACTGGACAGAGCATCAGGTACAGAGTTAGGAGGAACTGAGTTCAAATATGACCTCAGCCACTTACTAGCTGTGTGACCCTGGGTCAGTTAACCTCTGTTTGACTCAGGAAACTGTAATATGGAGTTAATGATGACTGGCATGCTTGCCCAAGTTCTGGAGAGTGGACAATGCTCTTGTGCCTTCCCAGTCACCATTGGAGTGAAACAGGGCTGTGTGCTTGCTCCCATGCTTTTTAGCATGATGTTTTCAGCCATGTTGTCAAATGCTTTCAATGAGGATGAACACGGCATCAAGGTCAACTACCACACTGATGGCAAGTTCTTCAATTTGAAAAGGATACAAGCCAAGACAAAAGTGGAGGGAGTGTTGGTACATGATTTTCTATTTGTAGATGATTGTGCACTCGATACAGCCTCTGAAGCTGAGATGCAACAAAGGATGGATCAACTCTCTGCTGCCTGTGCTAATTGTGGCCTAATAATTAACACCAAGAACATATAGGTACTCCATCAGCCATCACCACATCATCCATACATGGAACTATCGGTTACAACAAATGGAGAAGTTTTGAATGCTGTAGATAAGTTCACTTACCTTGGTAGTGTACTTTCCACAAATGTACACATTGACAATGAGGTTGATGCATGTGTTGCCAGAGCTAGCTCAGTGTTTTAGAGACTCCAAAGGAAAATATGAGAGAAAAGAGGTATTTGACTACCAAACTGAAGGTCTACAGAGCTGTTGTGCTGCCTTCATTGTTGTATGCCTATGAAACATGGTCAGTCTATCAGTGCCATTCCACAAAACTGAATCATTTCCATTTGAACTGTCTTAGGAAGATTCTGAGGATCACCTGGCAGGATAAGGTACCACACATTGAGGTCCTTACTCAAACTAAACTGCCAAGCCTTCAAACTCTATTTCAAAGAGCTCAATTCCATTGGACTGGCCATGCTGTTTGAATGCACAATGTATGCTTGCCAAAAAGACTATTTTATGGAGAACTCATACGAGGAAAGCATTCACATGGTGGTCAGAAGCAATACAAAGACACTCATAAGACCTCTCTTAAGAACTTTGAAATTGATTGTGTAACATAGGAAACACTGGCACAGAACTGCTCAGCATGGCATGCCCACATCAGAGAAGGTGCTGTGCTCTATGAGCAAAGCAGAATTCAGACAGCTCAAAGGAAATGTAGGATGTGCAGATTTGGAGTATCCACCCCAAATGTTCACACGGACTATCTGTGCCCAATCCATGGTAAAGTGTTCCAAGTTCATGTTGATCTGATCAGCCACAGTCAGACACACTGAAATTTCACTTTATCAAGGTTATGTCATTTTGATTCTCTTCGAGAACAAAGGACAACAACCAACCAAACAACCATTAAATGTGCAATAGTATAATGTCTAAAAAAATTAAAAATACTTTATTGCTATAAAACATCAGCCATCATCTGAACTTTCAGTGAGTCCTAATCTTTTTGTGGGTGGAGAGTCTGGTCTTTATGCTGATTGCTGCTGGGTGGTGGTTGCTGAAGGCTGGGGTGGCTGTGACAATTTCTTAAAAGAAGATAACCATGAAGTTTGCTCACTGATTGACTCTTCCTTTCACTTCAACACTTACAGACCATTGTAGGGTTATTAACTGGCTTAATTTGAATACTAATGAGTCTCAGGGAATAGGGAGGTTGGAGGAGAGGGAGAGAGATGAGGAAAGGCTGGTCAGTAGAGCAATCAGAACACACACAACATTTATCGATTAAGCTCGCTGTCTTACACAGGTGCCACTCATGGCACCCCAAAACGATTACAAAGATCACTAATCACAGATCATCATAACAGATATAAAAATCATGACAAAGTCTGAAATAGTTCAAGAAGTACTGAAATGTGACACAGAAACATGATGTGACCATATGATGCTGGAAAAATGGAGCCTGTAGACTTACTTGACACAAGGTTACCACAAACCTTCAATTTGTGAAAAATACAAGATGTTCCAAATGCAATAAAGCAAAGCAAAATGAAAAGAGGTATCCATGTACAGTAAGTGGATGCAAAAGAAAATTTTAAAAGGACAAATGAAAAGCATAGTTTGGTCTTGCCCAAATTGCGTTAGAAGCACCTCTGTTCATAACTAGCTGATGCTGAAGGCTGAGGACAGAAAAAAAAAAAAAAAAGGGTGGGGTGATGAGTGCTTAGATACACTCAAGGAAAGAGGAGGGTCAGAAAAAGAATAGGGCCCCTACTTGGGGTGGATGTAAAAGTGAAAAGGTTGACATGCTCAGCTTTTTCTGGGCTTGTTTTTCCTGCCAAAGAGAATGAACTTAGCCTAGGAAGGACAATTCAAAAAAAGTAGTTAGTAGGGAATACAAACCCAGAGAAGAGTGGACATTGTAGGACAGTATCACTCTACTATCTATGAGTTCAAGTTACCAGGCTGAGATAAAACTACATACAGTCTAGAGCACTAAAAGAACTGGTGAAAGTGATCACCGAGCCATTGTTGGTCGGCTTCTGAAGAAACATGGAGATTGAGAGAGTTGCCATAAGGCAGAAAAGGACAGATGCTGGCCAAATTATTTTTTAAAAGCTGGGGATAAAGTCTGCAAACTAGTTTGGTACATTTGACATCAATTCCTGCCAGATTTCTAGATCATATTAAAGGGATGGTTTGTGAACATGTAGAAAGGGAATCAGTGATCACTAAAAGTCAGAAGCATCAAGAAGATGTCATGCTAGATTCATTTCATTTCCTTTGCTCATAAACTAATTAGACTGGTTAATCAAGGAAATGCTGTAGACAGTCTAAATCTATTCCAGTAATGTACATGATAAAGTTTTGGGGTTTTTTTGCTTTTGTGTTAATCTAAGCTACTGGCTTCAAAACATTCCAGTAGGCTGATGGCTGTTTTGATATTATAAGTTTTATATAAGAATATGCAGAGAAATTCATAGGGCAGTTAGTTGACACAGTGGATAGAGTGCTGGGCCAAAAGTCAAGAAGACCTGAGTTCAAATCCAACCTCAGACACTTACCAGTTGTGTGACTGTGGGCAAATCACTTAATCCGGTTTGCCTCAGTTCCTCATCTGTCAGATAAGCTGGAGATGGAAATGGCAAACCACTCCAATATCTCTGCCAGTAAAAACCCAAATGGGATCCCCAAAAGTCAGATACAATTGAAATACTGAACAACAACTGAGAAATTAGCAGTTTAACTATTAACCAAGGCAGTTAATTTACCCTTGAACAAGTCACAACCTCTCAGCTTCTGTTTCCTTATCAATAAAATGGAAATAATAATATCACTTACCTTACAGGGTTATTGTGAGGATTATAAAATGAGATAATATTTGTAAAGTGTTATGCAAGTCTTAATGTATCATATAAATGCTAGTTGTTATTATTGGTGGCATTAGTAATAATATTAACCTCTAGATAGCCTTATGAAACTATAGAATTTCTGAGTGTTTCCCTTTGCTATAAAAATGTCCCAATATCTAGGGAGCCTGTTCCACAAAGAATGAGAGGCCAGGTAGAGCTAACTGTTGTTAAAGGGCATTGTTTAAGGAGGGATGAGAAGGTTGTAACTGAATTGGAACTCTGAACCAAAGATTTCATATAGAGAGGGTTCAACTCCACTAAACTTAGTCCACTACTGTGTTTATCCCACAAAGTATTTCCCTACATTGGGGTCAAGGACTGGACATGTTTCCAAGCTTGGGTGATACTGTAGACTGTAGTAGCTTTTGATGTGAACATAATTCCACAACAGCTATCCTTGCAGACAAAATGGAGAGTTATTGAGCTAGGGGAGCTGTCCTTGGCTCGGTGTGTTATTTAACATTTTTATTGAATGATTCAAATGAAGTCATTGGAAGCATCCTTGTCAGAGTCAAAGATGACACAAAACTGGGAGGGACAGCTAATAAGTTGGATGACAGCATGTGGATCCAAAATTACCTCGGTAGACAAATGATGGGCAGAATCACATAAAATGAAATTTAATAGGGAAAAGGTAAAATTCTAGACTGCAAGCAGTCAACTTCATGAGGATGAGAGATAAATGGCTAGATAATGGTTCCTGTGAATATGATCTGGGAGTGATGAGAATGAACTGATGAAAGCTCAAGATCAGTTGGCAATGTGACATGGCAGCCAAGGAAGTGAATACTCTCCTAGGATGTGTTAAGTAAGGGAGAGTGTTCAGAACAAGGGTGGTGATAGTCCTGTGGTCCTCTGCCTGGTCAGAACACATCTGGTATCAGTCCATCAGTCAACAAGCGTTTAGTTAGCACCTACTATGCACCTGGTATGGTGTTAAAAGCTCAAGGAGCTTATACTCTAATACAGGAGGCAACGTGCAAACAATAATATGCAGACAAGATATAGACAGGATAAATGAAATATAATCAACAGAGGGAAGGCCCTAGCATTAAGGGGAATTGAACCAGGCTTCCTGTGAAAAAGGGAAACCTTCCTCAACTTCCCTTAACTCTAGTGCCTTCCCTTTATTGGTTATTTCCTATTTATCCTGTATGTCACTTGCTTTGTATATATTGGTGTGCATGTTATCTCCCCCACTGGATTGTAAGCTTCTTGAAGGCAGGGACTGTCTTTCGGCCCTTTTGGTATCCCCAGGGCTTAGCACAGTCAGTGCCCAGGTTATTTTTTCATTGTTTTTCACTTGTTTCCATTCTTGTCTGACTCTTCACTTGGCACATAGTAGGTGTTTAATAAATATTAATTGATTGATAGCTGAGACTTGAAGGGAGCCAGGAGATGGAGGTGAAAGGAAAAAAAATTCTGGCATAGGGGACAATCCAGTGAAAATGCATAGAGTTTGGAGACTGAGTGTCTGGTTCACATTTTAGCAAGCATGTAGATAACTTGAACCACAACTTTGAACCATATTTGTAAGAGGGAAGCCAGGATGGAAAGAGGCCATGAAATAACCAGCTGAAGAAACGGAGTGTTGAACCTAAAGAATAGAAGACTTGGAGATGGGGCAGCCCGTTAAAATGGTGTTTAAGGAAATACTTGGAGGGCCGTCATGTGGCAAGAGGGTTAGCTTTGTTCTGCTCTGCCCAAGAGGACAGAATGAGGAGCAGTGGGAGCCAGAAGGGAGACATAGGCTTAATGAGCTGAAGGAATGGGCTGCCAGCGAGTTTTCAATCACTGGACATCCACAAGCAGAGACAGGATGACTGTCGGTCAGGCATGTTATGGAAGGCATGTTGGCTCAGGTATGGGTTGGACCAGACATCCACAAGCAAAAGAGGGGTGACCACCTGTAAGGCATGTTACATGTAACATGTATGTTACATGTAACACATATAATGCACACAGTGTGTGTATATACATATGCATATACTCTGATTCTCTAAAGGAATGAATGAAGGAATGGGCAGAAGCTGGGGAACCAGGGCTTGGAGAAGAAGCAAAAGAACTAGGAAGAAGGAAGGAAGACTTTTCATTGAAACTAATAAAAATAGAAAACACAGTGGCAAGAACTGATGGCAATGGGGGATAACTTTAAGATGTTAATTACCTCTAATCCCTCTGGCTCTCATTGATTGGTCAACAATACATGCCGTCCAGGCCTGACTTGGTCATTGTTTTAGCCCTGATTGGTTCAGAGTGAGGATAAATAGCAGTTATTTCTGTTTTGGTCTTCCCCTCCCAGAGTGATTATTTTTTTTTAACTAGGTAAAGAGGCCATTCTCTGCCTCCTTTCTAACTTAACTTTAACCACTTGATTGGGTATTGCCTCAGTTGTACTGAGACCTGTTAAAAGACCTTAGTTTAAAAAGGCCAAGATACCCCACTGCAAACAGAACCATCCATGTCCAGTCTTCCTCATCTGTATCTTGAACCTGGACCCAAATGGCTCCAGAGGAGAAAGTGAGGCTGGTGACTTTGCACAGCCCTGCCTCACTTCAATCCAGTTCACTTGCACATCATGATGTCACTTCCCTAATGTCAAGGTCCTCTTTGAGAATGAAGGACAAAGAGGAGCATCAACAGTCTCTGATCACATAACAAACTGTGACAATTTCTTAGATGATGTTGGAGATAAGCACAGAAGAGAAGGGAGAAACCAAACTTAGAGATGGCTTTCATGATTTAAGGGATAAATGATGGAACTTAGGGTTTGAATCAATCCAATAAATGTTTATCAGGAGCTGAAGATATAAAGATAAAAAAAAACCAACCCATTCTCTCATTTATCACCTCCCTTGTGATAAGGCAGTGTAGTTCATTGGAATGACCACTGTCTCTGGAGTCAGAGAATCTGGGTTCAAATCCTGTTTCTGATGCTCACTATCACTAGCTATGGGCAAGTCACGTAACCTTCCTGGGTCTCACTTTCCTCAATCTGGCAGGGAGAAGAGGAATCTCTGAGATCTCTTCTAGCTTGAAATCTATGATTCTTTTACAATATTTACATTTTGCTAAAGGGGGTGAAGGGAACCCAACATACATTCAGATAAATAAATAGAAGGTAGGATATGATGAAGGCAAAGGAGAGAAAAAATTCAAGAAGCCTTTCAGGTGTGAGGATTTGTATCTGAACTGAGCCATGATAAAAGAGAATTCTGAGAAACATAGGTGAGGACCCGTATTCCAAGCATGGCAGGCAGCCTGAATGAACTCACAGAGGTAGATGACGGTAAGATGGGATCAGGGAAGCGCATGTCTCCAATATAGACTGAAGGAGGAGAAATAATGTGAAATAAGGCTGGCAAAGTAAGATAAAAGTATATTGTGGATGTCCTTGAATGACAAGCTGAGTAATCTGTATTTTATCCTTCTAGATAGGATTTCAAGCAGAGGAAATCTTAGTTGGTCAAAAAATGTGCAAAAGGAAGATAGATTGATAGCTGTGTAAGAGAGACACTGGAGAGGAAGGGACTGAAGTGGTAAGGTACTGAGTAACAGCACAGACTGAATGGAAAGAGAGGAATGGACAAATGGGAGAGAATCCTAAGGAAAGAAAGGAAGGAAAAAATCCATCAAAACTAGAATTCAAACAAATTCTTTATTTTATTTAATAGTATTTTATTTTTTCCAATTACACATAAAGACAATTTTTAATATTAATTTTTTGAAAGATTCTGAGTTCCACATTTTTCTGCCTTTCTCTTTCCCCTCTTTTTCCCTTCTCCTAGATTGTAAGCAATCTGATATAGGTTATACTTGTGCAATCATGTAAAACATATTTTCCATATTAGTCATTAAACAAATTCTTATATCCATTTTAAAACAAATAGCAATAGTATTAAAATTGGACCCAGACATGGGGTAAATCTCTAATCAGACCCTTTAGAACTTGAACCATTCACATTTCGATAACGAGAGAGAAAAAATCCACAATAGCATTAATTTTATTTTTATATTTCTAAACTTCATTGTTTTTTTAAAAAATAACACCACAGGAGTATATTTCCTAATACATAGCTTCAAAAGAATCATTTGTTATGAAAAGAAAAACTGGAAAACATCCCACATTCCATTCCACATTGCTAAGGGACCAAGCATTGAGTGGCCTAGAACCACAGAAGACTGAACAGTGGAAGAGGCTTTAGAATAAGTATCCTTAGTGTAAGATTTTTTAAAAATTAACTTAAAAAAATTAATTTTAAAATGAAATTAATTTCTAATTAATTAAAACTTATTTTTAATTGATTTTGAAATGGATAACTTTTGGAATATTAATTCATTTCCTTTGTAATCCTCTACTTTATTTTATGCATTTAAAAACATACTTCTGAGAAGGGGTCCATAAGTCTCACTAAGTCTGCCAAAGGAGTCCAGGAAACGGGGAAAAAGTTAAGAACCACATTTAAAAGGTTAAGAGCCTCTGCTTTAGAGATCATCTTCTCCCAGTCCCTTCATTTTACAGCAAAGAAAGTTAATATCCATAGTGGGGAAGTGCTATGCTTAAGACCTGCTCAGCGAGTTTCTGGCAAATTCAGGAGGGACTCAGGAGGGACTCCAACACTCCTTTGTCTTAAATGAATCTGTGACTTCATCAACATGGCGGAGATTATCAGGTACCTGCTGCTTTCATTTTCCTTTAAGACTAAGAATTTGTCAGTTACCAAGCATTCACTAAGTGCTCAGTAACCTGTCAGATTGCACTGTCAAGCTCTGGGGAATAAGTGTGTAGCTGCCCCCAAGGGACTGCTTTAATAGAAGCTACACTCATTTGAATTCATAAATTCTGGTACCTTTGTTTTAAAAATCAATCCCATTATGTTCTGACCAAATATAGAAGCATGTATGTACATCTTTGTGTCTGTGTGAGAGAGTATGGGAGGGAAAGGAACCTCTACCTGGACATGAGGCCATAGATATCCTCCTGGATCCCATCTTCCCTTAGCTCATTTTGAAAATACAAAGGAGCAGTTAGGAATAGCACCCTGTGACCACCCTCATCACTTTCTAGACCACAGAGCTCCAATTTCGGCTTCTGTTCTCCTTTGTGTGTTGACTTGTTCTATTAGAATGTAAGTTCCTTGAGGCAGGGCCTATTTTGGCTTTTATATTTATTTAGATCCCCAGCATTTAGCCTGGAGCTTGTTAGCATATTATAAGTGCCTACTACATGATTCTTCAGACATAATATTTTTGCAGGACCATGAGAGAGAAAATATCTTAGCTTAAGTGTCAGATCTCCCAAGGTGACAATTTTGATGGACCACATTCTTTTTTTATTTATAAGAATTCTGATTAACAGAACCCTTGAATCTTCATCTCTGATAAAGCATCGACCCTGAAGTCAGGAAGACCTGAGTTCAAATACAGCCTCAGACACTTACTAGCTGTATGACTCTGGGCAAGTCCTTTAACCCCAATTAACTTCCATAAAAAAGAAAAAAATCTCAGAGGAGGCCATCTCAGAGGAGTCCAACCTCTATTGGAACAGGAATCTCCACAGATAATTTAATGGACAAGTGGTTATGCAGTCTCTTAGGGAAGTCCTCCACTGAAGGAAAGCTCCCTACTTACAATGGCAGATCATCCCTCCTTGGTAACTTGGCATTATATAAAGTCTTTTTGCATCTCCTGCACTTAACACAGTCCCTTGTGTATAGCAGTTACTTAGGTAATATCTGCTATTGAATTGATAACTACTCATTTTCTGAAGAATAATTTCTTCTAGGTCCAGCTGAATTTCTAGATAGAAATAGAAATCTCTAATTTCTCAGTGTCCTGAACATATCCTCTTTGCCTCCCACCTTAGAAGAGGTGATCATTCTCCTTGCAAAACACACCGACACACACAGACACAGACACACATACATACACACACACACACCACTTCTGCTCTTCTGTTTGTTTCACCCACGCAGTGAACAGGCATTAATCAAGCACCTACTATTTGTCAGGCATCGCACTAAACACTAGGGAGACAAAGCAAGGTAAAATATAGTCCCTGCCCTCAAGAAGCTCATAGTCTAATGGAGGAGACAAGATGCAAACAAACTACAGCCAGGATAATTGGGGGGTAAACAACAGAGGGAAGGGACTAACATGAAGAAAGATCAGGAAAGGCTTCTTGTAGAAGGTGGGAATTTATCTGAGCCTTAAAAGAAGTCAGGGAAATTAGAGGATGAGGAAAAGCAAATAAAAATGGCCACACTCAGAAGAATGGGCAGTTAAATGGCACAGCTGATACAGCACTGGGTCTGGAGTCAGCAAGATCTGAGTTCAAATACAGCTTCAGACACTTACTGTGTGACCCTGGGTGAGTCACTTAACTTCTGTCTGCCTAAGTTTCCTCATCTGTAAAATAAGGATAATAACAGCACCTACCTCTCAGTACTGTGGTGAAATGCAAATGAGATCATAATTGCAAAGGATTTAGCATTGTAAAGTATTTAGCCTGGTACACAGTATAAGCACTATATAAATGTTAACAATTATTATTCTAATGGTTGTTGGGGGCAATATGTAGGAAGCCAGTGCAGATCCTTCACGAAGAACATGGAGGGGAGAGGGTATCGTAAGGAGTAAGAAGTCTGGAAAGGTAGGAAGGGGCCAGTTCATGGAGGGCTTTAAAGGCCAAATAGAGGATTTTATACTTGATCCTGGAGATAATAGGAGACAACGGAGTCAATAGCCCCTCCCATCTCCTTTGTGACCTTCCCCCATCCGTCGTAATTATCGCTTCTCTCTTATGTGTATCTGCACTCTCTGCCTCTGTGATAGGTCCTTCTCTACTATCTACAAATATGCTCCCATAACTTCCACCCTGAAAAATCCCTTTTTTGGATCTCACCATTTCTTCAAGTTACCTTTCCCTCTCTTTAACCTTTTATTTTCCAGCTTCTAGAAAGAGTAGCCTCCATTTGCTGTCTACACTTTCTTCCCAGCCATTCACCTTTTGACCCCTTGAACCAGAACTTCTCTCCTCAGGACTCCTGAAACAGGTCTGAATGAGGAGAGATAAGGTCTGTTGCCAAAATAACCCTCCCCAGGCAGTACCCTCATCATGCTTCTCCTCTTCTCAATAGCCTTCCATGGTTCACCATTTCTCATCAAATTAGTAATAGCTAGCATTTATGTAATAATTACTTGCATTTATATAGTGCCCTAAGGTTTACAAAGCACTTTACAAATATTATCTCATTTTAGACTCACAACAACCCTGGAAGGTAGGGGATATTATTTTCCCCATTTTACAAATGAGGAATCTGAGGCAGAGAGATGTTATATAACTTGCCCAGGGTCACATAGGCATTTAAGGATCTTCATGACCTGACTCCAACCTACCTTTCCAACCTTATCATTTATCACCCTCCCACAGTTCCAGCTAGACTGGAGGGCGGCATCTGTCTTTGTCCTTTCCTTGCCTTTGGCCCTTTCTAATTCTGTGTCCTTGCTCACATAGCCCCCTAAGCCTGGAATGGACTTTGTTTCTCATCACCATGAACATCTGTTAAAAGTCCCTCCTTTCTCTTAAGGCCCAGCTTAGGTGCCTCCCGAAGAGGGATCACCTCCACTTCCCTCCCTAGGAAGGATCATCTCCACCTCCTTCCCCAAGCAGAATCATCTGCACAAAGACAAAACAAATAAAAAACAATCTCTGTTCTCAAGGATAGACAGGGCAGCTAGGTGGCATGGTGGATAGAGCCCTGGGCTTGGAATCAGGAGGACTTACCTGGGCTCATTACTTAAACCCACTTGCCTCAGTTTCCTCATCTATAAAATGGGCTGCAGAAGGAAATGGCAAACCACTCTAATATCTCTGCCAATAAAAATGTCAAATGGAGGCATGAAGAGTCAGACACGACTGAAAAATGACTAAAAAACAAAAGAGACATAGGCCCAAACTATACTCTGATTTTCTCAGGGAGGGTCTAGGTAAGGACAAGAGACAAAGAAAGTTATTTATGAGAAGACTCCCAAAGCTTAACCCAGTTCATGTAAACTCAGAACTTCCCCTCTGGGATCCAGGTTATAGGTCCATTTGGTCATCTTCCTCTGTGGTCCCCTTTGAGTTGGGGTCACAAAGCATAAAAAGAAATATTGACTTGGTTTTCCAAAGCTTGTTACGTTGGCCTGGTTGCAATCAAGTGACCCATGGAGGTATGTTTTTCATTGCAGTGAGGTGCATGATGCAATCAGCTGCATTGGCCCCTTGACTCATCAACCTGAGAAGCAACTAAGAGTCTTCTAAGCACTGAGCAGCAACATTGGCATGCATTCTGTCCTTAACTTACGTCACTCCCCTTCATGAATTAGCCTTCCTGGACAGGCTCCATATTACATTGAGCCTCAGGGCATTTGCACAAGCCATAACTCATACTTGTGCATTTGGGGGAATATTCTAAGGCTCCTCTCCTCTGAATCACCACCTCTAAATGAAGCTTCAGTAACTTAAAACTGTGTTAAAACTTTTGGGACACACGACATTCCTTCAAGGCTCAAATGTGGTCTCCTCAATGAGGCCTTCCTTGATTTTCAGTCCAACCCTAGGTGTTAGTGCTTTCTTTCTTTTTCTCCCTCCATGTATTTTGTATTTGTTTGTTTGTACATATGTTGCAACCACCAAAGTGGAATGTAAGCTTCCTCAGGGCAAACAAGCATTTATTAAGGGCTCTCCAGAAAGAAGGCACAATCAGTCTCTGGGCCCATATTCAGAAATTTCCAACTTGGTAGTATCTTCCAGAATTCACTCTACCCTGGCACAGCCTTTGAGAACCCAGATTCCTCACTGTGCCACACATAAAAAGTAAAGAAAGAGGAAGAAACTGAGAATAAAAAGGAGTCATTAGAATAGTGGATAAAGAACTAGCCTCAAAGCCAAGAAGACCCGGATTCAGGTTCTGCCTTCTGCCTTCTGCCTTCATACTTTCTCTGGGCCAGTCACTTAACCTCTTAGTATTCTATGCAATGGTCTAAATTATAAATTGTCTGCAGTCAGCATTGGAAGAGAGAATTTCCCCCTTTGGGAGTTGCCCATGCCAAAGAAATCACAGAACCTGTCCTTAGCCCTAACCTATTTCAAATAGTTCAGGGAAGGGGAAGGAAAGTATTTTGCAAGATTCCACTTGACCACCAGAGGATCATAGATTTGTCATTTAGTCCAGTAGAGGCCCCAAGAATGGGTTAATAAATTGGCAAAGACACTGGAGTGGTTTGCCATTTACTTCTCCAGTATATTTTACATATGAGGAAACTGAGGCAGACAGGGTGAAGTGACTTACCCAGGGTCACCAAGCTAGTAAGAGTCTGAGGCTGCTTTTGAACTTTGATCTTCCTGACTTCTGGTTTGATATGCTGTCTGCTGCCCTACCTAGCTGCCCCTATAAATATACACTATAAATTAATTATAAACAATTAAATTTTGTCAAAAGTTACAGTGCACTAGAGGACTATGGGCTACCCCTTTTGGGAACACCTCCTCTTTGTCTCTCTACCTTCCAGACCTGGTCACATGGTTTTCTCCTACTGTGATCACTGTTTCTTGTGCTTTTTGTTGGAGGAAATCCTTGAAGTAGTTTCTGCTGCTACATCCATCTGAGACTTCAAAGCCTCTGGATAGTGTGAGATACTAATCTCTGTAGAAACTACAACTTTTTAGTGGGCATAATGTATTGTTTCACTTGTTTTATGTGATACATAAATTTGATCAGAACTATTAAAAATAAAGGTTTGGGGTGGAGTTACTCAACATTTTTCATATTTTCAGGTTTCCTGAGCCCCTAACTCTGTTGAATGTCAAGGGATGACTGTTTTTATAACCCCATGATCCTTGCACAGCCCTCCCTCACTCAAATCAAAGTCAATTGCAAGCCATGTCATCATCTCGATGTCGTGGTCCTCTGAAGGATAAACACAACCCTACTACGGCAGACTGGATTGAGGAGACTTAGCTGGGTTAAGGGGAAGATGGTCTTTAGGCTGAAGTTCTAGGGATAGCAGGGTAAAAACAAACAGACCTTCTCTATGGAATGGAACTCCCAGACATGGTGAATGTGGCCAATTCCCCAAATATTCCTACCGCACTTTTTAGTGCAGGCTTGGTTCTGCAGAGGGTAGGGGGAATCCTTCTCTAACGTTGATGTTTCTCTAGGGCTTGCATTTTGAACAAGACTGTACAACACCTCCCTCCATGGCTTACCCTGTGATGAAAAATGCTCCAACCAAAAGTTCTTAACTTAAAATCCGTAGACAGATTTCAGAGGGACACCTATACAGGAAAACAAAGGAAACCGGTTATATTGAAATAAAGATGTACAGTACTTTTTCTATCCAAGTTCACTGTCCCTCTGAAATTTATCCATGGATTTTAGGTGTTTAAAAACATGATTCTTAGAACAGGTCCATAGGATTCACAGGGAGGCCAAGGGGGTCCAGGACCCTGCCCTAGGGGCTGCCTCCATTCCGGAACTATATTTCCTGAAGGGAACTGCCTGGGACATAAGTGTGAGCCAAATAAAACTGAAGTCTCAGAGCCCCAGGAGGGCTTACTGCAAACTCTGAGTCTGAGAGGTAAAGATAGGGAGCACCAGGCTAAAAGGATTCATAGATAATAGGACCCATACATAAAACCTTCCTCCTAGTCAATTGTTTTCAAATTCCTTGTTAGATCAGAGCTACCAAGAAGGAGCAAAGTTCATAAGATCCAAGTATTTCAAGTTGGTCAGAATTTAAGAGATCTTTTATTTTTCCTCTTTCTCTCAATCTATGAAGCCAAATATTAACTGAGCAAGTGTGAAAGCCTAGCATTGAGAGACTTCAAGAAAATAAGACCCTGAAAGCTTTCAGCCTAGTTAGAGAAATACTAAGCCATCCTATTTATACAGGACTTCAGAGAGACCTGGTGGACTTACTAAGGTAAGAATACTGGGCTATGGAGTCATATGGGGTCAGGAGATCTGCCTGAATTTTTCAAGTCACAAAATTTCAGAGTCAGAAAGGACCCCGGAAGCTATCTTTCCAATCCCTATGGGGTACAATTACAAGTACAGGGACTCTAAAATCACAGGAATTGGTGCAATGCTACCTGTGTGGTCTTAGACAAGACATTTGACTTGTTTCTGGATGTCTTTTCCTCATCTGTAAACTGAAGTCATAAGATGGCCCCTAAGGCCATCTAGCACTAGAGCTCTGATGCCATAAAACCAGAATCTCTTTCCAACATATCTGATGGGGGCGCTATCCATGCCTCAGTGAGGGGGAACTTATCACCTCCCGGAGACCCATTCTACCTGGTGACAACTCACCTCCTTAGGGTGCTTTTCTTTACATGGAGCTGAAATCTTCTTCTCCATGACTTGTATCCATTGTTCCTATGGCTGCCCCCAATGACCAAGCAGAACTAATCAGTCTCCTCTTTCTCAAGAAGGCCCTTCAAATTCTTGCAGACTTTTGTCTCACTGTCCCTGTCATCTTACCATCAGTTTATGCATTCATCAGTTTTACAAATAAAAGCCTAGTGCCGGTGGGATGGGGAGGGGGGAAATTAGAAGTAAAAATTCGAAACACTCCTTGCTGCCCTTACTACCATAGGAAATAATAGGCTTTAGGTTTGGGGAAACCCTTTATATATCGTTGTTGGTTAGTCCCCTCACTCATATTTGACTCTGTGACCCCAAGGACCACAGCAAGCCAGGTTCTTACATCCTTCACTATCTCTTGAAGTCTATCTAGATTTATGTTGATAGTTTTCATGACATTATACATTCATTTCATCCTCTCCCATTCACTTTTCCTTTTGCCTTCAATCTTTCTCAACATCAGAGTCTTTTCCAATGAGTCCTGTCTTCTTATTATGTGGTCAAAGTACTTAACCTTCAGCTTCAATATATGACCTTCCAGTGAACAGCCTGAATGAATTTCTTTACATATCGACAGATTTGACTTCCTTAAAGTCTTCTCCAGCACCACAATTGGAAAGCATCAATTTTGTGGTACTCAACTTTCTTTAAAATCCAACTCTCACAGCCATATGTTGCTACTGGAAAAACTATAGCTTTGACTCTACAGATCTTTGTCAGCAAGGTATTATCTTTGTTTTTTAGTATGCTGTCCAGATTTACCATAGCTTTACATCCAAGGAGCAAGTGTCTTAATTTCATTGCTGCTGTCACCGTCTGCAGTGATCTTTGAGTCCATGAAAGTAAAATCTGACACTACTTCCATTTCTTCTCCCTCTATTTGCCAGGAAGTGATGGGATCAATTGCCAAAATCTTAGGGTTGTTTTATTATTTTTATGGTGTGCTTCAAGCCAGCTTTTATACTCTCCTCTTTCAATCTCATCAAGAGGCTTCTTACTTCCTCTTCACTTCCTGCCATAATAATGTATCATCTGCATATATGATATTCTTCATATATCTCCTGGCAACCTTAATTCTAGCTGTTGATTCATCCATCCTGGAATTTTACATAATGTACTCTGAATATAAGTTAAACAAATAAGATGACAAAATATAGCCTTGTTGTACTCCTTTTCCAGTCTTAAACCAACCAGTTGTTCCACATTCAGTTCTAACTGTTTCTTCTTGGTCCTCACACAGGTTCCTCAGGAGATAAGTAAGATGATCTGATTACTCCCACTCTTTGAGGACTTAACCACATTTTATTGTGATCCACACAGTCAAAGGCTTTAGTGTAGTCAGTGAAGCAGAAGTAGATTGGTTTTTTGGAACTCCCTTGCTTCCTCCTTAATCCAGTGAATGCTGGCAATTTGGTCTCTAATTCCTCTGCCTCTTCAGAAACCAGACTACACTTCTGGTAATTCTCGATTCACATACTACTGAAGTCTAGCTTGCAGAATCTTGAGCATAATCTTGCTGGCATGTGAAATGAGTTCAAGTAACTTAACAATTGCATACACACACATGTATGTATATATATATATATACATGTATACATACATATACATATGTATGTATATAAAATCTCATTTTATTTTCCCAACAAGTCAGTGAAGTAGGTTCCATGTCCCTATTTTACAGATGAAGAAACTGAAGCCTCCTTGCCCAGAGTCACAATAGCTAGTGAATTTCTGAGGTGAGACTGGAATTCAAATCTCCTTGACTTCAGGTCCTGGGTTTTACCCACTTTGCTCTCAACAAAGTCACAGAGAAGGAAATACAAAGGATACAGAAAGTACCAGCAAAGCAAATAACAATGTGGTTCCAGGAGTGACAAGGCATATACAGCTATAGAACAGGAAACCTGGCCTAGAAGGAATCATCCTAGTTGAGACCCCAGTTCCTTCAACAGTAAAATGGAAATACTAATACAATATTGCCCAAATCCATATGAGGGATAAATGAGATAGAGATGTGTTAGAACCAGCTTGGAAGGGCAGATTGTTAAATGTTCAATGTGAACATTTATACATCAAAAATTAGCAAGTGATACAGACCAAGGCTTGATGTATGTGTGTTGTTGACTGTCTAGAAGTAAGAAAATGATGAAGAAAATGTTGATAGTGAAGATTAAACTTCTAAGTATGGCATGTATGCAAATTTTTTGTTTTCAGAGAGCTGATTGTTAAACATTTACCAGTACAGTTTTGAGATAACATTTGCTCGATAAGTAGGTAGAGCTAAGTCTGGAATCAAGTAGACCTGAATTCAAATTTGCCCTCAGACATTTACCAGCTCTGTGACCCTTGACAAGTCGTATGACTTACATCTGTGTCAATTTCCTCAGTTGTAAAATGGAGATAATAACAGTATTTACCTTACAGGATAACCTAGACTCATGCTAATGAAATTATGAATCTTTGGAAGTACTGAAATCGGATGATGGTAGCCAGATGAGAGGGATGATGTGCCCCATAAAAGTACTAACTGGAGGAATGTTAGTACAAAAGGAATTCCGATACCCTTCAACAAAGATTTCCAACCTTTTGTGGTTCACATACTCCTTGGCTTTCAATAAACCTTCCTGTCCCTCCATTCAATTCAGAAGGAAAGAAATTCTGGAGTTTACCATACATAAACACATGAGAAATAGATTAAATCAGTTTTTCATAAATACTACTTTATTTGGTAATTTGCATTTTTGATATGATAAAATTGCTAAACATTTATCATAACACAGTTAAAGACAAGTTAAATCAATAATTTATTAAATTCTTACTTGTGTGTCAGACACACTAAACACACTAAATACTGAGGAGACATATGCAAGTGCAAAGAAAAATCTTCCTAGCCCTCCAGGAATAACAAGTGACAAATAAAAGAGAGTTGAAATTTCGTTCCATTTCACATACATACATACATACATATGTAAATATACATATACACACATGTATGGCATGTATAGATAGATCTAATATCTAAATAATCATACACATATCTAACATATATGCAGATATCTACAGATATGACATATAACATGTGTGTACACATATATGATATATTGTTATTTACATGTTGTTTTTCATATTTGAATGTGAGTTCCTTGAGGTGAGGAACCATATCTTTGCCTTTCTTTGTCTAGTCTGTAGAAGCTCCAAGGCTCTTTCTCCCAACTCACATACTTACAGGGAAGGGAATTATGAACTATGAACCAGGCAATGTGTGAAGTATTTTTACAAGTATTATTTCATTTGATTCTCATAACAACCCTGAGAAATAAGTGATAATATTATTTTCATTTTAGAGTTGAGGAAACTGAGGAAAACAGAAGTTAAGTGACTTGCCCAGGGACCCACAGCAAGTGTCTGAGGTCACATTTGAACTCAGGTCTTCCTGACTTGAGGCCCAGCTCTCTATCCCCTGCTCCAACAGCTGCCTCTCACAGATAAGTCTCAGGTCCCAGAGGAAGGCTATACATATGCTACTCAGGTTCTAGAGGTATCGGTAACTGCAAATTACTTTCTAATGCCATCAGTTTGAACCCCTACCGATGTAAGCAGTCAATGCTTATAGACTGACCGACTTCCCAATCCCTTCTAATCTGGCTTCTGTTCCCATTGCTCAATTGTACCTGCTCTTTGCAAGGTTACCAATGATCTCTAAATTGGACACTCTGTACTCTGGCTATGATGTTCCTGGAAGTTTTCATTTCAGAGTTTCGTTCAGGAAGTCACTGGTAGAGGTTCTTTCTACTTCCACTTTGCGCTCTGGTTCTAAGAGATTTTGGAAGTTTTCTTTTAAGATTTAAAATATTTTCTTTTAAGATTTAAAATATGGTATCTAGGCTCCTTTTTTTTTTGTCACAACATTCAGATAGCTAATGAATGATTCTTAAACATTGTTCTCCTCAACCTGTTTTCTACAGTTTTGCTATGAGATATCTTCTAATTTTTTGCACTCTTTTAATCTTGTTTTTAAAATTTCTTGTTGTTTTATGTGGGAAAAAATAATAAAACATTCTTTCCCACAAAAAAGATAATCCAAAAAAATAAAATAAAATTTCTTGCTATTTCATGAAATTGATGGTTTCTTTTAGGTCTATTCTAGTTATCAGGGAGTTTGTCCCTTGACCAAAGCTTTTTACCTCTTGTGCTAAGTTATTGATTTCCTTTCCAATTTTTTCCTCCATAGTTCTCATTTCTTTTCTAATTTGTTCTCTCAAGTTCTCTCATTTCATTTGTAAAAACACTTTTAACTCCTTTTTTTTTAAAGTTGTTTCTTTATCTCTTTTAGGAATTTTAGTTGAGTTTTGCTTGTAGGTATTTTGGAGTCATTTTCTTTCCCTAGATTGATGACTTAACATTCCTGTCAGTCTAATAGCTCTTTATGGAAGGATTTTTGTGTATGTGTGTACCTGTTCTTCCAATATACTTCCTGGCTTTAGACTTGATGTTATATCTGGGTTCTGTGGAACTTCTCTCCCCAGTAAAAATAAAGGATGAACACAATCATAATGTTTTCCAGGTCAGTTTTTTGTTCTTTGAGATATCACATAGTCTCTTTTCTTTTTTTCAGTTTTTTGGCTTTGTTTTTAATATATCGATTTCTCTTGGAATCATTTATTTCTATTTCATTAATTTTAATTTTCAGGGTATTATTTTCTTCAGTAAGGTTTGTTATCTGTCTTTCCAAGCTGCTAATTTTCTTTTCACTTCTTTTTTCATAGTTCTACTTGTTTTCCTTAAATTAGATTTAAAAAAAAAACACTTGCTTTAACTCTTTCAGTTATTCTGGTTGGACTTGTTTCCCAGCTGCATTTTTCTTTGAGTTTTTGCTTATAGATGCTTTTAAGATATTCTCTTTTTCTGGGTTTGTGTCTCGAGCTTCCTGTCACCATGATAGCTTTTTATGACAGTATTCTTTCTTTAGTTGCTCATTCTTTCAGTCTATTTCATGACTGGACTTTGTTAGGGTTATACTCCATATACCTCTGCGGGGATAGTCTATCCTAAGCTTCTGTCCTTTAAAACTTTTCTGCGCTTTCAGAGCTCAGACTGAGGTCCTTTAAACTTCCAAAGTGTTATGATCTGAGACAACGACTGCTCGTTGCCCTCTTAGGCTGAACTCTACAAGTTTCTGCCAGATTTGGGTCTGTTGACCTGTTCCTGATACTGGACTCAGCCATTATTAGCCCACGGGGAAGCTCTGTAAGTTCAAAGTTACTGAACTCCTGGCTCCCTTTAGTCTTGTATTCCTGGCCTAGTTAATCCATTTTTAAGATAGAATAGTTCCTGTTCTGCTCCTGGGATCAGAGTCAAAGAACTACTGTTTGTTTCTGGAATTTGTTTCTTGCTCAATATACAACCAGGACCCTGCTAGTGACCACTCCTCTGAGACCACTCCTCTCCGCACTATATCTGTAATCTAGACCTGGGTAGTGGGTGACAACACTGTTAATTGGCACTCATTCCTGCATCCTGTGTTAGTTCAGGGAGTCTCCTGAGATCTCTTCTTGCCTTTGTGCTTCCTGCCCTTGGTGCCCAGTTTTGGGTTTCTTTCAGTCCTTGGATATTGAAATGTTCTCTCTGTACTCTTGCTAAGACCCTGATCTTAGTATCAATAGACTTCTCTGTGTATTTCCTTAAGCTTTCCTGGGCTGCAAAAATGACTCACTGTGAATTTTTCTTGGATTTATAGATCAGAATTGGGTATGGTGCATTAGATAGATCTTTACTGAGGAAGTGCGATGAGAAAGTTAGGCTGTAATGCATCCTGTTATTCCACTATCTTAGCCCAACTCCTTCTCTGCTACATTCTTAGAGGGAAGGTCTGGGCTGATCCTATTGCTGCCTCCTTAGGATATTGAGTGTTGGGTCATTCCAGCATCTTAGAAACAGCCTGGGTGGGAACTTGCAATCTTTCCATGGTCCCAAAGTGGTCCGATGAAGAGCAAAATTGAGCAAAATCTGATTGCTGTCTTCCTGGTCTGAACTCTGAAGTTCCTGACCTAGATTTGAGTCTCTGTAAGAGAAAAATGCTGCTGCACTCTATTCTTATCAACCAACTGGAAAGCTCTGTTGGTTAAGGGTGATAAAATTATGGGTTTTCCCTTTGGCCAGAGATTCTTGTCTTGGTTATTTTTCTGCAGGTTGGACTAGACGCTAGAAACAAGATCCCACTCTGCTTCTGGGGTCTAAGTCATACCACTGCTGTTGCTAGCTTCTGAATTTCCTCCTCTCTTAATATATCTCCCATTACCTCAATCACCCATAGGCCTAAGTCCTCTTCTCAGTTTTCCTTGGATCTGTGGCCTAGAATTAGGTTATAGGTGACAAAGTTGCCAAGTGACACCTCTTCTAAACAAGATGCCCCGGTATGAGTCTGGGACCTCCTCTTGCTCTAGGATGTAACTTCTCCCTAGGCAATGGAGGGCTCCATTTTCAGTATCCTGTCCAATCCCATCCTCAGTGTCCACTGACCTCTCTGTCCATCTCCCTCTACCGACCAGGGCTCAACAAATGACTCACTGTGATTTTTTTTCTGGATTTCCCTATCAAGGTTTTGTCACTTGTCTGTTTAGAGTTTTGTCCAATCATCTCTTTCTTGTGAAATCCAAAGGTCTTTCGTCTTGGTCCTTATTTTACTTGAACACTCTGCAGTGTTTGATACTCTTAACTATTCTTTCCTGGGTTCTCTCCTCTACAGGTTTTCATGAAACTGCTCTTCTTACCTGTCACAGTGACCCTTGTTAGCCTCTTGTAGGATCATTGTCCATCACCTGGGTGGAAAATTCTTAACGTCCTTCAAAGCACAGCCCAGCTTCTACTTCCCACATGATTCTTTTCCTGATTCTCCACAGTCATTGGCCATCTTCTTCCTACCAACATTATTTGGTATATACTTCTAAATTCCTTAGCTTAGAACATGTTGTCCCTACCATCAGGAGAATGGAATCTCCTTGAGTTCAGGGATAGTTTGAAGGTTTGTCTTTACATCCCCAGTGTCTTACATAGTGTCTGATACCTAGTAAGTGCTTAATAAACGAATATTGGTTGAGAGCCAAGAAAAGGTGAAGAAGAGATTTTTTTGGTGGCACCAGAGGCCAAGGCCTAAGCCTCTCCCTGTGAAGACCAGAGCTGAAAATCAGTGCTTGAGAAGTGAGGGGACCAGGAAAGAAGTCTGTTCTGAATCAAGAGGAGGTCCCAAGTTCTGGATAGCTTCACACAGTTCAGGAGATGGTTGAATCAAAGACAGAAAGCACAACCTCTCCTTCTAAGCTTCTCCTGTCTTTTTAGTTTATATTTTGAGGCCCAGGGCCAGGTTGCAGATGTCCCCTTCTCTCTATTCCCTCTTCATAAGCCATGGAAAAGTGCAGTTCAGAAATCCCTTGGTCATACCCTAGGATGGGTACTAATTTGGGAGACAGTTGAGTTGAGAGCTTCATGAAGAAAGAGCTTATATTTTCTTTCATTTTTGGTATGGCTAATAAATTATGCAGCCACTGCATGTTGATTGCCTAAGTCCAGGGAATGAAGGTCATTCAACAAAGACTGGGAAATTCCAGGTACATAGTATGGTCAGAATCATAGATTTCCTATATTTAATCATTTTGGTCAATATTTCACATTATTCCCTGTTCTAAATTTAGAACATGGCTAGTGAGGATTTTAACTTGCTTTGCCTGTTGGGCCACAAGCCACAGTTTGGGAGGCTCTCTCTCACGTGCCAGAGAGATGCTGATGGGACCCTGAAGGTTGCTAGGTTGAGTATAGTGCCACCTGGTGGACCACTCATATATTACTCCTTGAATGGATAATTCATATAGATCACTGTATATATTCATATATATTAATATAACGCTGAAATTATGTAGGCCTAAGGAATGCAACTCATGAGCTCATTAGAGTTGCTTACATTATTTAGGTGACCCAAAATGCCACAAATCTGACAAAGGGTGGAGTGTCTGGTAGTTCAGGTTTGAAACTGGAATGGATGAGATATTTGGGATACATTTAATATTTAATAAAAGCAGGTTTATTTATCCACAGCATGCAAAAAAACACCCACCAAGGGTATATCAGTGAGAGGCTGCCACAATAATCCAGAGCTATGTCATATTTGGAAGCAAAATTTGTGATGTGGAGTGCAGAGCCAAGATGGTGAATTAGAGGCAACCTAGGTGGACTCCCTTAACATTCCCCTCTAAACAACTTTAAAATCATGCCTCAAATCAAATTTTGGAGCAGTAGAGTCAAGAAAAGGTCAGGGCAAGGCATTTTTCTGGACTAAGAAAACTTAGGAGGTCAGCAAGAGAAGTTTATGACACTGGGGAGGAAACCTGTTCAGAGCCCACACGTGTGTGGTGGCAGCAACAGTGGCCACAGCAGCACCAGCTTTGGCAGCTCTCCGCCCAGAGATGGCACGAAGGTTAGACTACTGCTCAGAAAAAGATTATAGGGTACCTTCTGCTGGCACTTCTTGGAAACTCTGTTGCTCATTCATGATTTTGGGTTGTAGTTCCAGGGTGGAGAGAAATGTTGGGGGAACAGTAGCCCTGGTCACAGTTCTAAGGCAAGTATTTGTGGCTACAAGAGACCAAAGCCCTTCCTTGGAGAAGACCAGAGCACAGACTACAGTGACTGCCTCTCTCCCAGAATCATACCACTTTGGAAGCAACAAAAACTTGCAAGCCCCCAAATTTAGCTCTGCAAACAGCAGCATGAAAAAACCTTAAGTTTGGGACAGTGACTTCCCTCCAGGTGATAAGAGTCTAACTTTTACATAAAATTTAGAGTCAAGAAATAGATAAAAAATGAGTAAACAACAACAACAAAAGAATTTGCCCATAAAAAGCCAAGACATAAATACAGAAGAAGACAACAATATGAAAACAGCTACCAAAAGATCTTCAAAGAAAAATGCTATTTGGACCCAAGACCAACAAGAATTCCTAGAATAGTGAAAGGAAGAAATAAGATTGATAAAGGAAAAATTGGAGAAAAAAATGAGAGTGACACAAGAAAATTATGAAAATCAAATTAACAACTTGCTAAAAGAGGCACAAAAAAATTACTGATGAAAATAACACCTTAAAAAACCAGATTTGGCCTAATAGTAACAAAAAAAAGGCACCAAAAAGAAATGACCAAAGGAAAGAATTCCTTAAAAACCGGAACTGGCCACATGGGGAAAAGATGTTCAAAATCTCACTGAAGAAAATAATTCCTTAAAAACTGACAGTGGGCAAGTAGAAGCTAATGACTCCAGGAGACATCAAAAAACAACAAAACAAAGTAAAAAAAAATGAAAAAAGAAAAGAAAATATGAAATATCTCATTGGAAAAACAAGGAGAGATAATTAAAAACTATTGGACTAACTGAAATCCATAATCAAAGAAAGAGCCCAGACATCTTATTTCAAGAAAAACTGCCCTGATATTTTATATACAGAAACTGAAATAGAAATCAAAGGAATCCTCTGATTACCTCCTGAAAGAGATCCCAAAATGAAAATTCCTAGGAATATCATGGTCAAATTCCAGAGCTCCCAGGTCAAAAATAAAATACTTCAAGCAGCCAGAAAGAAACAATTTAAATATTGTGGAACCACAGTGGGGATCACACAAGATTTAGTGACTTCCACATTAAATAAGCAAAAGACTTAGAATATGATATTCCAGAAGGCAAAGGAGCTAGGATTAAAACCAAGAATCACCTAACCAGCAAAACTGAGTCTAATCCTTCAGGGAGGAAACGGATACTTAATGAAAGAGAGGACTTTCAAGCATTCCTGATGAAAGAGCCAGAACTGAATAGAAAATCTGACATTCAGACACATGACTTAAGATAATCACAAAAAAGGTAAACATGAAAGTCATCATAAAAGATTTGGTAAAGTTAAACTATTTACATTCCTATATGGGAAGATGATACATGTAACTCCTAAGAACTTTATCATTATTAGGGCAATTGAAAGGAGTTTATATAGACAGAAGGCATGTGAGTCAATTCTGTTGGAATGATCTCAAAAGAAAAATGAAGGCAGAAGAAACAGAAATGTATTGAGAGATGGGGAAAGGGAGAGGTAGAATGGAGAAATTTTTCTCACATAAAAGAGGTGTACAAGAAAGAACTTTTACAGTAGAGGGGAAAATGAGGGGGTGATGGACATAGCTTGAACTTCACTCTCAGAAGAAGGAAAAAAATGTATCTACACACTCAGTTGTGCATAGAAATCTAACTTACCCAATAAGGAAATAAGAAGGGAAAGAGATAGTAGAAAAAAAGGGGCATGATAAAAGGGAGGGCAGATAAAGGAAAGTAATGTTTAGAAGCAAAATAGACTTTTGAGGAGAGACAGGATAGAAAAAAAAGAAAAAAGAGAGTGGAGGGAAATATGTAGTAATCCTAGCTGTGAATGTAAATGGGATGAACTCACCCATAAAACAGAAGCAGATAACAGAATGGATTAGAAACCAAAATCTAGCAATATGTTGTTTACAAGAGACACACTTGAAGCAGAAAATTAAAGTTAAGTTAAAGGACTGGAGCAGAATCTAATATGCTTAAGCTGCGGTAAAGAGCAGGGACAACAATCATGATCTTGGACAAGGCGAAAGCAAAAATAGACCCAATTAAAAGAGATAATTTCATCACATTGTTGTATTACTCAGACTTACCTACCTATAAACAAAGAAAACTTTAAAATTAAAAAAAACCATCATCAATCCCCCAAATCATAAAATATATTAAGTTACATTATGCCTAAAAACTTTGAAGTCGGGTCCCAATGACTATCATAGAGAAATTAACTAAAGCGCCACTCATTTTTATAAGAAAAGTGTTTTAGCGTATGTTGCTGCCACTGTGAGTGTCTCAATAAAGAACACCACATGCTGCAGACCTTTAAAGAGAGAAAGAGAAAAAGAGAGAGAATAGAGAAAGACATACACACACAGAAAGAGATGATCAGGGAAACATTTTACTAAAAGGTACCAGAGATGATGAAGTAATATAAAAAAATTGTAACAAGTTTCTCTGATAAGGTCTCATTTATCAAATAAATGTTGTTTATCCATCATTTTTGAAGAGGACCAATGACACCAGAGGGTGATATCTTGACTTGTGTGTGGACTGGATTTAAGTGAGGCAGGGTTGCACAAAGTGGTCAGCCTCACTTTGTTTTCTAGACTCCACAAAGTTCAATGACAAGACAAAAGTCAGGATTGCTGGTCATGGTCTAGGATGCAGTGAATGACCCTGGTGTCTTTGATGTTTGATCAACAGCACTTGCTTCAGTCACCTTCATGCGTCTTGGGACAAATTACTCTCATCTGCCCATTCTTCTGGGGAGAAATCTTCTCATGATTAGGGTACACATTTCCTTAACTCAGTGATGGGTTTGAAGCCTGCCAGTTACTCTCAACATGGTTTAGCCCACCTGCCAAGATGGTTTACTGGGACATGGCCATTTTGTAGGCTACAGCTTCTTAGAGTCACAGATGAGAGCTAGAGAAAGGATGGACATCAAAGGAGGATGAATAGCCCTGAAAAAGGTTCAGCAAGCCCTCACACCAGAGGTACTTGTCCTCCTGAACACTCCATTTGTTGTGTCATTTCAGTCATGTCCAACTCTTTGTGACCCCATTTGGGGTTTTTTTGGAAAAGATAATGGAATAGCTTGCTAATTCCTTCTCCAATTCATTTGATAGATAACTGAGTCAAACAGGGTTAAGTGACTTGTCCAGGGTCACATAATGTCTGAGGCCAGATCTGAACACAGAGAGATGTCTTCCTGACACTAGACCCAGTGCAAAAAAATAAGAGCAATTCTCCAACTGATAGATAGTCAAAGAATATAAACAGGCAGTTTTCAAAAGAAGAAATCAAGGCTATCTATAATCATATGAAAAAATGCTCTAAATCACTATTGTTTATGGAAATGCAAATTAAAACATCTCTGAGATACCACCTCTTAGAAATGACAAATGCTAGAGGGGAAGGAGAAAATAGGTACATTAATGAACTTTTAGTGGAGTAGTGAACTAGTTCAATCATTCTGGAAAACAATCTGGAACCATGTCCAAAGGGCTATTAAACTATGCATACCCTTTGATCCAGCAATACCACTACTAGGCCTGTACCCTAAAGAAATCAAAGAAGAAAGAAAAGGACCTGTGTATACAGAAATATTTATAGCAGCTCTTTCTCTGATAGCAAAGAATTGGAGATCAAAGGGATGCTCATCATGTAGGGACTAGTTGAACAAGTTGTGGCATATGATTGTGATGGAATACTATTGAGCTATAAGAAATGAAAAGGAGGGTAATTTCAGAAAAACTTGACAAGAGCTACATGAATTGATATAAAGTGAAGTGAGAAGAACCAGGAGATCATTGTGCATGGTAACAGCAATATTGTATGATGATCAACTGTGAAAGACATGGCTACTCTGGTCGATACAACGATTTAAGATGGTTCCAAAGGGCTCATGATGAAAAAATGCTATCTATCTTCAGAGAGAGAGAGAGAGAACTGATAAACTCTGAGTATAAGTTGAAGTAAAATTTTCTCTTTCTTATTTTTATTGTTTGTTGAAAAAAATGGCCAATATTGAAATATGGTTTACCTGATTTCACACATATAAATGATAGATTGCTTGCCTTCTCAGTGAAAGGGGGAAGGGTGGGAAGGAGGGAGAGAATTTGGAAGTCAAAGTTTAAAAAGAAAAGAATGTTATAACTAATTAAAAAATTAAATATTGGGGAAAAAAAGAAATTGGAGATGTAAATGCCATGTACAAACTGTTTTAAGCTGTTAGCCTATTCTCCCCATAGACCAAAGTGGTATAAGGAGCAGTGTGTGTCCTTGGATGTTGGGGAGAAATGTTTGTACTTTAGGTCTTGCTGTGTTTTTATAGTAATATTCCTTTGTAAAATCTAATTGAAGGTAATTGGTTAAATGGAACTGGATCATTAAATCGTTGGTGACTTACAATGGAAAGAACACTTGTAATTGGAAGAGGACATCTTAATGTAATGGGAAGACCAGGGGACGTAAATTCCTTGGATCTGTATGAGAGTCCCGGCTCTTCTATCACTTGTCTTTTATTCTTGAAGAATTCCATGATATCAGGAAGGTGATGCCATGGTATGCAAGTGAATTGAATCTAAGTGAGGGAAGGCTATGCAAAGTCACCATCCTTACTCTTTCCTCTGGAGTCATCTGGGTTCAGTGGTGAAATATAGATCAGGATGACTGGAGATGGCCCTGGATGCAGTGGGAGACCTTGGCTTTTTTAAGCTAAGGTCTTTCCCAGGTCTCAGTTTGACTGAGGCAATGCCCATTCGATGATTAAGGGTAGGTAAGAAATGAGGTAAAGAATGGCCTTTTTTACCTAGTTAAAAAAAAATCATCCTGGGAGGGGGAAGACCCTCAGGGTTTCTGATCAAAATAGAAACAGTTGCTATTTACATTCACTCTGAGCCTTGGAGGCCCTAGCAATGACTAAGTGAGGCTTGGGCTGGGACCTATTGTTGATCAATCAATGAGGGCCAGAGTGATTTGGGTTTAAGGCATGGTCCTTAAGAAAGAAATCTAGCCTGTAAACCCCAACTTCTCTTGTAAGGCTTCAGCGATCAGAATTTATATTTCTTTGGGCAGAGTACCCTCAGGTAAGGGTATGATACCCTATGTGGACAGAGAGAGAGGAAGGAGGGAGAGAAGGAAGGAAGAAAAGGGAAGAAAGGAAGGGAGAAAAAGTGGAAGGGAAGAAGGAAGGAGGGAAGGAGGGAAAGAAGGAGGGAAGAAAGAAAAGATAGAAGAGAGGAAGGAAGGAAAGAAAGAAGGAAGGAAGGAAAGGAGGAAGGAAGGAGGTTAGACTCTCCTATTTATTACCTGTAGGAGTTGTAAAACTTCTTGAGACCTCAGTTTTCCTCTTCTAAAAAATTGGAAGGGTGAGAGACTTAATAGGGGAAATAGTGCTAGACGGTTCTCCAAGGACCTTTCCGGTTCCAGTGATCGTAATCTTATTTTCCTAACCCCATACAAAACTGTACTTTGAACTGGGAACATAGCTGAGGGGCAGATGGTCCTCCTTTCCTCTCTGTCTTTTTATGGGCCCCTGTCAATAGGGGAATTCAGAACACTTATAAGGCTGCCAAGCCCACAGCTGTAAATATTAGAAAAAAGGAAGACAGGAACTTTGCCCTGGGCACAAAAGACTCACAGAAGGCTTCCCTCCTGGATTTCTCTCAATACCCTAGAAGGGAAGGGGGAGAAGGAGAGGAAGGGAAAGTTGCTCAATTCCCAAGGCTGAGAGAGGGAGTGGAACTAGCCTTAGATGTGGGGGTGTCAAACCTGGATCTGAATCTCAGCTCTTCCACTACTAAACTACATGACCTTGGGCAAGTCATTCACTATTCCAGACCCCTTAGTTACCTCATCTATATGGGAAACCTGTAGACTGAATGTGCATCTGTGAATGTGGTTGCCTCACATGGGTATGAAAAATAGCTACCACAGTTCCTTATCATGTACACTAGGCTAATTCTTTCCCTTAAAGGAAAGGAAACTGTCCCTGACACTTGATTGGCCCAGAAGGCTAAGGTTCAATCAGGTCAGATCACCACTGGTCACTTAAGGGCATAATACAAACCAGCCAAAACTATCAGTTCAAGCCCCCATTACAATTCGTAAAAATCAGGGATTAAGATGGCTTTGCTTGTCCTCAGAGCCAGGAATTCGTAGACCTGGTGACAGGGTATGGATCCAAGTCCCTTATCCCAAAAGAATTTGGGTCCCATTTGTTTGAGAGGGGAATGATGACGTACAGACTCTGGGAACCCCCTTGAATTCTTGAGACTTCTCACTTGACCTGGCATTAGCCTGAGGCTATAAGCCTTTCATTATCGCTACAGCTGTATCCAGTTCTCTGTTACCCATAACTTAGCCTAGCCCTCCACTGTCTGTTATCTCCAGAAAGTCTTTGGCTACTTCTCACCCTTGATCCCATTCTCTAGGTTCCTGGCATGAGACCTCCAGTCACCTCAGACTACCGGCCCCTCCTATCAAGATCTTCCCTAGACCCCTTTTCCAATCATCCCAGACTACTTGGCCAACCCTAGATTCCTCCTACAGTCTAAGATCCATCTAGTTTCCATCAAAGTGTTGAGATTCAATCTGGCCCATTTACATCAGCCTTACAAATGTTCAGATTCCTTAAGGGTCTGACCAATATGGCAGATCTTTACTAAACCTTGTTTTTCTTTGGCTGAAAGAAGACTTGAATCGAATTCATTCGGGCAGGATCCACATGTCACTATTGCACGGTCCCAGCATCCTTAAATTTCAACTCTTGAAGAGAGATAGGTTTCAAGGGTAGGAGAGGGAAGGGAAGGAAATGACACAGAGTAATAACATATAGTGTGTGCAGTATATCATGCACTTTACTAAGCACTTTTTTCCACAAATATTTTCTCATTTGAGACTTGCAACAATTCTGCAAATGCTATGGTGCTATGATTATCTACATTATTGGTGCTACGATTATCTACATTTTACAGTAGACAAAACTGAGACAAACAAGGGTTAAGTGATTTACCCAGGGTCACACAGCTAATACATGTCCAAGGCTGGATTTGAACTTAGGTCCGGACTTTAGGCCCAGCACTCTGTCCTCACTCAGAGGGGATATAAGAAAGCCCTTTATAACTCTAAATTTTTGCTTATTGTGGTTCAGCATTTTTAGTCATGCACTACTCTTCTTGACCTCATTTAGGGTTGTCTTGGCAAAGATAATGGAGTGGTTTGTCATTTCCTTCCCCAGCTCTGTTTGTGGATGAGGAAACAGGCATCCAAGTTTAAATGACTTGCCCAGGGTCACACAGTTAATAAGTTCTGAGACCAGATTTGAACTCAGGAAGATGAGTCTTCCTGCCTCTATCCAGAGCCCCTGAGCTGCACAGAGACATATGTACTGTAAGTAGTTCCCCTTGGGAAGGCCAAAGGACTAGCTCTCCCTTAAGAGCCCACTTGTGTTTAGGAGGATGCCCAATATCCCCTCCTCCACACCTTGGGTTGGTGTTGCCCTCCAACATATACTTTGAATATACTTATCTTTTCCTACTAATATTCCAACCCTAACCACCCATCTCTCTCTTCAATCCCTGAAGTCAGAGACTGTGTTTTTCCTTTATATCACTGCCTGTCTGACCTTCTTGGCACCCGGCTGCATATTGATTTTCTAAGATAAGGAGAGGAAATGGAGCCAGATGAGGCAGGTCTATGGAAGTTTTGTGTAGGAAGTCAGTTTCTAGCATTATTCTGAGGGTGAGGGGAGCGGCGTTTAATAAGAGGAGGGACGCCTCAGAGATTGGTGTGTTTGGAAGACAGCGAACCTATATGGGACAGGGAGAATAAGGCCATGTCTCCATAGATCAGAGTTTCAGCTTCCCAGGAGAGGTCCTGGTGATAGAAAACTGCCAAACCCCACGAGTCAGACTGAGAGACCCTTCAGAATGAGAGCTGAAAGACAATGAATGAATTAGGAGTGATAGGCATTTATTGAGTACTCACTGGGCCAGGCCTACCGCCGTCAGTGAGGAACTGAGACCCAGAACAGCGAAGAGCCCCAAAATCTTCAGTTTAGTCAGTGGTAGAGCCTAGAACTAGAACCGAGTTCTGCAATTATTAAAAAGGAATAAATTTTTACATAGTGCCTGCTATGTGCAAGGCCCTATGCTAAACACTTTACAAAGATTATCTCATTTGAGCCTCACAGCAATCCTTTAGGGCTACAACGAGGAGTAACATTGATACCCAGCTTACTACTAGCCAGGTATTGTGCCAAGTACCTTGTAATAATTACTTCGTAAAAACAGCTAATATTTAAATAGCACCTGTTATGTGCTAGGTACTCTGCTAAGTACTTTATGAATGTTACCTCATTTAATCCTCACAATAACCCTGAGAGGTAGGTAGGTGCCATTATTGCCCCCATTTCACAGATGAGGAAAGTAAGACTGAATATTCTTGCCTAAGTCACACAGCTAGTGGGTGTCTAAATTTAAACTCAGGTCTTTCTGACTCCAGGTCCATCAAACCGTCTACTATGCCACCTATCTGTCTCTGTTATGAGTAGAAGCAGCTTGGTGTCAATGGATTGAATGCTCAGACATGGATTTAGGATACCTGAATTCAAACTGGTTTCAACCACACTTCTTAGCTGTTGTCATCCTAAGCAAGTCACTTAACTGATCTCAGCCTCAGTTTTCTTATCTATAAAATGGAGATAATAATAGCACCTCCCTCTCAAGGTGGTTGTGAGAACAGTGTGTTATTTGTAAAATGTTATATAAATAGGAGCTGTTATTACTGGTTTCTAAATCATCTGGATTCTAAGGTTTCATTTTTTTAAAAATTGTTCATAAATGTATTTTATTATTATTCATAAATTTATTCTCTTATTTTTAACATTCTTTTAAAAAAATTTCGAGTTCCAAAGTCTCTCCCTCCTCCTGTCCCTCCCCCACCTATTGAGAAGGAAAGTGATGATACCCATTACACATGTGAAGTCATGCAAAACATTTCCATATTAGGAAGGCTTCACTTTTACTGTGGGAAATGAGAGAATGATACCGGAAAGGAAGTATGCCAGGCCTGGGAGGGGCAGGTGGTTCATCTCTCAGATGAAAAGCCAGGAGAAACCTGGCTCAGTCCCCAAAGGGCCTGCTTTCCCCACAAATCCCTTTGGCAGAGAACCCACTCCTTCCAGTCCATTATGGAATGAGACAATCTATGTGAAAGTATTTTTTAATCTCTGAGTAGCTGTAAACAGTGATCCTGTAGGCACAGGGGGAAAAGAGGGGAGCTCCAGGGGAGGCTGGCTTGGCCTTAGACTAACTAACTGTCCTTGGCCTTGTTCATTCAGACAACAGAAGTCAGAGGAAACCACTGGCATCATGGAATTTTCAGCCTCTTCATTTTGAGAATTGGAAATTAGGGCCCAGAGATGGAAAGTGGCCAAGACAATCCAAGTCACTGGCTAGAAAGTGGAAGTCCTGAGATTTAAACCTGGGTCCTCTGTCTCGAATACAAGAGTTCTTCACCTTGCAAATAATGCTCAGTTTTCTCCTCTGGACAATGGGTATAAGAATAATACACTACTTAAGGCAAGGAATGAAAAAAGGTTTTGTAGATTTATAAATGGGGGAAATTGCAAGATCATAGATTTAGAGCCAAAAGGGACCCCAGCAGTCATCAGCTTCACTCTTTTTCAAATGAGGAACCTGTGACACAGGGGCATTAAGGGAATTCTCCACAGTCCCATGATTCCTATGTAGTAGTAGTAGTAGTGGTAGTAGTGGTAGTAGTAGTGGTAGTAATAGTTTGCTGTTCACTTGTTTCAGTCATGTCCATCTCTTAGTGATCCCGTTGGAATTTTCTTGGCAAGGATACTGGCATGATTTGCCATTTTCTTCTCCAGTTCATTTTATAGATGAGGAAATTGGGGCAGACAGGGTTAAGTGACTTATCCAGGGTAACACAGCTAGTAAGTGTTTTGAACTCTAAGCCCAGCATTCTATCTATCCACTAGCTAGTATTTTAATAACACTTTCAGCTTTATAAAGTACTTTATATACATTATCTTGTTATCTTATTTATGGCATAGACAGGGAGTTGAGTGTAACACCCTCCTGATCCCCATTCAGGTATTATTACCTCATTTGTAAGATGAGAGGGTTGGTCTTAATGACCCCTCAGATCCCTTCCTGAGCCTGGGATCTGATGATGGAAGGTCATACACTATCATCCCAGCTCCTGGCAAACCCAGGCATGCCTCCTAGCCTGTTATCCCTGAGGACCTTGGATGAAGCAGGGGGATTCCCTCTCTTGGGCTTGAGGGGCCTTTTCTTTACAGCATCTATACATGCTAAAAGTTTCAGGTTTCATCTCTTGTTATTCAGACCGCCAGGGACCCCTTACTTTACTCTTTCTAAATCCTTCTAGCCCCCAGTCTCTCTTCCCCTTCCCCTTGCAAGATCTCCACATGGGTGGCTTTCCCCTCCTCGCCTCCCCCACTAACTCTAGGGTGGCCCCTAGCCAGAGGCCCCCAGCTCTTTGATGCCTCCTTATTCATTTCATTTCAAGCTCCATTTTGTATTGTACTTGTGACCCTGGGCATTTGCTCCCTTCCCCACCCCCTTCCCAAGCTCTTTGGGAAGACAGACATGTTCCAACATAACTTTTCTGGAAAAGCTTGGGTGGGGTCACCTCCGGGCAAGGACACCTCACCTTCTTCCCAGCAGAATTGGATCCAGCCCCAAGGGCCTGGGTGAGACACAGAAAGTCCTTCAGAACCCCCCGCCCCTCCCTAGCCCCCAGCTGATGAGCCAAGACTTTGCCAAGAGAAGCCCAAAAGTCAGGATGACCCAACCTGCCCTTGGGTTCTCACAGGCTGTAAGAGTAGGAGGGATAGTCCTCCTGGGCAGTCTAGGGGAGGATACTGGGAATAAAGAAGAGGAAGTCAGGAAGGGGCAGGATCTCCCAGGCCAGCCTCCCAGCTCGCCTGCCAGGTTCTTAAGGCTGCATTCAGAGAAACTGTGGCCAGGACTGGGGGAGGTGATAGGCCCGCCCTCCCTTGCCCTGGTGAGGCCACAGTTGCAATGCTCTGGTTTCATTGGTTCAGAGGACCATTGACAGAGATGGAATGGATTTTAGAGGTCAGCTAATCCAATCTCCTTCTCTTATGGCTCTGGGTGCTGAGTTTGAGGGGTGGGCATTGACAAGCTAGAATCAATACAACCAGAGGGGGACCACTAGACAGGATCACATCATTTCATGATCAGGTAAAGGAGCTAGGGATTTTTAGTGTAGAGAAAGGAAAATGTAGGATGGGCCTAATTGAAGTATTTAATGGCTTCTCACATGTGAGAGGGAATAGTCCTGTTCTGCTTGGAATTTACAGACAGGAATGGGGCCATCAGGCAGAATTTCACAGATTTAGAACTGAGGCCATTTTAGCCCAAATCCCCTTTATTTTACAGATAAGGAAACTGAGGCTCAGGAAAGGTAAGAGATAAATTATGAATCAGGTAAGACTTGAACCTAGGTCATTTGCCTTCAGAATTTGCCTTCTTTTGGAGAAAATTTCCCAACTATTAAGTTATCCCAAAGTGGATTGGGAGATAATATGAGCCCTCTTAGTAGAGTTTTTTTTTTCTTTTTTGCTAGGTAATTGGGATTAAGTGACTTACTCAGAAACAGGGAAGGACTTCTGGTAGATTGTCTCTGAGCTTTCCACCTTGTGAGGAGTCTTAGAAGACGTCCTATGGGATAGAGGCAAACCGAAGAACAGAGAAGAATTCAGGAGGAAAAGACAGAACTTACTCTGCCACGGGAAAAGGTTATCTCTCCCTGGGGACAGAATTTGTCCACTGGTTTTCCATTCCTGAGAGCTTAGGCATCCCCTCCCCTCAGCATAATCTTATATGCCTCTTATACGAAGGCACCTATGTTTAAGGGGAGTAGGCAGTTGCCAAAGATCCCTTGTTCCTAAATCTATCCCCTGCCAGAGTGACAAGCTGCCTAGAGTGCCCTCCATTTGAGTAATGTGCTAGGAGCCTTCTGGAGACATGCGCACAGTCATTGACAAGACTGCTCTACTCCTTGGAGGAAGTAAAGCATGCTGAATGTGTTAGCAGGCATTGTTTGCTTATAATGCAGGAAAAACAGTGAGATTCATTTTGGAAAAGGGGGTGTCTGGAGCAGCTTGGATGGGGCAGCTCCTCTATAGGAATCTAGACTGGAAAAGAGGCTCATCTAAACTCACTGAATGTGACTCTATTGAGTCTGGGATCTGCTAAAAACAAGTTTCTCCCCAAATTGTAACCCAGTCCCCTGGGACCCCAGAAGCTCCCTAGTCCAACTGCCTCATTTTACAGAGGGATAGACTGAGGCCTTTGGAGAGGAAGTGATTCAATGGTCATACAGTGGTTGGGGGTAAAGATAAGATGAGAACATTTTTCTCTGCCCTTAAATATCATCGCTATCCACAAGGACACTAAATTATCAGGGCATATGAGCTGCCTTCCTATCTCACTGCTCCATCACTTATAAAAGCTACATCCATTTCCCAAGGTAAAGCCCCTGTCATAACACTGGGGAAACATACCTAAGATTCTCCTTTCTCCATGCACAAGGCCAATGGAACACCATAGCAAGTGTAATCGTTCATGTACTAGATGACTTGGGTTGGAATCCTAACTCTGCTCTTTCCTACTGAGGGAGCTTGGACGCATCATTTGGGTGCATCACCTCCCTTCCTCATCTGTAAAATGAGGGGCACTGGACTTTCATCTCTGAATCTATGAGCCTATGCAGTGCTCAGAGTACTGGACCTGGAGTCAAGAAGATGCGAATTCACCTCAGACACTTCCTAGCTGTGTGACTCTGGGCAAGTCACTTAACCTTGTTTGCCTCCCTTTCCTCATCTGTAAAATGAGTTGGAGAAGGAAATGACAAGCCACTCCAGTATCTTTGCCAATTTCAAATAGGGTCAATCAAACCAAATCGACTAAACAACAACCAATTAATTGAGTGCCTCAGTTTCCTCATCTGTAAAATGAGATGGAGAAGTGGCAAATCACTCCAGTATCTTTGCTAAGGAAATCCCAAGAATCTGATAGAACTGAAACAACAACAAAATGTGTGTGTGTGGATATATATAAAACATATATAATATACTCGTGTAATATATATAATATATAGTCATATATAATATATATTTGATGATATATTTTATATAATAGATAAAATATGTGTGTATGTATATATGCATATACATATAATATATGCATGTATATATACATTAAGCACACACAACACATATACTCACATACACATACATTTAATGCATATATTATATGTATATGCATATACACTTATACATACATACACATAAAATCTTCCAGGGTTGTCAGGGGGCACTAAGAAATCAAATGACTTGACTAGGGCCAGGAAGTGTCAGGGACTGATTTGAATTCAGACCTTTCTGATACTAAAACCAGCTCTTAGCTAGTCCAGCTCTCAGCCCCTGAATTTGTGGTCTTTTGCTTTAGAGGGTGATCTAAGGAGCCTCTGAAAGGGAAGATAAGGGAAGAAATGGGACATTTATCATAGGATTTTAGATTTAGAAACAGAATGGAAATTGGAGGCCATTTAGTTCAAAACCACCCCCTGCACCATTTGGTTGTCTTTTCACACGTGATAACAGAAGAGTATTAAACAAACAATGTAAGCCAAAGAAACAGGGTCTATATTTTCATTCCTTTCCATTTAAGGCCACAGGCTGACATGGTGGGAGCACATGCTTGTATGTGTTAAGGATGAAGGTGAAGGAATCAAACTCGACGCTAAGCTAGACTGAGTGACAAGAAAAGAAAAGATCTAATGGCAATCCAGGATCCTGATGGAGAAAAAGAACATCTAGATGAGTGGAAATAGAAGATATTAAATAGCATTCACATTATAACATGAAAGAGACTGCAGAGGGAAAAGAATGGCAACTCCATTTCAAAGAAGGAAACTGAGTCCCAGAAGAATTAAATGATTGCCCAAGAGTTTCGTAGTTGGTGAAGGGAGAAGTTGAGACTGGAATCCAGGTGCTGCTTTTTTTAGATTCATTTTTATTTTATTTTTTTATTTTTGGTTTCAAATTTTCTTTTTTTCCCCACCTCCATTTGACCCTGCTCCTCTTGAAGGAACCCTGGTTCCTTTTAACTCCAAATTCAGTTCTGTTTTGACCATTCCACTCTTCTGATCCACAGACCCAAGGGGAGAAGAGTTCAAAAGACCCAAAGGCTTTTACCCCACCAGGACTATTATAGCTCCACCTTTGCTGAGATGCTGGGGATGCTGAAATCCATAAACCTCTAATGGGACAAGACAAGGGAGGGAGGGAGGTGCCTCCTTTGGGTCTTTCCCTCCAAATCAGGGTGTACCAGATCAAGATATGGGGATGGGGAGATAGTTTACCCCTGTATTGAAATTTGTGCAGCAGGGATTTGAATTGAGCTTCTAATCTTTCCATATTCAGAGAAGCTACCCTCTTTCTTTCTTTCTTTTTTTTTTTTTTTTAACAAACTACATCTTGGAATTATGTTTCCTCTAGAAAGAACACTTTCCCTGGAGTGTTCTCTTCCTAGGAAAAGTATCCTCTTGCATTTTGTCCAGATCCCTCATGGGTCCCAGCATAACCCACCTGTATTCTATCCTCCTGGGTATATATCTCATTTCCCCCTCCCCAATGATGTAAATTCCTACAGGGAAGGACCTGGGCCATTTTTTTCTAGCACAGTGCTACACACTTGATTAATGTTTATTGAATTAAATATTGAAGTGGGAAGCATTTTGTCTTCATGGACCCCACTTAGACCTCTTTCATGCACATACCAAGATAATATGGTCACCCATGCCCATGGACACACATGATGTCCAGAAATTCATCATTCTGCAAGATGAAATAAACTCTGAAATACCCATCTCCTCCCAACTCTAACACCTGGGTATCCCCTTCCTCTTACTGGAGAAGGTAGAGAATGGGCATTAGAGAGCTCCATCCATATTCTCCCTTTATGAGGAGGGGACCTGGGGCATTAACTTCATCATTTCCTATCTGGCTACTCTCATGATCTCCAGAAACTCAATGTTCCGCAAGAAGAAATCATCTCTGATACCCCATTAGAGTACTTGCTCATGCCACCCCCACCCCCAGCCTTTTCCCTTTTCTTTTTGTGTATTGTCTTCCTCCCTTAAACTGTGCAATTCCCTCTGAGTCCACCTCCCCTTGGATCAAGGTGGAGATTGACAGAACCCAAGAGCTTTGGGAATGGCAGCATCCCAAGTCCACTGTCTTTGCTTCCAGCTTGCCCTATAGCCATCCTTGGGAGGAGCTATCACTGTGGAGAAGGGCCTCACCTTCCTCACCACCCAACATCGTGTGTCACTGATTGGCAGGAGAAGCTGAGACTGCCCCTGCTTCTATCCCATTGCAGGGGTGGGGCATCCACAGTTAACAGAGACCCAGAAGAGGACCTTCTTAGCACCCGACTCCTTGGCAGATGGTTCAGCATTAGAAAATGATGATTTTAAGGGGGAAAAGAAATGGAAGGGAAATACTTCCATCAGCTTTGCTTCTCTCCCCTAAGGACCATGGGACCTTTCTAGATATGTGTTATCTCCTCCATTAGAATGTGAACTCCTGGAAAGCAGGGGTGACCTTCTAGTTCGGTTTGGATCCCTAGCCTTTAGCAAATGGTTTTTGACACAGGAAGCACTTAATAAATGTTTTTCATTCATTTTGGCTGATGGTGTCCTGGGCTAGACAGCAAGTAGTGCTTTATGATAGCTGGCATTTAGATAGGCATGTTACAAGTATTATCTCATTCAATCCTCACAATCCCGGGAGATAGGTTATCATTCCTTTTACACAGGAGGAAACTGAGGCAGAGCTTAAGTGACTTGCCCAGAGTCATACAGCTAGTGAGTGTCTGAGGTCAAATTTGAACTCGGATCTCCCTAACTCCAGGTCCAGTGTACTAACTCCACTATGGCACCTAGCTGCTGCCTCCTAGTCATGGCAAAGCCCCAGCTTCCTCCCAGCATTTCTTGACTTGGTGCTTATCACTCAAAGAGTAATGCTCCCATTTTCCTTCACTGGAATCTGATCGGGCATTGATTGCCTGTATCTTGCCCTGACCTTCACATTCTCTCATAGCCATAGTTCACTTCTTGCCTGGTTTAGCATAATTATCTAACTGGTTCCCTGCCTCCCTGCTTTCTCATTTCCCATCCATCCTCTACATACCTAGCTATGGAACCAACCTTCCTAATGTGAAACAGTGATCCTATCACTCCTTGCTGAAGATCTTTCAATAGCTCCCTTTTGCCTATAGGATAAAGTCCAAATTCCCTTGACCCTACAGTTGGTGGGATCACACTCATAAATAAGAGTCGAGAAGCCTGAAGTTCCAACTTTGAAGGAATTAGGCTGATCAGCATAGTAACTGACCAGGGTTCCAGAGGGTTGACTATGAAATTTACTACTCACCTCCTGATAGGAGGGTGAAGGATGAGTGCAAAATGAGGTACACCTCTTTTTGGACATGGCCAATGTAGAAACATGTTTTGCTCGACTACACCTGTGTGTAATAGGGGTTTTGTTTTCCTTTCATTTTCATTTTGGGGGAGGTGGGGATTCAAGTAGGAGGGAGAAAAGGTAAATGTTTGTTGAGTGAAAAAAATATAATTTAAAAATACTTAAGTTCCAATTTGATCTTGTGACCTTGAGCAAATCATATTCTCTGTCTGCTTTAGCTTCCTCTTCTGTAAAATGGGCATAACACCAAGGGTGCTATAAGGATATTTATAAAAGTGTTATAGAAAGCCTAGTTATTATTTAACATTTCCTCAATCTGGTCCTCACCTGTATTTACAGTCTTCTTTGCCACTCCTCCACAACAGGCTGGTACGATCCAACCATGTATCTTTATCATTGCCTAAACGGGTTGTGTGCATTCTGGTCTCCTCTGCTGATTCCCTGTCCTTACCTGGAATATATTCTGTCCTTCAATCCCTCTCATCCTCCAAGGTTCAGGTCAAGGATCATATTGTACTTGGGAGAAGAGTCAGCAGTATATTGCAATATACTCTAGAAATGGATTCAGGCACACTGCAAATCTGTAAGAGGCTGGGTAACTGCAGGAGACACTGTAGGTGGGGTTCATGTTCTGGTAGGGGTTCTATCAGGGGACTGTGTTAGAGTCCTGGGGTCAAATGACTTGAGTTCAAATCATGCTTCTGATATGTACTGTGGGTACCTTGAGCGAGCCTCAGTTTCCTCATCTGTAAAATGAATTTGGACTACCCTGCCTTTGCTCTTCCTTCCAGCTTAATCTTGATGATCCTATGAAGTCTGGGCTTCTCAGGCTGACAAAGGAAATATTGATCACAGTTGTCAAAGTGCCTGCATGCATCGGACACATCCTAGTCCTGGGACAACCTGTCTGGATCATGACTGTCAGGGCTCTGTCTACTTCTAGATGGCTCCTGGTTCCTGACTAGTCCTGGCTCTTCCCCAGTGGTCAGCTTGTCCATTAGCCTTGTTCATTTTAATCTTTTTGGTTCTGGGTTCCTGGATTTTGCCATCATCTCTAGATAGCAGTTCAGGGCTGCACTCAGTAGGTGTTTGGCAGTTCCAGTCATGTCTGATTCTCTGTGACCCCATTGGGGGTTTTCTTGGCAGACATACTGGAATGGTTTGACATTTCCTTCTCCAGCTCATTTTACATATGAGGAAACATATGAGGCAAACAGGGTGAAATGACTTGCCCAGAGTCACACAGCTAGTGTCTGAGGTCAGGTATGAACTCAAGTCTTCCTGACTCCAGGCCTGGCACTCTATCCACTGTGCCGCCTCTCAGGGTCTGCCCCCATTCAATGAATGTTTGTTGCTCATGACCCAACTTGTGGATCTAGTTCCTTGGAGACAATGGGACTGTCCACTTCTGCAGTCCAATTCGCCCCCTCCCCCCATCCTCTTGGCCATTAAGACCTCTTGTTCCCAGTCTCTAGGAGTCTCTCTTGTTAGGTCTTCTCCGATCCCTCTTGTGTTTGATCCACTCCTCCCATCCTGTCTTTCTGGCCCTGGGATGGGATGTGAGAGGTTCTGTCCCTGGTCAATCAGGATATGGGAGGAAAAGAAAGAGAAAACACCATTTTTAATCAACCCATCTGCACAGAAACCAGGGGAGCACCTTTGGGGGGAAGGCAGGCGGCTGGGGGAGTATAGTGTCCTTCTGGCCCAAATTAGAAAAGAAAGCAATTCACTTTACAAAGACTGTCTTAAAAAACCAAAAGGCTTCAAAGCACCAGTGGCTAAACCTGTTGAGTAAAAACAAGAGAGTGGGGTAGAAAGAGGGTGAGGAGAAAATCAGCTTGAGGATGGTGGGGGGATGCAGAGGAAGGCTCTGGCCCAAGAGGGACAATAGAACAGAAAACTAAGGATGTGTGGGGGAGTCAGCCTGGGCAAGGGAGGGTGGTTGAAGGGGTATGTCTGGAAGCATTTGGCCCAGGGGATGGAAGTGATATGAAGGAGGTAGGAGGAAATGCTAGCCCAGGCCCAGGAGGGAGCTAACCTGAAAGGAGAGCTTCCCCCTTCTTCGTTGCCCAGGCAGGTTAGAGGGCTAGAGGCAGAGACTGAGTCTCAAGGGCTCCAGTCCTAGGAAGGAAGCTTCAAAGGAGTTACTAAAGGGAGCTGGAGCCCAGGCAGGAAAAGGGAAGGGCTATTGCTCGGTCCTGGCATAGAGGGTCCAGCTTTTGGGACACTGTGCCCCTAGAGGGGCTAGTGGCTGTTAAAGGTCATCTGAGAGGATGGCATCATCAAAGGCCAAGATGAGACTTAGTTCCTCTTCCTCTTGGGATACCTGTATCCTACAAGGCAAGGAGGCCCAAATGTCTACACCTCCTGTCCCAAGAGCTAATCTGCCCAATCCTTTCATTGTGCCTGACAGACCAGCACCAGGAAATAGGAATGGCACCTGTTTACACTTGAGAAAAGGGAACACCAAGGACCAAGTCAGGTGTCCAAAGCATTCCATCCAGTCCTGGCAGGATTGCTCCTACCAAGTGAGGCTATTCACCTCACTGTGTCTAGCCTGTAAGGGAAGGAGGCAACAAGATGTCTCCCACCACTATGTTCCCCACTCAAAAGAGACACAGGTTTCTCCAGAGAAGCAGTGGGTACTTTACCCTTCCAAAAATCCTCCCTCCTTCTTTACATCTCACGAACGGGAAAAGTATGCCAGATTTGGGTGGCCGCCAAACTCCCCAGTGCCTTGGGTTCCTGAGTTCCAAGGGGGTTTGATAGGCCTACAGAAAAGATGGGTCACCCAGGAAGAAATGTGTGTGTGTGTGTGTGATGTGTGGTGTATATGTGTGTGTGTGTGTGTGTGCTTCTGTGTGTGTGTGTGTATGTGTGTGTGTGTTGGGGGGGTGTCTGAGTCAAGTAGTGTGGGGGGCTGGAGATGGGGCCAAAAGAAAGGTACAATGAAAAATGAGGAAGGAGGAGGTAGGTCAGGCCCATGTGAGGAATCACTGTGGCTGGCCCGGATCAAGAAGACCCAAGAAAGGAAGGAACTGGTCTCAGACTTTTCTTTCCTTTCTGGAAGGGCTGGGTAAGGGTTCCCTATAGGAAAGTAAACTGTTCTCCCTCCAGTCACTGGCCTCTGGCAACTTCTCCCCAACACCAAGAACTGCTCTATTGCTCTATTGGTAGATGGCCCAGGCAGTATGGGCAGAGGATGAGTGTGGAGGTGAGGTGGGGGAGACTAATAGGGAAGGTGGTGACTGTACCTGAGTGGTGGTGAGGGGAGACACAAAGTTAAGAGATCCCGGGCTGTGTGGGAAGGAGGGTGGAAGCAGTGTATGTTGGCTTGATGTCTGACGTGGATCATGGGGTCCCTGTGGAGGAGGGGAGGAAAGGGGGGTGATAGTGCTGGGGCTGGGGCACATGTTATTGTTTGACTCTGGGGTCCCACTGACAATCTGCCCTCCTGGAAGGTGGGTCCCCCACAACAGAAAGGACAGGGGCTCCACTGTGGAGGGGAGGAGCTCCCCAGTGAGAGGGGTGCAATCGCCACGTAAGGGAAGGAGGACGGGTAGGATCAGAGAGGGGTGGGACAGGCTCAGTACCAGGGCTAAGTTTAAAAAAACAAACATACAAATCCCACGAGTCCCTTCCCCTCCCTCCCCGCAAGTTCCCAGGGCTAAGCCAGGGGCCGGGCCAGCTGCTCGGGGGGCCAGTCCCCCTCCTCCTCCCGCAGGTCCGAGTCGGGGCTGTGTTTCCGCGGGCCGGCAGGGGGAGCTCCTGTCCGTGGCTCCGTGGGTGGCCGCCCCGCAGCGTGGGCGCTGGGCCGTGGCCCAGAGGAGAGCTCGTCTGGGCTGGATGCGCAGCGGGCGGGCCCGGCGAGCAGGCGAAGGCGGCTCCGCAGCTCCGCGGCGGCGGCTGCACAGTCAAGTCCAGAGGGCGGGGTCCGGTGTCCAGCGCCGGGGAGGGCCGGGGCGGGGGCTACCCCGATCTGGGTGGGGGGGAAACCGGGAGCGATCACTGCAGAGGAAGCAGGCAGGGACCCCGCCAGGGGCCTGCCCTGGGCGTCCTGGCCCGCCCCAACCTGCATGCCCAGCCCAGCCCTCTCCCAGCCGGGTCCTGGCGCTGCCTGCACTGGCCAAGCCCCGACCCTGGCTGGTGCCACTTGTGGCCCCCAACCCTGTGTCTCTGCCCGCCTGCTCCTGGCACTGAGAGCCCCAAGCCTTCGAGTGGTCCGCTTCTCAGCCTTAGGTGTCGGCGGACCGGAGGTTTGGGCAGATTTTAAGGGCATAAAGTAAAATAGAGTAACAAAGGAAACCAGTAATATTTAAAGTTAAAAAAAACAACTGGCTTATAGCACTTGATTTGCAAAACATTTTGCAAAAATTTCATTTTATCCTCATAAAAACTGGAGGAGCTAAGTGGGCTGTTATCATTTTCTCCATTTCACAGATGAGGAAACTGAGGCAGACAGGTTGAAACTTGCCTGAGGTACACCACTTAGTAAGTGTTTGAATTTGAATTCTGATCTTCCTTACTCCAGGTCTAGCACTCTATCTACCCAGTTACCTGGCTCACCTAGGTTAAGAACTAGGTTAAGAATTCAGTCCAATCCCTTCATTTTATTATTTTTCCTGTAATTACGGTTCCATTTATTTTACGGATGAGGAAACTGAGGCTTGGAGAAAAGTCACCAGCCCAAGGTCACACAGGTACTAAGTAGTAGAGAAGGGTTCAAACTCAGGTCCTCTGGTCCCACATCCTGCACTCCCTTCATGGAGCAGGCTGCCAGGCCCAGCTCTGTGCCTATCACGTCTTCCACCTGCCCTGACCCTGCCCTATTGACTTTACCACCTCAGCTACTCACGTGTACAGAGGCTGCAGCTGTAAGTGTGAAGTCTTCTGAGGGGCCTGGTAACCGTAGGAATCAAAGCCTCCAATGAAGTCAACTGTGGAGAGAAGGGCCCAGGGTGGCTCAGGAGAGATAAGGCTATGGCCAGGAGGGGAATGGGTTGGCCTAAGAGGGGCAAAAGCTACAATGATCACGGTGGGTGGGGAAGGTGGGGGGCAAGGCAAGAGGAAACTAGACCAGCATATGAGAGGCAGGGAGTGACCCTGGGGATGCGGGGGATGGAGAGGATTGTTTCCAGGGGCCTGGGGCCTGGGAGCTGGGGCTGCGAGGTGGGGTTCCTCAGCCCCAGAAGACTTGTCTCCTTTGGGGATGAGGTTCTGCCTGTGCCAGATGGCTGTCAGCCACAGCTAGGCAGAAATCCAGGGTTGCTAGTGGCTTCTGTTGCTTCCTTTGCCCAGGCCTGTAGGAGCCCTGTGGGGCACCAGCAGGCCATCCAGGCACCCCCATGTCCAGGAATCTAGGGGTGGGGGGACTCACAGCTATCCTCTTCCTCCAGGAACACTTTGCTGACGTAGCAGGCATACACAAAACCAAATAGCTAGAGAAAAAGGGAGATGGGTAGTCAGTGGAGCAAGGGGTGGAAAACCCTCTCCCCTCAAGCCCAGTCTTCCCTTGCACAGAGTGGTGAAGTCACCTTTTTTTTTTTAAAGGGATTCTTTCCCCTCTCCTTCACCCCTTTAACTTGGTAGAGGCCAGAACTCCAAAGAGTGCCAACAAATTCATCACCCTGTGGCCAACTTCTTGATTCTTAAGACTCAGCTGAGCTGGAGCTTAGACAGAAAGTCCATTACTGTATGTCTATCCTCAGAGCCTGTTTGGCTGGGACATCACCTGCCAAAATTAATACTCTACTGGCTGAGTCTTGGAGAACCTAGGATTTCTTCTGGGCCGGGATGAGACATCCGTTGGAGGTGGCTCCATCTGTAAGCTCATTAATCTGGGTATTCTCTCCAAGGCTGATGAACGAAGCCCACCCTGCACCTCCCTCCTTCAGGACTCATCCATGTTCTCCCAGAGATCTTACACAGAGGATAATCATAACAATATAAGCGGAGGATTTATATGGTGCCTTGAGTTTGCTCTGACTCTAAGTTAAAGGAATTGCAATTCAGCATTGCAGGTGTGGTCCTACCAGCAAAATCACAGTTTCTGCCAAAAAATCAGCAAGGGTTGGCAAAGTACCTTATATGCATACATTCTCTTAGTTAAGCCTCACTACAGGTGGCGCAGTGGATGGAGTACTGGAGCTGGAGTCAGGAAAATGTGAGTTCAAATCCAGCCTTAGACACTTATTAGCTGTGTGATCCTAGGCAAGTCATTTAACCTCCGTCTGCCTCAGTTTCCTCAATTGTAAAATGGGAACAATAACATCATCTACCTTGAAGAATTGTTGTCAGGATCAAATGAGATAATATTTGTAAGTGCTGAGCACAGTGCTTGGCATATAGTAGGTCTATACGCTTTTCCCCTGCTCTGTTGTTATTTAGTAGTGTCTGTCTCTTTGTAACCCTATTTTTGGGTTTTCTTGACAAAGATACTGGTATGGTTTGCCATTTCCTTCTCCAACTCTTTTTACAGATGAGGAAACTGAGGCAAAAAGGGTGAAGTGACTTGCCCAGGGTCAAGCAGCTAGTAAGTGTCTTGAGGCTGGATTCCAAGTCTTCCTGATCCCAAACCCAATGTGCTACTGACTGCACCACCTAGCTGCCCTCATTCCCTTCCCTACAACCCTGGGAAATAGATACTAAACATGAAAGAAAGCATGGGAGAGTGAATAGAGTTTTGGCCTTGGAGTTAGGAAGACTCAGGTTCATATACCCTCTCTGACAGAGCTAGCTGCGTCACCCTAGTCAAGTCAATGAATCTCTCTGTCTCGACTGCTTTGTAAAAGGAAAGAGCTGGTCTACATGGCTTTTAGGTCCCTTTCAGCTCGAAATGATCCCATGTACTTTGCTGATTCTAGCTGTTTCACATGTGGGATTTCACCAGTGCAGGCCACATTAGGTGTGGTATCTCCCTACAGGGATGCAGATGGTGAATTGAGCAAGTGGCTTAACCTCCTGGAGTCTGATGTTCCTCATCTATAAAATAAGGGAAGAGGGCTGAATGATCTCAAAAGTTCCTTCCTGAGCTCTAAATCAACCCTCCAATGATTCAGCAGTAGCTTTTCTATAAATTATAGTTTTGAATAGGATGGGGGTTATAGAAGGACTGAGAGGGGAGTGAGCTGTCCATGGTCAGATTTATCCTTTGTCACTGTCAGAGACAGGATGTGAACCCAGGACTTCACGGTTCCACAGTGGGCCCTGTATCTGTTCTGCCAACTACCCATCTTACTTCATGTATTATTATGCCCATCTTAGAGATGAGGTTATTAAACTAAGACTCACAGAAGTTGTTTATGGTCACACATTATTAAACATTAGAAGTAGCACTTGAATTGATATCCTCTTGACTTCAGGTCAACCTAATATGCTAAACAGTCCTTCCTCTAGGTCTCTGAACATTTTGTGGGTACCAGTATGGCACTGAAGCTGCCAAGAAGCTCTTGCTCTGTAGCTGGCTCAACTTTCTTGCTGATCATAGACTTGAAACAGGCACTTTCCCTCTCATTCTCTCTCACTGGATCCTCATCAAACCTCCATGACAGAGGTAGGGAAAGGATTATTATCCCCATTTGATTGATGAGAACACTGAGGGCCAGAAACAATGAAGTATCTTCTTGTCCAAGGTCACAGAGAAAGTCAGGCTCAGTACTGAGACTAAATGTCTCTTGAGATTAAAATAAAAATGATTTTCCTTGAATTTATTTATTGGCTCACTCTGAACCATACAATGATCCAAGACAATTCTGAAGAACTCATGATGAAATATATGATCTGCCTCCACAGAGAGAACTGATCAACTGAGTGCAGATTGAAACATACTTTTTTCATTTTATTTTCTTGCCCTACTTTTTTGCAACATGGCTAATATGGAAATGTTTTGCATGATTTCTCATGTAGAACTGATGTCATAATTTTGCCTTCAATGGGTGGGGAATCTATCTTCTATCTATCCATCTATCTATCTATCTACCTGTCTACCTATCAATCTATTTATCTATCATCTAGCTAGCTAGCTAGCTATCATCTCAAACTTGATATCCCAGAAATATCTCAAACTCAACATGTCCAGAACTTGTTTCCCTCAAAGCCTACCTCCTTCCAAATTTTCCTATTTCTGTCAAAGGCACTACCATTATTTTAGCTTTCCATTAAAGGGCATAACCTTGGCATGATCTCGTACTCCTCACTCTCCCGTACGCCACAAATTCATTCAGTTGCCAAATTTTGTTCTTTCTAGCTCGGAAGCCCTTCTCACATTGTCCTCTTCTCTCTACTCACACAGCAGTCCTCATCACTTTCCTCTGAAGTTATCATAATAGCCTCTTCCATGGTCTCCCTGCTTCACTTCTCTCCATCCTTTATTCAGCTGTCAGTGGTTTTCCATAAGTGCAGATCTGACCATATTACTCCCCTATTCAACAAATTCCAGTGGTACCTTCTTTCCTCTAGGAAAACAAATAAATTCTTCTGGCTTTTAAAATCCTTCCTAACTTGGCTCCAGCATGTCTTTTCAGACTACAATATTTGTTTTCTTGTACATTATGAGCTAGCCCATACTAGACTTCTCCCTACTGCTCACATACAGCTCTTCACTGTAGGTCTTCTTGCCCAGGTACTGACCATTTCTCATGCTTGGAACACACTCCCTTCTTTAACCTTGCCTCACAGAATCTCTCTTTCCTCAAGGCATAGCTAAAGCAGTGCCTTCTTTATGCCTTTCCTGATTCCACACCTCCTTCCGACTGCTGGTTCCTTCACCCTTTAACTTTACCTTATATTAATTTTGTGCTTATTCTGCATGTATTTATATATGCACATCTTGTTTCCTCCAAACCTTAGTAAGGCCCTTGAGAGAAGGAATTATTTCATTTATGTCTCTGGATCAGCATCATCTTGCACACTTCCTTGTACATGGTGGTGCTTAATAATTCTTGCTGAGTGTTTTGTGCCAAGCTGCCTATCTGGAGGGGAGAGCCCTAAGAGTTGGTTTAGCTAGCTGCCCCTTTGCAGGAGCAGAGGAAGAGAATGATTCTGTTCTGGGACCTGTCTTGTCCCAGTAGGTTGAGGCAGGAGGCAGAATATTGTAGCTTTTAGACCACAGCAGTCCACCCCTAGGGAGGGGAGAGGAGCTCAGGGGAAGGCTTGTGGGGGCTGCAGGATAACTCACTGCCAGGAAGATCTGAAGGGCGCTGCTGAGCACCTCAATGTAGGGGTAGTCAAGCAGGCAGCCAGTGACAGTGATGACGTGATGGTCCTCCAGAGCCAGGCGGGAGTTCAGTACCGGCGTCACCAGGCAACCAGGGCCATTCTCCATCCACCAAGAGCGATGCAGGGATGTGTTGAAGGTCATTATGAAGTCTCTGTCCTAAAGGGATGAGTATTCAGGAAGTACAAGCCTCCCTCCTATTCCCACTCCATTTAGGTCAAGATGGTCCTGAGGAGGAGAAGGGGCCTAAACTATCCCTGGATAAGGGCAAAGGAAATCTATTGGGTTTCCTTACCTCCAACACCTAGGAACAGTGGGCTGGAGGGAACCTAAACTTCTCATTCCCGACATCAGGAAAAGGAATCAGTACTGTGCTCTGTCTCTCCATTCCTGCCCCTCAGCTCTGAGCTCTGTGGCCTCCCACCCCCACCAAAAATCAAAACAAAACAAAAAACCCTAAAAAATCCTTCTCTGATTGAAAGTAGAAGAATGAAGGTACAGAGAGAATGCTACTGAAGTCACTGCAGGCCTGGGGGCTTGTCTTGAGACCTGATAGGGAGATCTTTGTCCCCTTCCCCCTGCCCACTCCCATGTCAGGCCTTGGTGGGTCGGTCCTCTGTCCAGGCTGGGTACTGAAGGTTCATTCCCTGCCCCCAAGGATCCTTGAGCCACGTGGTGGCCCCCTCCCTTCCTTCTCCCTCCCTCCATTCCCCCATATCTATAGGCAAATTTTTATTACATAGGGTTCTTCAGAATGATCCACTTATATGAAATGAGAACAGTCTGTATAGTACTTTAAAGTTACATACATTTACATACATTATCTCTGACTCCCCTTATAACGCTACCTCTCCTCTTTATGTGTTATTCCTCCATTAGGATACAAGTTCCCTAAGGGCAGAGAATGACTTTACTTTCCTTATTTGTATCCCAAACATTTGGCACCATGCTTGGCAATTGAAGCACTTCATTTATTCATTCATTCTTTCATTCATTCCTCTGTCCCATTTTGCTACCCCCCACCTTTTAAAATCCCTGGTTCCTTTCAAAACTTGGCTAAAATACCATCTTCTGTAAGAGGCTTTTCCCTGTCTGTCTCTCCCTCCTCTCTCTCTCCTTTCTCTCCATCCTTTACTTGTCTCCCCACTCTCCTCTCTCTCTTAGGCAGCCTTTTATCCACTCCCTATCTGTTGCAAGTACCTATTTAGATGTTGTCCCCCTCGTTGGAGCGTAAGCATCTTAGACTGTTTTGGCTTTTCTTGTGCCCCCCTCCCCATCCCCACCCTCACCCAGGCTTGGTTTAGCGTAGTGCCTGGCTTATAGTAAGTACTTAATAAATTCTTATTGATTGACCATAGACAACTGTTTCATATTTCACTTAAGCTACATTCGATACCCTACCTCTCTAGCTTTGCAGTGCGCTGTCCTTTATATCTAGGATACTCTGCCTCCCTTTTGCCTTCTGAAATCCCTGCCCCTTGGATGCTAAGCTCAAGCTCCTTCTTTCTGATTTCTCCCTTTGTTATCACACCCATATTCCCCCAGTCAATTATTGTGTATTTATTCCGTATCTCTCTTGCATCTCTGCATCTCTACATGCATGTTTTATTCCCTTTGTAGAATGGAAAGTTCCTGAGGGTAGGGACTGTTTCATTTTTGTCTGTGTATCTCCAGAAGCTAGTTCTGGTACTATGTACTTGACACATAGTAAGTGCTTTATAAAGGCTTTTCATTCATTCGTTCATTTGTTCACTCACTCACCCCCGCACTCATTCATCCATTGTTGATTGCTCACTCTCATTTACAACAACTCTGCAGGAGAGGTAGCTGAAGTATTATTTTTTCCATGAGACAACTGAGCCTTGGAGAGAGTAAGTAAGATAAGGTGAGATAGTAAATGGTTAGTAGGTTCCATAGGACTAAGCCAGCATGGGCTGGGACAGGCGCACATGTATCGCCTCAGGATTCTGGTGGACATCCTTCTACTTTCCCTACCCTAATTCAGCATTACACACTCCTGGAAGAATGGAGGTAGAGGTAGGCAGAGGCTTTTCCTGAATTTCCCCTGTGGTGGTGGTGCGACAGAAGTTGAGGGAGAGAGAGGAAAGGAAGAGGAAAAGGTGTGTGGGTCTCTGTCCGTCCTTCCCGGTGGGAAGGAGTTCTGGGCTTTGGGTTGTCCTTGTAATCTTATAGATGGCCAGCAGGGGGCAATGGTGGGCCACACAGATATTCTTTTCTTACATTGCTTAGGATAATAGGGATAATTCTTGGTGCTTCTGTGTGGCCATGCATGCATGGTGGGGAGTGGAAGGGGGACTGTGGGAAGGCTGTCTCAGGGGACAGCAGAGGAAACCCCTCCCTAACCTTGTAAGCCGCCACTAATTCTTGATTATCGCCCTTCCTTCTCGGTGACTGATTCAACCTCACAGACCTGTCATCTCTTGGGCGCAGCACAGCACTAGGGAATATTTGGGCTCCTTAGCTTTGGAACAAGTTGGAGGGGTGGGCACTAACAGGAAATGCTCCAGTAACAAAGTTGGGAGCTCTTAGACTCATGGGGATAATTACAGCACCTCCGCCTCAGTGGGCTGTGAGGATCCGATGATGTCTTTGTAAAGTGCTTAACACAATGCTGTGCACATAGTAGGTGCAACATACATACTAATTACCTTCACATCCCTCTTTCCCACCTGAAACACTGCCATAGCTTGGATCAGAAGCTGCTTGGCATAGGGATGGGCAAGAGAAGACCAGGCTGAAGTGCTTACCTGAGACAAATGCCCAACTTCCAGGTAGAAGCAGATAATGAACGCATTCCAGCCGACCCAGAGAACAAGCCAGCCTGCATACTGGGGAAAGAACAGACAAGAAGGCAGTTGGGCAGCTGTGGTTAGTAGTGGGATCTATGTGAGAAGGAGAACCTGAGAGTTCGAAGCCTCCTCAGAGACCATGACAAGGGAACAGGGGGTCTAGAAGATGTTAGCAATCAGCTGGTGCCTATCTGTCAAGGCCAAAGGGAATCCCAAATGAACAGGCTTGACTGGAAACGCCAACCCAGGTTCCATAGGTTTCTTCTGCATAAACTGAGGAATCCTTCAAGTTCCCATTACTATGGTCTCTCAGTTCACCTCCTAACCTTGACTGGCTCAGCCTATAAACACTCCTGCTTGACCCTACCCTCACCCCTGCAACTAAAGTCACCCACTAATAGCACAAATAACAGGCGAAGAGACAGTGCTTGGAGGGATGAGTTTTGGGGCACTGAAGTCTGAGCTGGAGAATTCCTGGAAAAGACTGCACAGCCTGAGATCCTCCAACTCCCTTTGGAAAATGGCATTCTGCCAGAAAGGCCCAGGCCTCAGCAGAGAAGGGGACAAGGCAAGGGGGAGGGGTGGAGGTGGGGGGGAGGGACGAAGTGGGTTATTCTACTCTGGAGTTGATTCATTTATTCAAGCACTAGTAACATACTTATTGTGGGCCAAGCACTGTATTAGAAGCTGGGGATACAAAAACAGAAAAGAAAAAGATCCAGGACCTGCCCTTAGAGGGCTTAATGTTTTACAGAAGAAGAAGCTTACATTGTATTAGGTCTGGGGGATACACCACTGGACCAGAGCGCTATACAGGAACACCATTTTATGCATTTGATTTTGCAAGGCCAGTAATCCTGAAATGTATTTCCCTTCAGGCACCAACGGGGTGGCCGGGGAACCTGCCAACCTTTCAATTCCAGGGCTGTGGTACCCTGGTTTGGGGCTGTTATAGTCCAATCTAGCTAAGCTTTCCTATGCATGCCTGCGAATGGATGTGTGTATGCATGTATGTGTGAATAAGTGTAAATATATGTGTATTCATGTATGTGTGAATGTGCAAATATAATTGTGTATGCGTGAATATGTGTATATGTGTGTATGTGCACGTGCGTGTGCTCATGTTCATGCATGTAGTGTCTGACGGGTTGATGTAGACAAAAGGTAGAAGCTCATTCATCCTAGTGCTATCCCTTCTTTGTTACACTGGGAGACACCCTCCCCTTTCCTGGGTTTTGGTACCAAGAGGCTCCTCCTCCCTTATCCCCTCTTCACGGGGTCCTGAAGGCACCTGAGAGGGCTGGCAGGTACAGACAGTGGCAGAAGGAAAGGGCTCACTTCTCGATGACCATCATCACCAGTGGGAGGGCCTTGGGGGCTGCAGGTGGGGTAATCAGCCCAGTTCAAACGAACAAGTATCCATTAAGCACATGCCCAGTATAAGGCACTATGCAAGTTATTAAGGAAACAAAGGCAAAAAAATAAACATTCTCTGCCCTCAGGGAGTTTACTTTCTACTGGGGGTGAAGGTGGAGAGGATGGAGCCCATAAAAGGGCATAGGTCTTCTGTAACTAGGCTGAGGATCTGGAGAATTCCAGGGTCAGGTATTTAATATATAGAAACAGGATCATAGGGATAGAGACTTAGAACTGAAAAGGACCTTAGAGGTGATCAAGGGTAACCCTTTCATTTTACCAAAAGGTTAAGTGACTCACCCAGGGTCACACAGATACTAAGTGTTTGAGGTGAGATATGAAGCTAGATATTCTTGACTCCTACCATGATGAGATATCTGGATCGGTACTGCACGGTCCCAAAGATACCCAGGATGACAGCCATGATGTGCAGAAAGTTGGCCAGGATGGGAGCCCACTGGTAGCCAAGGAAGTCAAAGACCTGTCGTTCCAGGGCTGCCACCTGAGGGTAGGAAAAGAGAGAAAAGGCTGAGCATCCAGCAATCCTTTCTAAGGCCCCTAGGAGAAAATAAATGCAAGTGTCTCAGTTTGGCATTGAAGGCCCTCCAGAATCTGGCACCCACTGAGCTACCCTGTCATATTTCATGAGCTTTCCAAGGTACTAAAAAGTGGCTCTTAGTTATTTCTGGCACACTCCATTTTATCTGTTCTTTGCCCTCACCTCCAGGGCTGCAGATCCCTACATCCCTTCATACACTCTCCTATGTAGGTTTTCCTGCTCTGTTCTCTCTCAGCTCCCCTATTAGCTACCTGCTCTCAGTTTCCTTTGCTGATTTTTCATCCTTCTTGTGCCCTCTAACTGTTCATATCCCATAAGGATTTCTCCTGAGCCTGCTTTTATCACTATACTGTCTCCCTTGGTGATCTAAATAGCTCCTGTGGATTTCCTTATGATCTTTATGCATACGATTCCCAGACCTACACATCCAGGATGAGTCTCTCACAGGTGATGCAATCCCACATCTCCACTTACCCAATTTGGATATTCCAAAGTAGATGTCCCAGAGGCATCTCAAACTTGTCCAAAACCAAACTTATCATCTTTCCCCTGACACCCCACTCCATTCAAACATTTCCATTTTCCCAACTTTCCCAGTACTGTAGAGGGTCACCACTATCCTCCCGGTCTCCTACATTGACAACTTCTGTGTGTTTGCTGATTCCTCAATCTCAGACCACATATCCAATCAATGACCACATCTTGTTTTTTCCCTCATAAGATTTCTTGTAAATAAGCTTTTCTCTCCCCTCACACATCTCACACCCTGAGTTCACTCATCATCACTTCTCGCCTGGACTACTACAGTAAGTTTTCTGATCAGTCTCTGTGCCTCAATTGTCTCCCCACTCCCATCTATCCTTCACACAGCAGACAAAGTGACTTTACTAAAGTGTAGGTAGGTCCACATACACAATTCCCTCCCCCATACTTCCCACTCAATAAACTCCAGTGACTCCCTATTATCCCCAAGATCAAATCTGAAGGTATCAGTTTGACATTTAAGACTTTTCACAACTTGGCCCCTCCTTGCGTTTGCAATCTTCTCACATTTCCTCCCCTCTACACACTCTATGGTTCACTGATAGCAGGGTTTTCCTACTCGATTGTCCTTACACAGGTCACAACATCTCACACAGCCAAACTTTGGCATCCACCGTCCCCTATGCCTGGAATGTTCCCTCTCCTCATTTCTGCCTCTTGCTTCTTTTAAGACTCTGCTCAACCACCACCTTCTGCAAGAAGCCAGTCCCCTTAGCCACTTGAACCTTCCTGTCTCAGGTGACTTCTACCTCCTCGGAATGTATCTTTTCTGTACCTATTTATCTACATGTTTTCTCCCTAATTAGAACTGAGGGCCAGAACTGTTTTTCTGTTTTGCCTTTCTTTGTACCGTTAGCACTTAACACAGGGACTGACATATATAATATTATTGGTTATGGTTGAGTTGTGTTGGATTCTTCTTAACCCCACTTGGGGTTTTCTTGGCAAAGATACTGGAGCAGTTTACCTTTTCCTTCTCCAGCTCATTTTACAGAGAAGGAAACTGAGGCAAACAGGGTTGAGTAGCTTGCCCAGGCACACACAGCTGGTAAATGCCTGAGACTGGATTTGAACTCAGGAAGATGAGTCTTCTTAAACTCCAGGCTCAGCGCTCTATGCACTATGGTGCCACTTAGCTGCCCAACAGTTAAGCAGAGTGCTTAACAAATGTTTGTTGATTTCTCTCTCATTTCCATGCCACATCTTTCTATCTATTATTCACTCATGCCTCTCAGAGACTAGGGATAAAGTATGTTTGGGCACCATCCACTATTGCTGGCCTTGGCACCAACATGGAAGAATCACTCTGGTGTTGGGGAAGTCACAGAGAAGCCAAGAATTAGCTCCTGGGAGGCAGGAACAGAGCCTGCTCCTGCCATCAGACAAATCCACTGCCT